>JARKIP010000080.1:1200000-1800000 GCA_029990175.1 Petunia secreta | reverse complement strand
AGGGCATACATGCTTATCTTGGTTTCCCTCACATCATCAGGGCTCCCAAGATTAACATCCTCTGTATCAGCCAAATTGGGATTAGGCTTGCCCTCATAGCGTTCAACTTCCAGGCCTATTTCAAAATCCGCCTATTCTCCATCATATTCAATCTCGTTAACAGATTCATCAATGTTTTCTTCATCACTTTCAACCTCAACTATGGTTATGGAGCCAAAATCAGATTGCGGTCTCTGGATGGACGATAAGTTCCTTGAACATGTCATGATATCAGGACCGGCAGATATATCACTACAGATAAACAAAAGTAGAATAAATTTAGGAATATGAACAGAGATGAAGGAAAGCTTGGCTCTTAGGCCTTTCATTAATGAAAAAAGGGTTTGAATTACAAAAGGAAAGATGAGCAAAATAATACACTTGGCATACAACCCTTAGAATATCCAAGTGTATTCAAAAGAAAAACTGTAAAACAACAGTCTACCAAGACCCCTTCCTGATGGGGAAGGGAGTTGCATTCCAGTTAGTCAGGTGCACGTCCGGGCCAATGTACTGTATTGAGGCATTACTGGAGCCTTCATCCGACTGTACCATGCAGATTTCAAAAATGCCACCTAGATCAAATGGTGCATCCTGATTGTCTTCCACTGTGTTGACATTTGTAGCGACAACCTTTGGTTTCATGACATATCCCACAAAAGACTGAGCGAGACACGGAATTGCCTTTGGGAGAGACCAAACTTCCGACTTCTTTTTCTTTGCTTGCTTGCGATCACCTGCTTTTGGCTTAAACCCTAGTCCCCACGTGCCTTGTACACCATTTGGATAAACTGGATTTACCCTGCCTTGTAGTGATGCTCCCAAACCCTTTCCAAATTGGAAACCATGCTTTAACATTTCAGATGCCATCATTATAGACGTCTCTGACACTCTTGGGATGGGTATAGGTTTCCCTTCTGTTACCTTTTCCACATACACCACATCGGAGGTTTGATACATGATGGTCGGGCGTGTGGTGACGACTTCAAGGGCTGGTACATCCAGGCTATTGTTAAACTGTAAGTCATCCTCTCCATAAACTACGACAGCTTGATTATCCCAAGTAAACTTGACCACCTGATGAACTGTGGAGGGTACAACACAAGCCATGTGAATCCATGGTCGGCCCAATAACAGATTGTACGATGCATCAGTTTCCATGACTTGGAACTCAATGCTGAAGGTAGCGGGACCAATGGTTAACTCAAGATTGATGATGCCCAAAGATTCTCGAACTTCAGCATCAAAAGCACGAACAGCAGAGGAACTTGCCCTGATTTTGCTCATATCCACCCTTAGACTCTTCAATGTAGACAGAGGGCAAATGTTCAATCCCGCGCCACCATCTATTAGAACACGTGTGACATAGGAGTCTTCACACTTAACTGAGACATGAAGCGCTCGATTATGACCGGTTCCTTCTGCTGGCAGCTCCTCTTCGGTGAACATCACACGATTAGTCTCAAATACTCTGCCAGCAAGTGCTTCCAGATTAGCCACAGTAGTTTGTTCAGGAATGTAGGCCTCATTCAATATTTTCAACAGTGCATTGCGATGTGCTTCAGAGTTCATAAGTAGAGACAAGAGTGATATCTGAGCTGGAGTCTTTCTCAATTGCTCGACGATAGAATAATCTGTCGATCTCATTTTCTTCAAAAATTCTTCAGCTTCTTTCTTAGACACCGGCTCTTTGATGGGTCCTTGGTCTTCTCGACCTGGCTTTGCCTTTCTCAATTCTTCCGGGGTAAAACATCTGCCGGACCAAGTTAGACCATTTACGTCTGCAGCAACCTCCATGATTTCTTTCCCGTTCTAAGACACAATTGTCTTGTTGTAGTTCCAAGGAACAGCCTTTGTACTTTTGACAGGGAGTTGCGCTGCTTGAGTGATGATAACCGGTTCACACTTCTTTGCCTTAACCTCGAAGACTGGAGTTTTCTGGCATGATGCCCCTTGAACAATAAATGTTGGTGCACTGTCATGAACTTTTTCCTGCTTTGCAGCCGGAATTGTTAAACTTGGCTCAACAGCGGTATCTTGCTTTGCTTTGTTGACAACAGACACACTTGACTTTCCCCTGATTACAACAATAAATGGCTCAGGGCCTTTGATGTCTGGGGAGGGACCAACTGCTACAATCTGCTTGGCGGCTTTCCCTTTCATTACCTCTTCTATGCATACCATCCCTACCATGTGTACATTATTTTGAACATCATGAGCTGGTAAAGGATTTTGATTCACATTTTGTGTTTCATCCCCCACGACTTTTTTCTGATTGTTGTCTTTCATTGCCTGGATTGCCCTTTTGAGTTCCCAGCAGGATTCTCTGTCATGTTCAGGTGCTCCAGAATGAAATGCACAATGGCGTGAATGATCAACTCTTCCATTAGGGTTCACTTTTCCCGGGATTGGCTTCAACAGATTGGCTTGTTGCAACTTTTCAAATAAATTAGTGTAAGTTTCCCCCAGTGGGGTGAACTGCCTTTTCTCTTGTTGCATGTTTCTCGGTTGCATGTTTGGACGAAGACCCTGCGGACCTCGTGGTTGATAAGACATCTCCTGGTGAGCCGAGAATTGAGCATGTGCATGTTGATTGTTATATTGGACTGGAGCAGAGGGTGCACGCCATTGTGGACCAGATAGTGGCTGAGCATAAGATGCTGCATTTACAGGGAATGAGAACTGCGGCATGGCAAATTGTTGGCCATGAGTTGGATAGAATTGTTGTGGCGGGGGTGTCTGATTGTACCCTTGACGGTCATTGTATCTTCCATCATTTCTTCTCGATCCAGGACCAACCATTGCCACTTCATCTTTCTTTTCTTTCTTCTTCCCAAAAGTACCTGACCCTGATTGCAACGCTTGGGTCGTGGCTCTCAAAGCTATTTGGCTAACAATCTTGCCTGCTTTGATTCCTCTCTTCAATCATCTCCCCAATTTTTACTGCTTCACTGAATTGCTTCCCAAGGGCAGAGGCCATCGCTTGGTAGTATGTTTCGTCAAGCACTTCGACGAATTCTTCAACCATCTTATCATTTGGGATCAAAGGGCTCACACGCACCGCCTGTTCGCGCCACCTGTAGGCATACTCTCTGAAACTTTCACCTGGTTTCTTTGTGATCGTCTTCATAGAAGAATGATCAGGAGCACCCTCCATTTTGTAGCCATAATGGTTCAGGAAAGCGCTGGCCATGTCATCAAAGGTGACCCACTTCGAAACATCTTGTTGTACAAACCATTCTATTGCCGGTCCTCCCAAACTGTCCGCAAAGTACGCCATCAATAATTCATCCTTCTCGATCCCCCTCATTTTGTTAAGGTAGATCTTCACATGGATCCTTGGATCACTTTTTCCGGTGTACGGATCAAATTTGGGCACAACAAAACCTTCAGGCAACGACACATGAGGGAACAAGCACATGTCTTTGTACGAGATATTGGTTTTACCCCCTTGCCCTTGTATGTTTTTCACAGTTTGCTCCAAGCTCTTCAATTTCCGAGCAAAGTCGTTCTCTTCCATTTTTTCCAGCCTCTCGATATCAACATGTGATTCTGGGTGGTGTCCCTGATCATACGACTCATTTTGGCGGAAGATATTACCCTGAGCTTGGTCAAATTGTTGATCATGGGCCCTCAACTGTGGGTCACTGTTCGATCTTTGCAAGGTCTGTCCTGCGAGAACGGTGAATACTGCGGCAGGAACCTGGGGTTGGCCTTGTTGTCCATGCTGCGGGAGTTGTGCCCCAGGTTGTACAGTAGAAAGTCCGGCTGCATTGTCAGTTGCCAGATGTGGACCAAACCCCAGAGGGTAACGGGGGTCTCCTACCACTGTGGATTGCCCTTGCCCTGGTGGCTGAGTATTTGCCACGAAACCAGCAGCAGCTGGCTGAATAGGAGGTGCCTGAACCGCTGCCATGTTACGAACCAACTACATCATCATTTCTTTCATAGCCGTGAAGTCCTCGGCCATCTTAGCCTGTTGCTCAGACAAACAAACCAGCTCAGTGTTCTCAATTTCCTCGGCCATTGTTGTTGGAGTGTTTTCCTGAAGAGGTGCTTCAACCACTTCTGGAACAGACAGTGGTCCCTTGATTCTGGTGGAATAGGAATGTGGGGCCAGCACGACAGTTGCTCAAGTTCTATGGAAATTAAAACACGTTAGTGCAATAAGATAGCATGGAACATGAATTTGCTCGTCGGCCTAAACAATGCCTAAGGTAGTTATGCGTCATCCCGAATTGGTTTAGATTAGATCCCCAAGTGTGTTATTTGATTTCTTTTCTTTTTTTCCCTTTTTTTTCTCTTTCTTTTTTTGTATATTTCTTTTTTCAAGTGAGGCTAGAGGGTGAAATGAATTGACACATAAAAATAAGCAAAATATTTTCATTACTTCAAAAGAAAGAGTACATACGATGCTTCTGGAGCACGACCAAAAGAAACGTACAAATGACTGAAAAAAGTGAAAATAAATTACAGCATGCCAAATTCAAAAGCGACATAAAGTACAACAATGTCGAGATGTAAAATAAATGACAAAAAGCAATAATCTGCATCATCTTGGCCTGATGTATCTACTAAGGTGACTGGGGCACAAAGTCAGCTGGCTCCTCTGGGTCGAACTCGAATGGCTCCTCGGGATCTACTGGCGGGCCTTCTACTAAGGTACGACACAATCCATTCAAATCTGCTGCAACTCTAGTGACGAAGGGAAGCACATGTGGGAGTATGTCCTCCGCGGGCAGCCTCCTACAGTCACCGATGGACCGTGCAACATACGTAGTAGAGTCATAAACCTGCTGATAAGCTACACTGATGGTCTGTCCTGCAGCCTGTATATCCCGAAGTCGGTCCTGTGCTAGCCCTCTGAGCTGCTCACCCTGCTCTAATGCCCTGTCAAGTCGAGCTCAAGAATCTATGGCATCCTGGCGATGATAATCCTCCCTTCTCCTTCTTTCCAGCAAAGCTGCTCTGTCGGCATCCCGCTCTCTCAATGCCTGTGAGTGCATAACACGGAGTCGTCTGACTCTGTCTAGGTGCTGATGCGCGAAACCCTCACTCTCTGACTTTGCAGCTTTGGCGGCGTCCCTCTCTGCAATTAAGCTTTGTATGGTAGCGCGGTATTCCTCCCCAATCTCACGCCTAGCAAGCTGAACCTGCATATCCAACCTAGCCTCGGTGTCAGCCATGCCTGCTCTCGACCTCGCGGGCATCTCTCTGGGTATGGGCTAGTGGTAATACCACAACTTATACTCCCGAACAACCTCCCCCTTAAGTCCATCCTGAACCTGTGTGTTTTCTGCGAGGCGCCTCCTAGTATCCCACAAGCGCAAGATCTCACCTCTAAGAGTAGCTGGTTTGAGAGGATAGTCTGAGACATATGCACTCATGTCCTCAACTATTGGGATCTCCTACTTTCGACCCAACTGCCTAAGTACACGCAGAGGAACATAAGGCTGGGATGCTGTCAAACCCATCAGAACGAGAAAAGGACGGTCCACACATCTGTGTACAACCTCCCTCTTAGGAAACCAGCTACACTGCCACAAAATCTTATCCGGCGTGAGAGAGTTCAAGAAAGACCTCCAATCTGGCTCATTTTCTGGGAATTTATACTTCTCGATGTGTTCGAGATGGTATCCAAGATAATCGATGTCACAGCACCTAAGAATATTACAAGGTGGGCAAGGGCGTACATGCTCCAAGAACCAAACCTGTAATAGAAGGTTACACCCCTCAAAGAAACCGCTTTCTCCCCTGTGGCATCGAGTCAAAGCATGAAATATACTACCCAGAATCATCGGGATGATAGTGGCGTCTGGTGCTCCACCATATAAAACTGCCATGGTCCAACTGACCTTAATAGATATCGCTCTATCCGGTAGTGGGAAAACCAACAACCCTAGCAAAGCGAACACAAAGACCTTAGGACAAAGTTGTACCAATCTTCATATTTCAGCTTGTCATAGAACTCAAATCCATACTTCTTAAAACCATTATCGGCCCCAAAACGATCATAAAGGTAATAAAATGAAATCCAGCCTTGACGAACACTAGCGATTGAGAGGTCTGTTCGTACCTTCATATTACTGAAAAAATCATACTCATTAACCTTCTTCGGAGCAATCATGCTCTTTTTCTCAAAATCCAGCTTAAGAAGCCCAGCTATCTCCTCGAGGGTCGGCGTCATCTCAAACCCCTTAAAATAGAAAGTATTTTGGTTTGGGTTCCAAAACCCAACTAGTGCACTGATCAAGTCTCGACGCGGGACAATATGTTTAGTCATAAGGTCAGTCAGAAAACCAATCTTATCCTGGACTAAGTCTTTCTGCATTTTACTCATTGTGTCCCACCAAGATTTCAGAGATTTATCTGATTTGGGTGGGCCATCAGTCATCATGATAGATGGTGGAATGGCATCAGCAGGGTATTTTCTCTTGACCGGCCTAGAAGATGATGCAGCCATTGTTCCTAATGAAAAAATGTGTCAAATGTTTGAAAGCCTGAGAACAACTTAAAACAACTGACCGACAGAGCAAAACAGATGCCTAAACTGCTAATTCGAAACTCCAATTTTCAACAAAACTTTTGTCATTGTAATGACGTAAATTGACCCTAAGAGAATCGAAAAATTTTGCCATCATAACGGCATCAGGACTGATTCCAGGAAATTACCAACATTGGTATTTAGATTTAATTTATAAAAGAAAAAATTCGACGTTACAACGACGCCACATTGACATCAAAACAAAAAATTCATTCCAGTGAAGACACTACAGTATTTTTGCAAAAAAATTCGCCGGCATAACGACGTGAAAAACTGGATCCCAAAAACATCCAACATCGATATACGAGCCTTTTAAAAATTTGCCATTATAACGACGTGAAAACTGACACGAAAATTTTCGACTTTCTAACTACTAAGTATGTATATTTATTTTTTTGTAAAATTTTCGTCATTATAACGACACAAAACTGACACCTACAAAAGACAGCCAACACTGGCGCTTTTACAAAAATTTGCCATTACAGCAGTATGACTCAATTTTATAAAAATAACAGGACATTTACATTTAAAGCATAAAATTCACCCTGCTTCCTCACTTTTCCTTTCATTTTTTTTTCTTTCTTTTTCTTTTTCTTTTGAAATCCGTCTCTCTCCAATTTGGTCAGGATAACAACCTTTCGTAGTCGCATGCAACACATAAAATGCCTTTTAGACAAGTCTTTCCCGGGAAGTGGGTCCCGTTTGGACAAAAAGGTAGTCAGCCTAGACAAGTGCAATACCGGTGTATCGCACCTCATTAAGTCGGATATGATGCAGATAATTGGGCCTAAAGGTTTGACTCTAGGTGACACAACTGACTCAGTGTCTAGACTGGCTGAAAACCCAGTGGACAAACCGGGCGGAAAGCGCATCAGGGCCATCCGGAGACAGTGTGTCCGGCCTAAAACCTCGTCACACCTTCCTCCTAAATCATGGGCAATTTAGTAAGAAAGTCCTAGATGCCACAAGCAATCTAGTAAGTGCACGTGTGTGTGTGTTTTAGAGACTCAGAGGGTTGCGGAGGAAGACAGTTTATATACAGTTCAAAAAATATCAAAGCAGTAACATTCAACTTTTCATGTAATAACGACAATAATATAACTACCAAATATTTAATAAATTAAAACATGCGACAATTTTATCAAAGCCGGAGATTCTAGTTTTCACTAATTTCCCCAGCGGAGTCGCCAAGCTGTCACGTCCTAAAATTTTACTAGAAATAAAAGGTTGTGACTTGAGTGTTTTAGAGGTACCAAATTATTAAGAGATTTTCGGAGTCACCACTTGACATAGTTTAAGGTGTGCTAAGTCACCAAAAGGTACCTTGGAACACCTCTGACTCGTCTAATGGTCTGCGTTTAAAGATTCGGGTAAGGTTCTCAGTTGACTCTCAGGAAGGTATTAGGCACCCTCGAGTCCTGTGCCAAGCACAGTTGCTTTATTGTCGCATTTTTAATTTATTAAATATAGTTGTTATATTAATACCGTAAATTTTGAATTTATACTTTGATTAAAAGCGTATCATTCCTTTCCAATCTCACAGAGGATTGGACGAATTTACACTTCGATTTATAGTAAATGAGTAGATAAGTAAATAAATATTTTGGATAAAAATCTATCATGCAATTCCAACTTCATAAAGGATTGGTCTATTTTTTAAAAGAATTTAATTAACCTAAAAAATAATTAACTTAAAATTGATTTATCTTATTTATTTTTTGCGTAACAAGCGGACCACAAATCACACTTATCGTTGCGCCTAATCGAGTAAATCTTTTCAATCCTATTTAATTTGTCTAATCGTTACATATTTTCAGGTGGATAATTTAATTATGTCAAAGTAGAATGCATTTGACTAGTTTAAGATATAAATGGTCTAAATATTTACAACATTTAAATAATTTATTATATGTATAAGAAAAAAAACTTATAGCCATGAGTTGAAACATCATTTGAAGTTGAACTAAAACGCGCAAAGTATATTGAAACTGAAGCTAAACGTGCAAAATATGCCACGCTATTTTTGCAGAATCTGTATGACGTTCTTTGTCTTCATTTCTTTTGTTTTATCTATAGGAAAAGATGCATATTAAACTACTACTCCTATCTCCATTTGTTCAATATAGTACGTCAGTATCATTGTACCATATTTCAATGTTATTAAAAAAAAAACTCACAACGTTTAATCTCAAAGATATAAACAAAAGTAAAAAGGACCAAGATCTAGTTTTAGCTTCAGTCTTTAGTTTTTTGTTAATGACGTTGATAATATTGAGGATGCCAACAAATAGCCACATTAGCTTAGATTTTAATTTTTTTTTTTAGGACAAAAGATAAAGAGTGTGTTACTTCACTTATCAACAAAATCAACAGTCACACGAAATGAATAATATGTTGTACATAGTTAGTCTACGATAAAGATACTCCACATAGTTGTACATACCATTGAGCTTTTAAAAATGCTGATTCATACCAATTTTATAGTCAAAACAACTCAAGATAAATACAAGTTATATGTGTTTACCTATGAGTCGAAAATTCCAAGCTAAAAGCGATTGAAACCGGCCAAACAGAAATGAAAACAACAGCTTAAACAGCCCTTCAACACCTCTATTTAACCCCAAAAGACTTGTAGGATTGAAACTAGCCAAACAGAAATGAAACAACAGCTTAAACAGCCCTTCAACACCTCTATTTAACCCCAAAAGACTTGTAGATTTATACCCCAAAAGACCCTTAGTGTAAAGGCTTTCGGTTCTAAATCCTACTCCTAAACTTACTATTTTTTCTCAAGTGTTTTGCTCTCAATTAATTTCAATTTTTTCAGCTGGTTGTTGTGTAGTTAATGTGTAGTAAATGCAGACATATATATAGGAGAGAGATGAAAGTGAAAATGGGGGGAAAGTAGGTGAAAAAGAGGGGGGGGGGAATGGGCTGTTGGGTGTAAAGCCCAATGCTCATTAATGTAAAGCTGAAAATTAGCCATTTTTGTGCTAAAAATTCACCTACTAAAAAGGTAAGGCTGAAATTATCCCTTTTTGGTGCTTCCCCTTCCCCAATGTTAACTTGTGACTCTTTTCTTCCAATTTTCAGATTTTTAACAACAAGTACTTTGATTCCCAACCCCCATAACCAACTAAAATTACACTCAAACTAATAGCAATCCAATTTTAACTAAATTGACTAAATTAAAGCAAACTAAATAGCCCCCAAACTAAGCCTAAACTAAACTAATGCAACCAGATTCCAAACTAAGTTAGAACAAGTTCATTTTGGACTTCATAAAGTCCAACTATCATTCCAATTCAAACCAAACAAGCCAACTAAGCTACATCTCTAATCAAAAACCCAAGTTGATTACAAAAAGACACAACTAAACTAAACAAACTAATCAAACCATTAAGAACGGACAATCTTCAACATTGGTGACAAACATGCTTCACAATAATCTTATGGTAAAGTCAGGAAAAAGTATAAACACATATGCATTAAACTTAACCAAAGTATACAAGATGACTTCATGTAAACTTCCATTTTTCACGTTAATACTACACTAACTAAACTATGGAATTCAACTTTGACAAGAAGACAAGGGATTTCACTTCATTGATAATACTAACTAAGCTATAAGACTAAAACTATCAAAGAAAGCAAAGAAAAAGCGAATGGTATTTTTCTAACCAGTTCGATCTGAACCAACAAATACTCATCTCTACATCGCTTGCCCCGTTCAGCCACCACCAATTGTCGCAGCTGTTGCCCGGAATCAGCTGAATTGGCAACGACGCCACCGTTGCGTCGCTTATACTGTTCTTCCTGTCTACTTCAACTTTTGAGCAGCTACACCACTAACAAAACTGCCTCGCTCTCGAATCAGCCTCGAATCAACACTGTCCTCAGATTCAGCTTCAACAAAATTCATCTTACCACCACCAAATCATTGAACAACCCCCTCACATCACCACAGTTGCCTCGTGTCAGCCACCAATAAACAGAAAAAACAGCCCCTCGTCCTGGTACATGATAGGCAGCCCACTGCCTCCCTCGTCTCCTCCACAGCCTTACAACCACATCAAAACATTAACAGAACAGCCGCTACAACATCATACAACACAAAGGTGAACTTGAAACAACCCCCCTCCAATCCGCCAGCAATATCCCTCAAGAAAACAAATGTAGCAGGAAACAAACAGAACGAAAAAGAAAAGAGAAGAAGAAGAAAATAAACGAGAATCAGAAAAGGAAAGAGAAATGGGCAGGAAGGAAGGATTTGGAAAAGGGATAGGAAATGTACTAGATAAAAGAGAAAGGATGAGGATGAACCAAGAAACTTACCAAAAAAAATTAGGGGGTCGCCGGAGTACCGTCTTTCAAAGTCCGATCTACGCCATTTGATTGAGCTTTTGGGAAAACGAGTAGAGAGGGTCGATCCGAGTCCGATGATATATTTTGTTAAATTTTTGGTCTCAGGGAGCTCCTATACCGGTTCTTAATATTGCTGCAGTAAATTATATTCCGGAGGTAGTATGTGTTGTACCTCTAATTGTTCTGGCTGGTTAGCCAGCCGAGGTATCAGTTCGGTCCGAGTGCCTAAAGAGGTTGTATTATTTTATGCGGTTGAACATCCCGATATTCTCAAGCAACGGTGGCCGGCGGCGGCAGAACGGCGGAAGGGCGGTGGAGCTCGGTGGCGTAGGCGATTTCCGGTTGGGAGAGAAAATTTGGCCAGAGTTTCCCCAGCTCAATGAGAGCTAGGGTGGAGTGGGGAAAGTGATGGTGTTTATTAGCTTATATACTTATAAAGTGGGCCTGGTAAAGGAAGTGGGCTAAATGGGCTAAAGCTTTGGGCTATTATTTTTTTTGATAAATGGCTATTAAAAGTCTACTTTATTGAAGGCATACACAAATTAGCTAAAATTAAAATCACACAAAATTACAATATTATCACAATTAAAAACATAAAATTATAATTAAACACACGACAAGTAGTTTTTTGTTAATTTTCATATTTTCTATCCTAATTAAAGACAAAATTTAGTTAGCACAAATACTAAAAGTCCAGAAAAATTTGCCGAAACGTCCTAAGAATCCAATACGACTATTTTGAGCAATTTTATGAATTTTGGTGCCAAAATTAGGTGATTAGAGCACTTTGTAACTATTGTTATATGTATAGTATCAATTATCAAACGAGATAAATATAGTGGTATATGTTGAGAGGGAGATATATATAACACCAGGATTTGGATATGGACATGAGCCAAAGTAATTTAGCCTTTTGTCTCAAGTTAAATAGTCTTAGTTAATCGGTTATAGAAATTCATAGTCGAAAAGTGTAATCCCCTCTTCAACGTTATTCTTCTGGCTTTCATTTGGAAATCATCCATGGCCAGTTTATCCTTCCAATCTATTATCCAATATCCAAAATTTCATCCAACCGGGAGGAACACAAATAATCATGAGGCATTTGAAGCTTGAAACCAAGGGACTCAATCATTAATTTTTATTACTTGAAAGGATCATACGTTGGTTTCTCATGGATGATAATATTCCTATATTGTTATATATACTGTTTAAAAAGATATTAAGATGAATCTATACAATGATGATAAATACAATGTTATTTTCCCATGAGACACCACTGAAGGACCAGTTTCTTCTATGTGTATAATTAAGTTAAACAAGAGTAAATGAACACTGATTTTAGCGTGGAAAAACTCCTTGAACTCGGGATAAAAAAACTACGACCTACTCTTTCAAGTAGGATTTCAACTTCACTATTTGAAAGATTCACTTGGTTACAAGACTTCTCTCTTATTAACCTAGGACTAACTCTAATCCTATAGTGACCCCTTTCACAATCAGTGAAGTTCCTCCAAGTAACAAGATTTGAATGACACGTACTCTTCCAGAACTTCTGTGAAAGCAAATAGTACAATTTGATATACCCTACTACAGATGAACTAAGACTGAACTTTGACAAGACTCAATCTAAGGAACAGGTTCTTCACTTAGTTCCATGTAGTTTAACCACTGCCCAAATATAATTTCGACTCAACGATGCTGTAATCACCTAATTTTGACTAAATTTGTCTTTAATTAGGATGTAAAATTTGAAAATTAACAAAAATTACTTGTCATATGTTTAATTGTGATTCTATGTTTAAATTGTGATAATATCATAAGTTTATGCGGTTTAGATTATGACTAATTATGTATGTTTTGGTAAGTAGTAACCCTTTTCAATGGCTATATGTACAAAATAATAGCCCAAAATGTTGGTCTGTCAACCCACTTTTTACCCGGCCACACCCCACCTATATAAACAAAAAAACCTCACATTTCACTCTTTACACCCTTTAGTCTTCATGGCTAAAGAAACTATGTCAAAATTTACACCCCCACCGAAAATTGCCTAGGCTTCCGCTGCCACCACAAAAATACCAAAAATATACGAATCGAAAGATCTCGGCCCCCTCATTCCATTTTCGTTATTGGTTTCTTCAAAAAGTGGATCATTTGGCGTAGATCGAGAGTCAAAGTTCGGTCAAAGCTTGAAATTCAGCCACCCTTTGATTTTTCCGGTGAGTTTTTCTTGTTCCTTTCTCTTCCCCTTACTCCCCTCTTTCACCCTCGTATCTCATTTCCAAAAGAAACCCATCCCCTTCTCCCCATTTTCCCTTCTTTCCATTTCCATTTTTCTTCTTTCTTCTCATTTTCTTTTATTCTGTTTTGTTTTGGTATGGTGACGACGTTTTGGAGGGAGTATGGTGATGTATGGGTTTGATTGTAGGAGGCTGTTTTGTGCGATCATATAGGAGCTGTATAGTGGCGACTGCTTTCGATACTCGGGGGGGCTGTAGTGAGCAGTTTCTCGTGACAGTGGGGCGAGGCAGTGGGAGAGAGGGTTGTTTTAGGGCTCTATATGTGTGTGATTGTTTCGTTTTTGATAATGATGGTGGTTGTTTCTCGGAGCTTGGCTTGATGCCGAGGTAGTGATGAGTCGATGAGGCGAGGCTGTCGTTGACGATATTTTGGAAGCTGAAAAACAGTGGTGAGTGAGGCAGTAACGAGGCAGTGGCTGTTTTTGTTTGTTCGTTATGGTGAGGCCTGTGATGGATTTTGTTTCAGTTTTTTTGTGGAGATAATTGATTGAGGACGATGGCGAGGCAGTGTACGAGACGGAGTGGGGCTGTTTCTGTTTGTTGACAAGGCAATGGTGACGCTGCGATGTCAGGGGTGAGGCAGCAACTCGATTGTCTGTTCTGTGATGATTCAACGTAGTCGAGGCAGTGCAGCGAGACATTGGCGACACTTCCCTTTGGCCACTTGTTAGAGGAAATCAGTCCAATCCTTTATTTTTTCCATTTTTGTGTTTCATTAACTTAGATAATCAAAATTGTTTGTTTAGGCGTAGCTATTAGTACATGCCACTTCATATGATTGTACTCGTATACATCAATAGGTTGTGTTTGTTTATTCATTGAAATTGAAAAAGTTTGAATCATGTTTGTTCGTCTTGCAAGTATCATAATCTGTTATCGTACTTCAAATTTGGATTTTGATTAGTCAATGGGAAAATACCTCAATTCATGTTCTTATTGTGAGTTGTAGTAAATTTGTTAGTTTGTTAAACTTGTTAGTCATTAGAAAACTAGAATCTGATGGCTTTTCTAGTTAGGCTTCAAGTTTGCTTTGGCCAAACCAACTGGAAATTTGTTTTGGTTTATTTAGTTTAGTTAGTTTGGTCCATTTAGTTAGTTTGGGGCTGATTTAGTGTGCCTAGTTTGATCCTAGACTTCCTAGTTAGTATAATGAGTATTCAGTGTCCTTTTAGAGGACCCCACTTGTATATTTTCAGCTTTTTGGGGTTGTTTAGGTGGCTGAAATAGTAGTTGTACAGCTGTTGTACCATGCTAATAATAGCCAGAAAACACTCAAGTGTAGGGAGTGTGGGCTTGTACTTTTGTACTAGTCCATACTCCACCTTTTGGCCTTCAATTTCAGTCATAAATAGGGCATTGAATACCCTCATTTATCAACAACTACCAGCTGAAACTACACTTAAATGAGAGCAAAAAAAATACTTGAGAAAAATAGTAAGTTTAACAGATAGATTTAGAACCAAAAGCATTGATATCTAAGGTATTTTGGGGTATAAATCTTAAGCTTTTAAGGGTTAAATAGAGGTTAAAAGGGGCAGTCCCGGTGGCTGATTTTGGAGTACTAAGTTGCTGCATTTGGTTTGGTTTTGCTATTTCCTTTGCTCCCTGACTTGGGAATTTTCTACGCAAGGTAAATACCCTCTTAATCTTGTATTTATTTTGAGCCATTTGGCTGTGAAATGGATATAAATTAGCATGTTTGAAAGGCCTTATGAATCTGCTTCAACAAGTGTTTTAGTTGCATTAAATATGCTATTTGTTTGAATAGAAGGAAATGTTGGTTTCCTTTATTAGATTATGTTGCATTTCGAGTTAATGTATGAACAAGGAAAATATGAAATCATTGGCAAAAGCTGACCATTTTTTTTAGTACGTACATTTGGATACATTTGAAATTTTATGCTTGTTAGAATTGAGCCACTTCTAGGAGAAATGGCCATTTAATGCAATCTGTAAAATCTGGACAACATGTAAAGATTAGGCAAACTTAGGATTTAATCATAAAAAATGCACACTTTAAGCACGTATTTGCAAGTTCGGGAATTATTAAATCATGGTGCTCTATAAAAGGATATGTCAAGATATGGTTATAAGTGCAAATGTTAACAAACGTGAAGCTTAAAACGTACTGCATTTTTTGCAAAAATAGGCTAATAGTTGCAGTTGAATGAATAAATGGGCATGTGCCAATCTTTTTCAAAGTTGGCCCGTTTATACGCTCATCGTTTGTTCAATTAGGCCCTTTAAATAGGTTTTAAACATTTGGGTTCAAAATAAATTTGCAATGACAACCATCATTTATTAAACAACCGCTATCTTTGATAAATACCCATCCCACGTAAAATGGAGTTAACTTTGCAAACAGACTTTATAACAGCCAGTTTCTCAAACTTTTCAGCCCACACATTAGTTTAAGCGACAGTAGTATATTTTCTGTAAAATCTTTCATCTTTTCAAAGATAGGCCATAAACATGTTCCAATTTGATAAAACAACCTACTATATGTATATACATATACATTTTTGTAATCTATACTTTTTTATCAATAAAGGCGAATTTGGGTGCTCCAATTTGTCATTTAATAATAGTTCGCAGTTATACTTAATTAAATCGAGTAGGCAAACTGATAAGAGCGAAAAGACCCATGCACTTAGGCAAGACGATAAGTATGATTTGTGATCTACTTATTAGGCTAAAAGAAAACTAAATTAAGTTAAACTAATTCTAACCTAATTATTTTTTGAAGTTAATTAAATTTTTATAGACAAGCCCTTTGTAAGGTTGGAAATGCGTAATAAATTTTATTTATTTTTTTATTTATTTATTTATTTACTATGAATCAAAGTGTAAATTCGTCCAGTCCTCCGTGAGGTTTGATAAGAATAACGCTTTTAATTTTCTTAAATCAAATTGTAAATTCAAATTAACGGCATTAATATAACAACCATATTTAATAAAATAAAATTGCGACAATAAAGCAACTGTGCTTGGCATAAGAGTCGAAGGTGCGTAATACCTTCCCGAGAGTCAACTGAGAACCTTACCCGAATCTCTAAACGCGGACCATTAGACGAGTCAGAGGTGTTCCAAGGTACCTTTTGGTGACTTGGCACACCTTAAACTATGTCAAGTGGCGACTCCCAGTTTCTCTAAAATAATTTTGTACCTTTTTGAACACCAGTCACGAGCCTTTAAATAATAAACACTCACAGTAAATTTTTAGGGCATGACAGCTTGGCGACTCCGCTGGGGAACATTAGTGAAAACTAGAATCTCCGGCTTTGAAAAATTATTGCATGTTTTAATTTATTAAATATTTGGATGTTATATTCTTGCCGTTATCACATGAGAAATTGAATGTTACTGCTTTGATATTGTTGAACTGCATATAAACTGTCTTCCTCCGCAACCCTCTGAGTTTCTGAAACACATGCACACGTGCACTTACCAGATTGCTTGTGGCATCTGGGACTTTCTTACTAAATTGTCCATGATTTAAGAGGAAGACGTGACGGGTTTTAGGCCGGACACACCGTCTCCGGATGGCCCTGATGCACTTTCTGCCTGGTTTTTCCACCGGATTTTCAGCCAGTCTAGACACTGAGTCAGTTGTGTCACCTAGAGTTAAACCTTTAGGCCCAATTATCTACATCATATTTGACTTAATGAGGTGCGGTACACCGGTATTGCACTTGTCTAGGCTGACCCCTTTGTGTCAAGATGGGCTCGTGTCCCGAAAAGACACATTATTGGCATCTTATGTGTTGCATTTATTATAGAAAGAGGGTTGTTATGCTGACCAATCACGGCGGGTGGGTGTTAAATTTTGAAAAAAAAAAAAAGAGAGAGAAAAATGAAAAATGGGTTTAGTCCCGTGTCTCAAAATATCTTTGGTTGTCATTTTACGCCGTTATAATGGTGAATTTTTTTTCAAGAACTTTAGACTCTAATTTTGTGTCCGGGTTTGGTCTCAAGCATTAGAAAATAATTTGTCATAGTTTTGCTCCGTTATAGTTTTTTGCCGGTATAATGGCGAAATTTTAGGACCCTTTTGTCTTTGAGTTTGTGTCCAAGTCAAGTCCATATTTTTGGGAAGTAATTTATTGGGGGTTTACGCCGTCATAATGGCCAATTTTTGTAAACCAATTTTGCATCTAATTCAAGTAATATTTGTGTCTTTGTGTCGTCATAATGGCCAAATTTTGTAAATACTCTAAGATTCTTTTTCGAAATAGATCAAAGAGTTTGTTAAAAAAAAAAATTGTCTCCATCTTTGTGTTGTCATAATGTCCGATTTTGGAGTCACCTTTCGAATAAAAAAATAATAGTTTGTTTCATATCTGTTCCTAAGTTCCGTTAGAACCTCCCTCGGGTTGAGTCCTAATTTTCATTAAACAAAAAAATGCTATTCTAAGGTCCCACTTTACTTTGTATTGTATTTTTCAAGGTCAAGTGAGAGTACATGCGATAAATTGTAATTATTTGAGTTGTATGTTGTGTCGATCCTCGTGGAGTAATCTGACTCCGCTAAAATGTTGAGTCTCATTATTTTTACCATCCGGGTGTACCCACCCAATGTGTCAGTTTGTGCATATGTTTTGACTCTTGTATCACATTAAGCAGTTTATTTTGAGTCTGCCTCGTGTCGTTGTCTAAATTATGTCTTTATGTCAGAAAAAAGAGGTAAAAAAAAAAAATCAAAAAAGGTTTGTTCTTGTTCTAATTACGTGCCAGTTAAAATTTTTTTCTGATTTTTCTCAAGGCACATAAGCAATCTTTGGCGATACGGTCGGTACACTCGGCTTACGCCGTTAACCAATTCGGGATGACGCATAACGACCTTAGGCATTGGTTAAGCCGACGAGAAAATTCATGTTCTATGCTATCTTGTTGCACTAATGTGTTTTGATTTGATTAGAGCTTGAGCAACTGCCGTGGTGGCCCCACATTCCTATTCCACCAGAATCAAGGAACCACTGCCTGTTCCAGAAGTGGTTGAAGCACCTCTTCAGGAAAACACTCCAACAACGATGGCCGAGGAAACTGAGAACACTGAGCTGGTTCGTTTAGCTGAGCAACAGGCTAAGATGGCCGAGGACTTCGCAGCTATGAAATAAATGATGACGCAACTGGTTCATAACTTGGCAGCAGTTCACACTCCTCCTGTTCCGCCAGATGCTGCTGGTTTCATGGCAAATACTCAGCCACCAGGGCAAGGGCAATCCGCAGTGGTAGAAGACCCCCGTTACCCTCTGGGATTTGGTCCACATTTGGAAGCTGATAATGTAGCCGGACCTTCTAACTCGGTCCGGGAGATGTTTTACCCCGGAAGAATTGAGAAAGGAAAAGCTAGGTCGAGAATACCAAGGACCCATCAAAGAGCCGGTGTCTGAGAAAGAAGCTGAAGAATTTTTGAAGAAAATGAGATCGACAGATTATTCTATCGTCAAGCAATTGAGAAAGACTCCAGCTCAGATATCACTCTTCTCTCTACTTATGAACTCTGAAGCACATCGCAACACAATGTTGAAAATACTGAATGAGGCCTACATTCCCGAACAAACTACTGTGGCTAATCTGGAAGCACTTGCTGGCCGAGTATTTGAGACTAATCGTGTGATGTTCACCGATGAGGCATTGCCAGCAGAAGGAACCGTTCATAATCGAGCGCTTCATGTCTCAGTTAAGTGTGAAGGCTTCTATGTCACATGTGTTCGAATAGATGGCGGCACAGGATTGAACATCTACCCTCTGTCTACATTGAAGAGTCTAAAGATGGCTATGAACAAAATTAGGGCAAGTTCCTCTGTTGTTCGCACTTTTGATGGTGGAATTCGAGAATCTTTGGGCATCGTTAATCTTGAGTTTACCGTTGGTCCCGCTACCTTCAGCATTGAGTTTCAAGTCATGGAAACAGATGCATCATACAATCTGTTATTGGGCCGACCATGGATTCACATGGCTTGTGTTGTACCCTCTACAGTTCATCAGGTGGTCAAGTTTACTTGGGATAATCAAGTTGTCGTAGTTTATGGAGAGGATAACTTACAGTTTAACAATAGCCTGGACGTACCGGCCCTTGAAGTTGTCACCACACGCCCGACCATCAGGTATCAAACCTCTGATGTGGTGTATGTGGAAAAAGTAACAGAAGGGAAACCTATACACATCCCAAGAGTGTCAGAGACGTCTATTATGATGGCATCTGAAATGTTAAAGCATGGTTTCCAATTTGGAAAAGGTTTGGGAGTATCACTACAAGGCAGGGTAAATCCAGTTTATCCAAATGGTGTGCAAGGCACGTGGGGACTAGGGTTCAAGCCAAAAGCAGCTGATCGCAAGCAAGCAAAGAAAAAGAAGTCAGAAGTTTGGTCTCTCCCAAAGCCAATTCCGTGTCTCGCTCAGTCTTTTGTGGGTTATGTCATGAAACCAAAGGTTGTCGCTACAAATGTCAACACAGTGGAAGACAATCAGGATGCACCATTTGATCTAGGTGGCATTTTTGAAATCTGCATGGTACAGCCGAGTGAAGGCTCCAGTAGTACTTCAATACAGTACATTGGCCCGGACGTGCACCTGACTAACTGGAATGCAACTCCTTTCCCCATCAGGAAAGGGTCTTGGTAGACTATTGTTTTACAGTTTTCTTTTGAATACAATTGGATATTCTAAGGGTTGTATGCCAAGTGTATTCTTTTGCTCATCTTTCCTTTTGTAATTCAAACCCTTTTTCATTAATGAAATGCCTAATAGCCAAGCTTTCCTTCAATCTCTATTCATATTCCTAATTTTATTCTACTTTTGTTCATCTGTAGTGATATATCTGCTGGTCCTGATATCATGACATGTTCAAGGAACTTATCTTCCATCTAGGGACCGCAATCTGATTTTGGCTCCATAACTATAGTTGAAGTTAAAAGTGATAAAGACAATATTGAGGAGTTTGTTAACGAGATTGAATATGATGGGGAACTGGCGGATTTTGAAATAGTCCTGGAAGTTGAACGCCATGAGGGCAAGCCTAAACCCAATTTGGCTGATACAGAGGATGTTAATCTTGGGAGCCCTGATGATGTGAGGCAACCCAAGATAAGCATGTATGCCCGACCTGAAGTGAAGAACGATATTTGGAAAGTGCTTTTTGAATATCGGGATATTTTTGCATGGTCATATGATGAGATGCCGGATTTGAGTTCCGAATTGATAGTCATGCCAAATGTTATTCTGGTTCCTAAGAAAGATGGAAAAACAAGGATATGTGTCGACTATCGAGATTTGAACAAGGTGAGTCCCAAAGACAATTTCCTGTTGCCTAACATTCACACTCTCATAAATAATTGTGCTAAACATGAGATACAATCCTTTGTTGATTGCTATGCCGGATACCACCAAATTCAGATGGATGAAGATGATGCATACAAAACGGCATTCACTACGCCTTGGGGAACTTATTGCTATAGAGTGATACCGTTTGGTTTGAAAAATGCTGGGGTAACCTATATGAGAGCTATGACTGCCATTTTCCATGATATGCTGCATAAAGAAATAGAAGTGCACGTGGATGACGTGATTATCAAGTCTAGAACTGCTGAAGAACACGTGAGAGATCTTAGAAAGTTCTTTGAAAGGCTCCGTAGGTATAATCTGAAGCTGAATCCAGCCAGGTGTGCATTTGGTGTGCCTGCTGGAAAATTGTTAGGTTTCATTGTTAGCAGGCGAGGTATTGAATTGGATCCCATAAAGATCAAAGCAATACAAGAATTACCTCCGCCTCGAACCAAGAAGGATGTTAAAAGCTTTTTAGGCAAGCTAAATTACATCAGTAGGTTCGTTGCTCAACTTACCACAATATGTGAGCCGATCCTCAAGTTGTTGAAAAAGAATGCATCAATTGCATGGGCCGAGGAGGTCCAAGAAGCCTCCGACAAGATCAAGCAATACTTGTCAAATCCTCCTGCTTTGGTTCCGCCTGAGCCTGGCTGACCATGGTTTTGTTCTTGTCAGTCAATGAAAACTCCTTTGGTTGCGTACTGGGGCAACATGATGCCTCAGGAAAGAAAGAGCAGGCAATTTATTATCTGAGCAAAAAGTAGTTCACAGATTGCGAGGCCAGATACACTTTGTTGGAAAGGACGTGTTGTGCCCTAACTTGGGTCGCACAAAAGTTGAAACATTATCTTTTGTCCTATACCACTTATCTGATTTCCCGGATGGACCCATTGAACTACATATTTCAAAAGCCAATGCCAACTGGCAAACTTGCAAAATGGCAGATGCTGCTCACAGAATTTGACATAGTTTATGTCACCAGAACTGCAATGAAAGCTCAAGCCTTAGCTGATCATTTGGCTGAAAATCCGGTGGATGATGATTATGAGCCATTGAAGACTTACTTCCCTGATGAGGAGGTAGATGTGCTTGAAGAACTGATTAACGAAGAAGAACACGTGTGGAAACTGTACTTTGATAGTGCTTCCAACTCGAAAGGCCATGGTATTGGAGCAGTCCTCATTTCTCCCACGGGACATTATTATCTGGCAGCTGCCCAACTCCGCTTCAGTTGCACTAATAACACATCTGAGTATGAAGCATGCATAATGGGTTTGCGTATGGCTCTAGACATGGACATTAAAGAATTGCTGGTGACCGGAGATTTAGATCTTTTGATACGCCAAATGAAGGGTGAATGGGAAACTCGAGACCTTAAGCTGATCATGTACAAGTAGTGTATGGACGATCTTGGCCAAAAGTTCGATGTTCTAAAGTTTAGACATGTTCTCAGAATACATAATGAGCTGGCTGACGCATTGGCTACATTAGCCTCAATGATTGTCCATCCTGATGAAGCCCATATTGATCCGTTAGAGATTCAGGTCCAAAGTCAACATGCATAGTGCAATGTGGTTGAAGAAGAAATTGACGGTCAACCGTGGTATTTTGACGTCAAGAATTTCCTTCAAGATGGGACGTATCCGCCAATGGCAGAAAACAATCAAAAGAGAACCCTTCAACGACTTGCAAGTGGTTTCTTTTTGAGTGGAGGGGTGGTGTACAAAAGGACACCAGAACTGAGGCCACGAAAATTCTCAATGACATGCATTCGGGGATCTGCGGACCCCACATGAGCGTGCACATGTTAGCTAAGAAAGTGCTCAGAGCAGGATACTTCTGGCTTACCATGGAATATGACTACATTACTTTCATGCGAAAGTGTCATCAATGCCAAGTACACGGTGATTTGATACATTCACCCCCTTTAGATGGGAAAGGAGAAGGGAAAAGGGGCAGGTCCTTCAAGGCAACTCCCGGATGAAAATCAAAATCCTTAGTTGGAGCATACGGGGTCTCAATGATTGTGATAAAGGGAAAACACTGAAATCATTGGTTCGAAGTAGAACGCAGATATTTTATGTCTTCAGGAAATCATTGGTTCAAAGGTTAACATGGCTCTTTTGTAACTTTGCATCTACTTTATGCCTCTTTTATACAATTAATTACTTCATCAAAAGAAAAGACAAAAAAAAAAAAAAAAAAAAAAAAAAAAACATAGGAATTGCACTGGACCAGGTAATTCCTGGTCATGGCTCGATTGCATTGAGCCCCTACTATTTTTGGCCTAGAAAAGATGCTTGGGAGGAGCTTAAAGTGATGCTGGAGAGTAAGCCTTGGATATCCCAGAAGCAGATGATTATTCTTCTTAATCAGCCACTAATATAATCAATTTGTGGCAACAGAGTGGTGGTGATTTAGCCTAGGCCTACATAAAACAAGACTTTTCTTGCTGCTATCGAATGTTACCACTTTGTTTGCTTTCATTCTTATTATGAGGCACATGTTGTAACATATTTCACTCAAAAGGTCAGTTGAATATATTCAATTTGCTTGATTTAATTTCTCTTAATTTACTTTTAGTTTTTAGATGATATTGTAAACTATTAGTCTGATGATGCTAGACTTGGTTCTGCTCCATGAACATTAAACTAAAACAAAAGTAAAATAATTGTTGTACTGATGGTAGAAATTTGAAAAGAAAGAATTACACATGTCATGAGATTAATCTAGATAAGAGTACCCATTGGCCTCAATTTAGAGGCCTGAATTTACTTTTCTAATGAAATCAACATTTTCTAGGTCAATAAGATTTTTCATGAACATTTTACTGCAGAACCTCTGCATGTGATATCCACAAGGTTTGATGTAGAAAATTACTACCTGTTATGGTATCAAAGTGTTCCTGCCAAAGTGATTTGTTCCTCTGGTCACAGTAAAAGGTTTTATATTCATGCAAATGCTCGTTGAAGAAGAATAAACTTAATGGCTTGGTTAGATGTTAGCAGAATCAGTAAATACACGAAAGAAGCCACAAGTTTGACCTATGTGCGCGGGTCGTTCAAAAATGCTGTTGGGTGTGTACCGGATCCTCCAGAAGTTATTTATTGGGTGGATCCGACATGGACGCAGCTGCACTTTTGAGGATCCCAGCAGCAATAGAGTTTGACCAAATTTCCATGTAGTGCCTCAGGGAAACAACTGGGAAACGGCTCACAACTGATAATTTATCTTTAAGTGTACAAGGACCTCTTCCATTTCCAGTTTTTGTGTCGGAAAAACACCTAAACATGCTGCAACCAACTTTCCCTTTTTCAATTAGTGAATCTTCTGCAATTTTGTTTGCAGCACTATTAGAAAAGCTCCTGACTTTCCTTTGATAAGTTGATTAAATTTATTGACATAATCAATGTCTTTGTTTACTGGTTATGTTCACTTGCGTGTCTTCTGTTTCCTTAAATAATTCCAAAACGATCATGGATGCAAAGATGCTTTCCTGTCAATCATGCTTGAAACTGCAAGTATTGTCTCACTACTTGTCTAAACTGTAATAATCACAATGTCATGCCATTTGACATTCTTGTCTAAAGTCTCGATTCGTTAATAAAACTTCAATTCCATTCCTTCTTCATTTTAACCTTAGACCTTGGTGATGACATCTGAAGTTAACCTCTAGATGGAGAGTGCTTCAACAATCAAAAGCAATATCATTTTAGCAATTCGCATCTTTTCTTTTGTTTTTCTTGAAAACTACTTGACGTGTTGGTTGGTATCATCTGGAGAAGTTCACTATTAACTGTTTGAGAAGTCGATATTCTGTAATTTTTGGGGCAGGGGAATTCAGTGACTTCATTCAGTTTGCATGCTACGGTTACCTCTTAATTCAAAAAATTTAGCAGCATATCACTTCCTGTATGTTCTGATGACAATAACACCAAGTTCATGCAGCTCCGTGGAACTCTCCCATTCTTGAAGCTGCAAAATAAAGCTTGAGATTGACCCTCAAGCTCCTCAGGCAATGCTTTCAGTGAAACCTTGATTGATACCTTAGCTTTGAGTTTCCAAAATCATAATGCCAACAGATATTGGACAAGAATGGTACAGTTGAATTCTATTTCAAGTTTACTAAAGGTACACTCTTTAATGAAGCATGGTATATAGCACGGCTAGAAAATAGAGTTCTGGAAGCATGAAAAACATCTCTCTTGAGAGTAGCATATATGGTACTATGCTTGATTCTTTGTTATTTTCTTGAATTTCCTGGAGAGGCATATATTGTATCATACTGCTGGTGCACTGCTTCACTGATTGTGAAGTGGAAGAGATTGTTCAATACTCATGCATTGAGGGCTCTTGGTGTTGCTACTCTCTGTCTGCCTTCCTTGCATAATGCTCTGCTAATATTGGCACCAAGTTAAAGAAGTTTCCTGTTTAGACTGCTAAGTAGTGCTTTATCGACTACATATACTCTATTTAAAGGTTTCCCATGATCTCCTTCTGTCCTACAATTATACGATTATGCATGTGTTGTGTCAGTTGTCAATCTCATTGGTATTGTGCTGTTGTTACTATGGTGTTTAATTACAGTTGGTATAAATTCTATACTGTTGCCTGTTCTTCAGGCAAGCTTGCTGAATACTTATTTTTTGCTGGCTGACATTATAATGCCTTGCTCTATATGTTCCCTCTTCTAATGCTCAATGAACTAGTTCTGAGGCGGATCCAACATCTAAACTTGATGGTTTCTATTTTTAAGCAAGGTTCCTAGCAGTAGCACTAAACTCTTTGTTCTTTAAAATTATAGGTTCAGATCTAATATTTATTGATTTTTAGTGGGATTTCACATATATAGCTATGCTCTGAGCCGAAAATATTGGATTTAGATAAAAATGTTACCTAAGAGCTGCATCTGCCACTGGTTCCATGCTATACAGTCTGTCCTTCACTTTGCTGGCTAACATATTATCGTTGTCCGCCTGGCTTCAGCAGAATTTGTTCCTCTTATATTATAGTGACTAAGTTAATTAACTTTGGCTTTGAGGTTCATTTCTTAATGGTTATTTAGCCTAATTAATATGCGTATTGATTGGTTTATTCTTGATTTTCATTTTTTTATACTCTTTTTGATGTCTCCTCTTTCTTTCGACTTGCATTGCATTCCCTTTTGTGTAATATACCTGTAATCGGAACACCTTGCTCAACTTATTACCCATACAAGGAGGGCTTTCAAACACCTTGTTCACTTAAGTGAACTGTGATGCGGATTGCCCATTATTTTGTTAGAATAACATGTTTGTGCAAATGTATCTTAATTTTAAAGAATGTTGTTTAGCATCAGTCTTCGCATCTGTGAGATCAAATAGTTAAGTAGTAGCAAAAAGTATTGTCTTCCAAGTAATTATGACCCTTTAATCGAGTTAACGTTTCACCAAAGAACATTGTTCATGCACTGTATAGCGAGCATATATGCTATATTGCGATACTAAAACCAACAAATATTTCTTCATTGTTGCTTTGCACTTACATTAGGTCTAGTGTTTGTCAAGAGAGTTCTTAAATTTGGTTAGTAACTTGTGTGTCTGTATATAGATATGTCATATGTGTGAGATTTAAAGAATCTCAAATTTAGCTGTGGAATGGACACAGAAGATTTATATAATCGAGCCTAACCTTAGATACACCGTAGCACAGGATTCTGTAATAGCAAAAGGTTATCGCTACTATCAGTCATGCAATGCAGTGCAACATCCAGGCCAAGGGCTAGGATCCAATCAATACAATTTTCCTGTTTCACTATGATAAGTAGTCTTTCCCTTTATCGTTGGATGATTACTATGGGAAAAAAGACGATTACTGTTTTTCTTTGGTCAATCCTAAAGCAGATAAAATTGATTGATAATGACTTCATGTAGATCATGAGAAATTTTGCGACACTCGGTATAGTCCTTTGTTAGAAAAGACTACCATATTAATATGTTAATATTTCTTCAATATTGCTCTGTATATTGTTGAACTCATAGGAAAATATAGAATGATGGAAATTTAAACCCCACATTGTTGCTCCCAAACGCACACGCAAGTATACGCGGTCGCCAAGTAATAAAGTGACAAAGTCGAGTATCGTTCCCACGAGGACTATGCAGACTAGTGCTTAATAAACAATTCCTGAATAAACTATCCAGGGGTCTTTTTCCAATGGTTGTAAGAGTTTTTATACTAAAATGCAGTAATTAAAGTGCTGGAATGTAATCAAGCAATGGGGCAAAACTTTGATTGTTAACAATATCAAGAGAGCGATCCAGGGTCAGAGTTACGAACAATCCAGTTGATGTATTCAATTGATTTCACTTCTTAAATCCCGGGTTACTAACTGACAGGTTAATTGTAATTATGAAAACCTTTCAGTTCTTCACAATCTATGCAAGCTACTTTAATCCCTGTATGTCTACGGGTTAAATCACATGCACGCATTAACGATCCTGTAATTAGTTAAACTAGGCAAGCAAGTATATGTCTATCCTACCCGCGAATTGATTCCCCGATGCCCGGGTTCACAAACTAGTTCTATTCTTCCTTATTACGTAATTAGGTTCTCTCTTTCAAGTGCAACCCAAAAACCATAGATGATGTATAACTATCGAGCTCTAACAATTATACAAGTTAAATCAAGGAAGAATAAGTAACCCGTTATGGGATTCAATCAATGGAAATCAATCTTCAATAATCAACTTTCATGTAAACTCTAACCCCAGAACGTTAGGAAATTAGCCACACATATTCATAATCACAAGGCAAAGATTTGGTGTAATAATGAAATACTTGATGTAATAGATGAAAGATTTGGGAATAACCCTTGTTCAATGAAGTGTGTAGCTCTCAATATTGCTCCAAAGTCAAGAACCCCTTTCAAAAACTAAGTAATAAACTATTTATAATGTTTCCAAACCCTTGGTAATAAGTTAGACCCAAAACTAGAAGGAATAGGGAGTAAAATCGCGCACAAGGGGCGCTACAACGGGCGCCCCGCGCCCCGAAAAGCGTGCCACCAAACAGAAGACGCCACCAGCCTTCGTGCCATAGGCCTGCGGCGCATGCCAAACGTGCCAGCCTCTGTGCGCGGTAGGCTGCGCGGCGCGGGCTCTAAAGCGCCAAGCCAAAATGTTCTTCTTTCGCTCCAAAACTCGGCTTGTGTCGTGCCTTTGTGTGCTCGATCCAATCTTCAAACATCCTTCAACCAATTCATGCTCAATCAAGCTCCGAAACGCTCCAAATGCATCGCGTAACGACCTACACACGAACAACACAACATCAGCGTAAAACCACATTCACAAGCCACCAAACAAGTGCAAAACAAGCTCAAATGTGCGGAAATATTAAGGAAAAGTAGGCATAAAATGCCGAACATCACCACCCCACAGTTGAACCTTTGCTCGCCCTCGAGCAAGTCAAAACTAACTCCCCAACCTAGGTAAAACAGGTCTGCCTATGACTATGGTTGATACCGACCATTGAACCAATGCGCACATGACTACCATGGATCCACAACATGCCAACAATTTACCAAACTCAAAAATATGAGAACAACCACCCCAAAATAGCTCAAATGCACAAACTCAACTCAATGCAACCATGCTCCCACAAAATTACACCTATCTACTCAATCAAAAGCCATCAACTTTACCTACTTCATGCAAACCACGTGCCCTCACCAATATGAAAGAGAGTGCCCCCCAAAGATCACACACAAAAACAAATATCATGAATAGAACGGGGGCAATAACAAATGAATTCTCTCACTCTCATGAAAGGCTCACATGTCACACACAACGTACCATAGGCTTGCCCGTAGTGTAGGACTCCACTAATGTAGGCTCACTCCAATCGGGATTAACTAGGACTTTAGAAAGGTCGTAATGTAGGCTAAGGTGCGGGTAGGATACATATGGGTAATAGTGACTACCTCCCTAAGCACTTTTAATACATCACATTTATTCCAAACACAAGTCTCAACAAACCACCCAATCACAAGTACCACACATACCTTCTCAATAAGTAGCATATTTTCTTTTCAATCACACACTAGCAAGGACGGGATATCTTTCTCTTTTTTTTTTCTTTTCCACAATTTTTTTCAACTTTGCTATTTTTTCTTTTCTTATCATTTCATTTTTTTTCAATTTCATTAACTTCCATCCTTGCCAATTTTTTCCACTACTTCACAATTTTCATAAGTATTTCCCTTTTATTAGCTCCACTCAAAAGTCTCCCAACATCCAACCACAACTCCAATCATCTACACAATGTCAATAAAGTGCTTAAGGAGTAAAGGCCAAAAGAGTCAATTAAGAACAAATGGGTAGGCTCGGGGTGTGGGTGCCAATCAAAAAGGGTCAATTCAAACCACAACAATAATTTTTTTCCAAGGTATATATGTAAGGGTAGGCAAGTAAAAGAAGGCCTTGTATCATCTCCCGACTAGAGCAAACCTAGGATTTCGCTTTGCACACACACGGGGCAAGTTCTAGACATTAATATGCAACACGGAGCAACTAAGAACATGCCTCACAACACACATTGCACGTAATCCACACAAAAGGCTCAATCAACAACTCTCAATCAAGCATCTAAAATGCAACTTGTGGAAATTTAAGCACTCATGCACAAAAGTTAGCAATCAAGTCAAGCAAGCGGACTCAAGCATCTCAAGGGGGTTGTTCCATTTTTTCTTTTTCTAAGCATGCATCAAATTAAAACCAAGGACACCACAAATAGCACATGCAATCAAGTCCAAGTCCACCGGTATCAAACAAATCAAAGGCACCTAGCATTCTACCTTTTTCCTTAGCCTAGGGTCATCTACAACTAATTATCCTAATCCTAAAAATGAAAAACTACCCGGTTCAAAGGTCACCCCGTGGAAAAGAACCGCGGCCAAGTTGGCACTTGTCTCCCGCCAGTCGTCCGCCGTCAGCTTCACCGGTGCTGTGGTGATCACCCCCTTGACCGAGGCAATGTCAAAAGGCCTCCCAAAATCAAGGACAATGCGATCCCCGACCTCGTCTGCGGGGACGCCCGCCTTCTCTAAATACCGGGTCAAGAGGTTCCCAAAATACAACCTACTACATGATTTTTCATACCTCTCTTGTTTCATCATTTTCAACATGTAGTACCCAATGTTCACCGGCCTCCCGGTCATGAAAAAGTACACCATGCACGCCCGAGTCTTAGTGACCTCGGAGTAATGGGAACATGGAAGAATCCGTGCATTTATGAACCGCATCCATACACGCGCCGGCTTGATAAACTGGGAGAAGTGCATAAACTTATGTCGCCCAGACGCTCCTCGCCCCCACTTATGCGTGGAGCCCTCACCACACAAGGTCTCCCGCAAGGCCGTGTAATCCGGTTTCTTGATGTAATTTCTCAACTCATCATAATCGGGGTCCGCTACCCCCAAGAAGGCATTCAATGCCGTTGGATCTAACTTCACCTTCACTCCCCTAACCGTCACCATGTTATCATCCCTCCACACCTCATCGGGCTCCCAGTTAGCATAAAGTTCTTGGACCATGTCCAAGTTGGCGTGCCCCGGACTCTCAAACACTGAGTCCCACTTGAGGGCAATGATCTTCTTGGCCACATCTCTAAACTTTTGTAGCACCGGCCGTTTATCAATGGCTTGCTCGGGGATGTACCCCGCAAGCCGCACATTTTTATACCATGTTTGGCAATCTCCCTTCTTCACGAAAGGGAGGCCATACCGAGTCTTGCCTCCGGGACGTGGTATCGGCACCGCGTCCTTTGGAATCTTGGCCTTAGCCTTTGCTTTTGCCTTGGGCTTGGCCGGTGCCTTACCCTTTTGCTTTGAGGAGGAAGGCTCGGCTTGAGGTTCTCTCCTCGGGCCCGCAGTAGATGAAGAACTCGCCTTTTGAGATGTGGCTACCATGGTACCTACACAAACACAAACATCAATGTTAGATGTATAGCTATGCACCAAAAACAATTCAAGCTCAAGGGTACCACCCCACACTTAGCACACATTCTATGTGGCAATCACTTGTTTCAATGGCTCGAGCACCCCACACTTGAACAAAACTAGCCTTGGCAAAATATGCCACGTTTTGAATTTTTAAAATCAAGCTAGTGTGGGTGCCTCATGATCAAATCTAGTGTGTATGCTACACCTAATGTTCATTGTAAGCCTAAGGAATGCATTGCTACTCAAGAATTCACAATGTCATTGATATTTCATCTTTGAGGCTTTTTCACAAACACCTAGTGTGCACAACTTTGAACTAGCAATTTCAATGGATTTTGTAATGTGCCAACCCTCCCAAATTGTTGGGAGATCTCTTTTTACAAGTCACAAGTTCTATACTAAGCATCATAGACAATTAAGCATATCAAGATTGAATTTTTATGAAGAAGCTTGTAACTAGTTAAGAGAATCACCCATGAGCAATAATGAAGACAACTTACATGTTATTGAGAAGGAAGAGTAGTAATGTACTTACTTGATGGTGTTAGAAGTGATTGCACAAGATTTGGGATGAGTTCAAGTGTTGCAAGTGAATTAGTGTGTGTGTAGAGAGTGAGGAAGAAATAGTGTTAGGAATCGGGGTTATAGGGGTGGGGAATTAAAGAATTTCGGGTCAAACCCGTTGACCCATTTTTCAAACCAAAAATTGGCCCTCCGCGTTTAGGCCCGCGCCGCAGGCCAATAGCGCGCAACTTTTTTGACTTTCTGCCTAGCTCAGCGCGGTTGCCTCCGCGACGCATGCTTGTCGCGTGCAAGAGTTGGATAGTTCTGCCTAGCATGGCGCGGTGGGAGGCGCGGGGCGCTCCCAACCGCGCCTAGCTTCTTTGTTTAACCTTTTTCTCGCGCTTTGGGAGGCGCGGGGCACTCCCGAACGCGCCCAAGAACGTTTTTTCGCACCGAATTTCGATTCCAAGTACAAACCAAGCGTGGGACATGTCTCGAGACGTCCCATCCCCCTCAATGCATTCATTTCACCTTATTTAGCTCACCCGATTCCTGCAAAAACGACACACAAAAACAACAAAAACGTGACACTATAAAAACAAAAGAAAACTAAACTATTACAAGTACAAACTCGGGTTGCCTCCCGAGAAGCGCCTTATTTAACGTCGTGGCGCGACGGGTATAAATCAAGGGTCTCGCAATGTAATTGAAGTGCGATGATTCACCGCACCTCCCCAATAATGTTTCACCCGTTGACCATTAACCAAAAATGTGCTTTCAGAACCCGGGGCTCTCAATGCAACCGCTCCAATGTGTGGTAACCCGAACAACTTCAAAAGGCCCCGACCATCTCGACTTCAACTTGCCCGGAAACAATTTCAACCTCGAGTTGAACAACAATACACGCTGCCCGGGCTCAAAAGAGCGATGCTCAATGTGCTTATCATGCCACTTCTTTGTCCGTTCCTTATATAATTTCGCATTTTCATACGCATGGAAATGGAACTCTTCAAGTTCATGCAGTTGGAGCATCCTCTTCTCACCCGCTAAAGCCATATCAAAGTTGAGCTTTTGAATAGCCCAATACGCCTTATGCTCTAATTCAACCGGCAAGTGACAAGCCTTCCCATAAACAAGCCTATATGGAGAGGTTCCAATAGGCGTTTTGAACGCAGTTCGATAGGCCCAGAGAGCATCATCTAACTTCATAGCCCAATCCTTCCTCGAGGCATTCACAGTCTTCTCAAGGATTTGCTTGATCTCTCTGTTAGACACTTCCACTTGGCCACTAGTTTGGGGATGATAAGCAGTAGCCACCTTGTGGCGAACCCCATACTTAGCCAATAATTTATTGAACAACCGGTTACAGAAATGCGTACCTTCATCACTAATGATAGCCCGCGGTGTCCCAAAACGAGTGAAAATATTCTTCTTCACGAACTTCACCACCACACTCGCATCATTTGTAGGAAGTGCAATGGCCTCCACCCATTTAGATACATAATCAACTGCTACAAGGATATATTTATTGCCCATAGAAGGTGGGAATGGACCCATAAAATCAATACCCCAACAATCAAACAGCTCAATCTCCATAATGTTGTTCAAAGGCATCTCGTGACGCCTAGTAATGGTACCCGTTCTTTGGCAACGATCACATTGCTTCACTAATGCATGAGCATCTTTAAATAAAGTAGGCCAAAAGAAACCAGATTGAAGTACCTTTGCAGCTGTTCGATCTCCACCAAGGTGGCCACCATAAGGAGAGGAATGGCAGCTCTGTAGAATCGGCTCTACTTCTTCCCTTGGAACACATCTCCTAGCTAGTTGATCAACACCTATCTTGTACAAATAGGGCTCATCCCACACATAAAATCTGCTCTCATGAAGGAGTTTACGCTTCTGCTCAGCAGTTGCCCCAGGGGGATACACATCACTCACAAGAAAATTTACCATGTCAGCATACCATGGTGTTTCAGCTTCTTCTAGAGCAAAAAGTTGCTCATCAGGAAATACCTCTTTAATCTCAGGCCCCTCATCTACATGATCTCTATTCTCCAGCCTTGACAAATGATCAGCTACTTGATTCTCAGTCCCCTTGCGATCTCGAATTTCAACATCAAACTCTTGCAATAGGAGAACCCATCGAATAAGTCTCGGCTTGGAGTCCTTCTTTTCAAACAAATACCGGATTGCGGCATGATCAGTGTAGACAACAACACGAGTGCCAACCAAATAAGATCAGAATTTATCAAAAGCATAAACCACGGCTAGCAACTCCTTCTCAGTGGTAGTATAATTGGACTGGGCTGCATCAAGCGTCTTGCTTGCATAATAGATGGAGTGAAAAATTCTTCCTATCCTTTGGCCTAGAACAGCCCCAATAGCATTATCACTCGCATCACACATCAATTCAAATGGCAAAGACCAGTCAGGAGCAATGATGATTAGTGCGGTCACCAACCTTTTCTTCAACTCTTCAAACGCCTTAATACAAGCATCATCAAACACAAATTTCACATCCTTCTCCAACAATTTGCACAAGGGAGTGGAAATTTTGGAGAAGTCCTTTATGAACCGTCTATAGAACCCTGCATGTCCCAAGAAACTACGCACCCCCTTAACAGAGATAGGTGGTGGTAATTTCTCAATAGCCTCTATCATCGCCTTGTCAACCTCAATCCCTTGCTTTGACACCTTGTGCCCAAGTACTATGCCTTCTTGAACCATAAAGTGACATTTTTCCCAATTCAGCACCAGATTTGTTTCTTCACAACGGCTCAGCACAGCATCAAGATTCTTCAAGCATTCATCAAAAGAGTCACCAACCACTGAGAAATCATCCATAAACACCTCCACAAATTTTTCCACCATGTCAGTGAAGATAGCCATCATGCACCGCTGAAAAGTCCCCGGGGCATTACACAACCCAAATGGCATCCTCCTGAATGCATAGGTGCCATATGGACAAGTAAAAGTGGTCTTCTCTTGGTCTTCAGGATCTATCACAATTTGATTGTAGCCCGAATAACCATCCAAGAAACAATAATACTCATGGCCTGCTAATCTATCCAACATCTGATCAATAAAAGGGAGTGGGAAGTGATCTTTCCTGGTGGCCTTGTTCAGCTTCCTATAATCAATGCAAATTCGCCACCCTGTAACAGTTCTTGTAGGAATCAACTCATTGTTCTCATTCTTCACCACTGTCATGCCCCCTTTCTTAGGAACACACTGCACCGGACTCACCCACTTGCTGTCAGAGATAGGGAAAATAATACCGGCATCCAGCCACTTGATGACTTCTTTCTTCACCACCTCCTTCATGATTGGATTTAGCCTCCTCTGCTGCTCTATGGATGGCTTATGATCTTCTTCCAAGAGAATTTTATGCATGCAGAAGGAAGGACTAATCCCTCTAATATCAGCAATAGTCCAGCCAATAGCTCTCTTGCGCTCTCGCAATACCCGCAACACCTTCTCAACCTGCACATCAGACAACAAAGAAGAAAGGATCACGGGCAAAGTATTACCTTCACCCAAATAAGCATAACGTAAATGTGCAGGTAAAGGTTTGAGCTCAAGATTAGGAGCTTTCTCAATAGACGGTTTAGCAGGAGCTAAGGTCAACGGTATATCAAGCTCCTCAAATTTATTCCACCCTGGGATGAATCTACTCTGCATATTAAGAACCTCCACAAATTCTTCAGTATCTTCATCCTTCAGGATATCATCATCATCACATAAGAGTGCCCTTTCCAAAGAATCAACATTAGAAGCCAAGAATGACCTCTCATCAGCAGTCAACTCATCATCTATTACTTTTACCATGGACAACTCTTCATAATGAGAAGGAAGCTGGGTAGCTCTGAACACATTAAACACAGCTTCTTCCCCATTTACCTTCATGATCATCTTGCCAGCTCTGACTCTAATAACAGCATCAGCAGTAGCCAAAAATCCTCTTCCCAAGATGAGAGGAACCTCAGGATCAGCTTCATAATCAAGAATAATAAAATCAACGGGTAATATGAACTGACCCACTTGTACAAGCACATCCTCAATAATCCCCTCAGGGCATGTCAAAGATCTATCAGCAAGCTGCAGGGTCACAGTAGTCGGTCGTGGCTCACCCAGGCCTAGCTTCCTAAAAACTGAAGAAGGCATCAAATTCACACTAGCACCCAAATCACATAAAGCACGACCAACCTCATGTTCCCCAATTTTCAAAGGGATGGTAAAACTGCCCGGGTCCTTCAATTTCTGCGGAAGCTTGCTTCTAACTCTGGAACTGCACTCCTCAGTAAGTGCGACTGTCTCAAACTCAGTCAATCTTCTCTTGTTAGCAACAATATCCTTGATGTATTTAGCATATTTGGGAACGTCCCGCAAAAGCTCCACCAAAGGAATATTTACCTGAATTTGACTCAATATCTCCAAAAATTTCTTGCATGCTGCATCAACTTTCTGCTACTGAAGTCTCTGTGGGAAAGGTGGTGGTGGTCTCACAATAACAGACTCGGGCTGCTTTTCGGTTACCTTTTCTGCTTCTTTTTCCACTTCCCTATCAACATTTGGCTCTAACTCACCAACAGGCTTCTTTGGCTTTGGGGGAACTTTCTCCAGTGCTCTTCCATTCCTCAAAGTCACTGCTTGCACAAATTCTCTAGGATTCTTCTCTGTATCACTCGGTAAAGCACCCCGAGGTCTATTATTTTGTGCTCCAGCAAGCTGCCCCAATTGTCTTTCAAGATCTTTCTGTGCATTGCTCAACTCTTTAATTGTTTGTGCCTGAGATGCTGACTCATCAATGAGCTTTTGCTGCCCTGCAAGAATTTTCTTGAGCATATCCTCCATAGTATTAGACTGCTGTGGTTGAGCCTGAGACTGCGATCCCTGCTGTGGTGCATTGTTTTGAGTAAATTGGGCTCTCTCATTACCCTGAAACTGCTCACGGGTATCCCTCCAGGAAAAATTTGGGTGATTACGCCAACCCGTGTTATAATTATTACCATACTGATTTCGGTTTTGGCCCTGTGATCTGTTCTGATTACCCACATAATACACTGATTCTGGGTTAGAGGGACAAACCTCAGTGCTATGATCCTCACCACATACCTCACAAAAGGCCTGAACTTGCTGCACTGGAGCTGGTTGTGGCTTTGCTTGGAGAGCCAGCTTGCTGATTTGATTGGAAATCGCATCCATCTTCGCTCGCAACTCTGTGATTCCATCTAGTTGAAGTACCCCAGCAGCTTTCTGCGTAGCCGCTCTGCTAGCCCCCTCACTAAGTATATTAGCTCTGCCATCACCCTGCCAATCAGGATTGCTCTGTGAAAACTTATCAAGTAAGTCATAGATCTGTTCAAAATTTAAGGCCAGCACTTGGCCTCCAGCAGCAGCATCAACCACAATCTTAGTATGTTGGTTCAATCCCTCAACAAAAGTGTGTGCAATAACCTCATTAGTTTGATTGTGGTGAGGACAATCTCTCAATAACGCTTTAAATCTCTCCCAGGCTGCATATAATGATTCGCCTTCAAACTGCCTGAAGGACAAAATTGCACTCCTCAACCTGGCTGTCTTAGCCGACGGATAAAATTTAGCCAAGAATTTCTTAGCTAAATCCTCCCAAGTAGTGATAGACCCAGGCTTTTCAGCCTTTAACCACTTCCTTGCTGTCCCAATCAATGAAAATGGGAACAAAGTCATTCGCACATAATCAGTAGGCACACCTGTCGGTGTATAAGTATCACTGATCTCCAGAAAGTTCTGCAAGTGTTGCTGCGGATCTTCATGCAGGAATCCACCATATTGCCCCGTCACATGCAGCAACTGAATCATGCCGGGCTTGATCTCAAAGTTTCCAGTAATAGCAGGCTTCACAATACTTGACTCTACTCCTTTCAGACTAGGAAGAGCCACATCTCGCACTGCTACTGTTTGTTCTTCAGCCATTTCAACAGGAAGGGATGCAAGTACGATTGCTAATGCTTCTCGATCTCTCGCTTCTTTCCTTGTCTTCCTCAAGGTTCTTTCAGGCTCGGGATCAAAAGGTGCGAGTGATTCGTCCTTTTTGTTCCTTTGCATTCAAAACCTATTGCCTGAAACAGCACAAGAAACTCAACAAAAAATTAAACCTGAATAGCAATTAAGTAATTGTTCAAAAGTAATTAGTCCGTAATTAGTCCCCGGCAACGGCGCCAAAAACTTGTTGCTCCCAAACGCACACGCAAGTATACGCGGTCGCCATGTAATAAAGTGACAAAGTCGAGTATCGTTCCCACGAGGACTATGCAGACTAGTGCTTAATAAACAATTCCTGAATAAACTATCCAGGGGTCTTTTTCCAATGGTTGTAAGAGTTTTTATACTAAAATGCAGTAATTAAAGTGCTGGAATGTAATCAAGCAATGGGGCAAAACTTTGATTGTTAACAATATCAAGAGAGCGATCCAGGGTCAGAGTTACGAACAATCCAGTTGATGTATTCAATTGATTTCACTTCTTAAATCCCGGGTTACTAACTGACAGGTTAATTGTAATTATGAAAACCTTTCAGTTCTTCACAATCTATGCAAGCTACTTTAATCCCTGTATGTCTACGGGTTAAATCACATGCACGCATTAACGATCCTGTAATTAGTTAAACTAGGCAAGCAAGTATATGTCTATCCTACCCGCGAATTGATTCCCCGATGCCCGGGTTCACAAACTAGTTCTATTCTTCCTTATTACGTAATTAGGTTCTCTCTTTCAAGTGCAACCCAAAAACCATAGATGATGTATAACTATCGAGCTCTAACAATTATACAAGTTAAATCAAGGAAGAATAAGTAACCCGTTATGGGATTCAATCAATGGAAATCAATCTTCAACAATCAACTTTCATGTAAACTCTAACCCCAGAACGTTAGGAAATTAGCCACACATATTCATAATCACAAGGCAAAGATTTGGTGTAATAATGAAATACTTGATGTAATAGATGAAAGATTTGGGAATAACCCTTGTTCAATGAAGTGTGTAGCTCTCAATATTGCTCCAAAGTCAAGAACCCCTTTCAAAAACTAAGTAATAAACTATTTATAATATTTCCAAACCCTTGGTAATAAGTTAGACCCAAAACTAGAAGGAATAGGGAGTAAAATCGCGCACAAGGGGCGCTACAACGGGCGCCCCGCGCCCCGAAAAGCGTGCCACCAAACAGAAGACGCCACCAGCCTTCGTGCCATAGGCCTGCGGCGCATGCCAAACGCGCCAGCCTCTGCGCGCGGTAGGCTGCGCGGCGCGGGCTCTAAAGCGCCAAGCCAAAATGTTCTTCTTTCGCTCCAAAACTCGGCTTGTGTCGTGCCTTTGTGTGCTCGATCCAATCTTCAAACATCCTTCAACCAATTCATGCTCAATCAAGCTCCGAAACGCTCCAAATGCATCGCGTAACGACCTACACACGAACAACACAACATCAGCGTAAAACCACATTCACAAGCCACCAAACAAGTGCAAAACAAGCTCAAATGTGCGGAAATATTAAGGAAAAGTAGGCATAAAATGCCGAACATCACACATGATGCCACATTGTATGAGACCTGCTTTTGTTAACCTCTGCACTATTGTAATTTTGCAAGATGTGGTTGACATAATATGTAAGAATTGTTTGTACAAATCTTCCCTACTAAGGTTAAAGAATTGATGTAAGTTGTTAGCTACAAATATTGGGAACATTTTAGGTTGGCATTCAAAGCTCAGGATGCCAACTTGTCATTTTAACTTGTTCACCAACTTTCAAAATTGTTGGAGAAACACATGCCATACTCTCAAGAAGGCTTGACACGACCTTAACAAGAGGTACTATTTAAACAAAAAGCATGTCCGATACTCCTTTAATTGGTTCCTATGCAGCGATTAAATGCCTTAGACTGTCCCTAAATAGTGCATAAATCTTGGAGTGGTGCCTTCCTGCTTCTGCTGCTTGATCTACTGCGAACTTGAACTCAGGGAAAACAAATCCCTTTTTGTTGAAGAGAGTATCAATCAGGTTCTTGGAAGCCTCAGGTGTTAGCGTAAATCCATCCCAATGCACATGTGAAGCCCTATCTGAACATGCTTCAACTCCTTCCACTCCACACTGCTTCATAGGATCACAACAAGCTTTCATTAACGTCTTAGTCTTGAATCCAAGGACTGCATGGTTGCGAAGAAGAGCCATAAACGCCTTGTAGTAATCTGCATAAACGATCTCAACTTGAGGATATTTTAATCGCAGTTCCTGAAGGACTTGCCACAGATGATCATTGTGAAGTCTTGAGAACAAGTTAAGTCCTTTGTGACATTTGTAACTGTCTGATCTGCTGCTGTCCGTATCCAGTATTTGGAAACCGGGAAGACACCCCATAGGAAGAATTCCAGAAACCAAAAAGTGTTTGGTGCCTGCTTCATGAATAAGTCTTTCTATATTAATCTTTATAGTCTCCACAATTTCAGGCACAAACTTTGACACCTCCACCGTAGATAATTTTCCATGCAAGAACGCGCTTTTGTAATCATTAAAACCTGGTTGATCCATGAATATAATAGCTTTCTGAAGAACTTTATTCCTGCTGCAGTCACGAAAATTGAAGCAATCTTTGTAGAAGAGATTCATGAAATTATTAATTTGAGATTGATGAGATTCTGGAGGCGGTGAGATACCATTTTTGGCAAAGAAAAAAGGGGTCATAATTGTTGCTCCCGGCGTCATAAAACTAAGGCCAGACTCAAACTCAGCCTCTTTGTTAGTATACGGTAGTGGAGAAGGTAGACTAAGGATCTCAGCTAAATGAGATGAACCTAATGATCCACTGTCACCAAAGCTGTATATGGAATAAAAACGATCAGATACTTGTGCGTTTGTGGAAAAAGAAATCAAAAAGCAAAACGAGACTAATAGCAAGAAGAAAAAATAAAGGTTGTTGCTAGTGCCGAAGGAAGCCATTGATCAAGGAGATACTAAGTATGGTAGTTGCTGAATGAGATTGAGGGGTTCAGGGTTAACTAAGCATGATTTTATAGAGGCTTCTATCCTTGTTTAAGCCAAGTTAATAAACTTAGTTTTAGTAGGAAAAGGTTATTCTTGTTGTTTCGGAAAACTCAGTCCTGCTAAAACCCAATTCTGATTATGAGGATTATTTCCATACATGTATTCTTTCTTTTCCTCTTGTGGAAAGGCTTAAATCTCAAGTAGTATATACTTTAACATATAGAAGTTTTTACTTTTCGAGCAAGGTAATTAGTAAGTATATATACTAGGATCACTTCTTATTTAACTTTTTTATCTATCCAACAATAAATGTGCACAACTGCCTTACGTGAAAAAAGAGAAACTAATTATATTCAATGGTAAATATTTAGTCGTACAAAGTGTTACTTCTAACAGTACCAACTTATGATAAAGAAAAATCACAATCATTTATTTTCGTTGATCTTGACACAGTTGGTAGAAAATGTGACATTAATCGATTTAATAAATCGGTCCATGATGACAAAATTTAGAGGACACAGGGTATCCCTATCAACAGAATAAGGGGAAAATCCTTATCCATATAAGACAATATCTAATTATAGTGTTCTACTTTTCTCTCATTATTCGATACATCTTCAAATTGTATTCAGTTGTCTCACACATATATGACTTCAAAGACATCTTTATTAGATTTTTTTTTTTTAAAAAAAGGCAGTCCATGACAAACTTGAGTTATCTACCACCAACACGACCTTCATCACAAATGAGACAGAACTGTAATTGGTGCATTTAAGCAAAACATGTAATGTTGATTATTGCAAAGGAACTTATAGTTCACATATTTAATCTAAATGGAATTGATTATTGCAAAAAGTATAGTTACACATAGAGGTGGCAAACGGGCGGATCGAGTTGGATACAGGCGGGTTCAAAATGGGTTATGTAAAAACGGATAAAATATCCAACCAGTCCATATAAAATATGGATTACATGTGTAACTTACACATGCAATCTAAATTGAAGTGCAATATGTAAAAGAATAGAAAATCTCTCAAAGACGGCAGCACTTTGTAACAATTGCTATACATATAATATCAATTATCAAACGAGAATAAATATAGTGGTATACGTTGAGAGGGAGATATATATAACACTAGGATTTGAACATGGACATGAGCCAAAGTAATTTAGCCTTTGTCTCAAGTTAATGCCAGAAATTAAATAGTCTTAGTTAATCGGTTATAGAAATTCATAGTCGAAAAGTGTAGTCCCTTTATCAACGTTATTCTTCTAGATTTCATTTGGAAATCATACATGGCCAGTTTATCCTTCCAATCTGTTAAGTAGATGATGTTTTGATGATAATAAATAAAATATACTTGTTATATTGAATAATTTGACACATTATTTGTAGAACTAATTTTCTTGAAATATTGGTAAGTTGGTGAATATAATTTAATTGCTAATTTTGGTGGAATTATTCTATGGATGACTTATGAATTAAACTAAGTGCTTTTCATAAAATTCATTAGATATTTGATTTCTATATGATTTGCCTTGAGAAAATTGGAGTTGGAGTAGGATTCAAAGAAATACCAAAGTGATAAAGAGAAGGGATTAGAATAAATGTTATATGTTAATCCCTAACATGCTTGGACTTTATTTTTACTTATCAGGTCTTTATCTATAAAAGAAGTCCACGTACATACTGAGAAAATGCATCCAAAACACTTCAGCAAAAAAGAGAAATTGAGCGTACAAGAGAGAAAAGTTCTGAAGCAGTTGGAACGGGCGCTGGAACAGTCTGGACAAGTGTTTCATCTAGTCATTTAAAATAGTTTGAGTCCAGTTCTTAGTTCATGTATTAGGCACTAAATTGTAATCTCGTTCAGCTTATAAGAAGCACTTTTTGAGGCTGTAATCTAGAGTTAAAATCCCATTGGGTAAAGAGCTTAGAGTTAAGCTCTTTGTGTTCTAAACTAGGGTACTTTGTAAGGGTAGCATCAGTCTAAAATTGTTGCGTAAGGGCTTATAGGTAGGTCCTTGGGGTTACCCTTGTAATCTGGTTTTCGCTCGTGAGTTTAGTGGATTGGTTGAAATTCCCACAGGGGTGTGGATCGTGGTTTTTTATACCTTTGAGCCAGGGTGTTTTCCACGTTAAAATCGTGTGCACCTTGTCTATTTTGCTCTTTTATTACTTTGTTAAACTGTAGTTGGAATACCCATAGGAACTGTTTCAAGTGAGCTGTTCTAATGTGGTCAAAAATTTAAAAAGAGACAAAACCGTTATCGACCAAATTCACCCCCTTCTTGTGTCGAGTGTACTCTAAACTAACAATTGGTATCAGAGCAGGTATCTCATATCTAGGCTAACACCTTTGAGAGATCCTTAAAACTGAGTGCACAAATAGGACTACTAGAGGGTCAATCTATCGCCAGGTCTCCATTGTTTAATGGTCAACACTATAGCTTGTGGAAAAATCGTATGGAGATCTATTTGAAAGCTGAAGATTATCAACTTTGGAAAATCACCATGAGAGTTCCATTGATTCCCATGAAAGCAGGTGCTAATGGTGCAAAGATCCCGAAAATGGAAGATGAATTCATTGTAGATGACTTCAAGATGATGGAGAAAAATGCTAAGGCGATCAAAATACTTTATTTTGGTCTCGGGTTTGATGAATATAATAGAATCTTCGGATGCACATCCATCAAAGAAATTTGGGACTCTCTGCAGCTAGCTTATGAAGGTATAAACCAGGTAACACAGTCCAGAATTGAAATTTTAATGAGAAAATATGAATTATTTTTTATGGATGAACAAGAATCAATAAAGGACATGTTTACTAGGTTTACTCATATTACTAATGAGCTTAAATCTCTTGGAAAAGAATTTTCTTCTGAAGATTGTTTCTGGAAAATATTGAGGATATTGCCTTCCTCGTGGGAGCCCGAATTTACGGCTATTCAAGAAGCCAAATAGATGGACAAGATGGCTATGGACGAGCTGATATGCAATCTTCAAACATATGAACTCAGAAAAAATTCTCAAGCTAAGGTGGAACCAAAGAATGAGCGGAGCTTATTCTTGAAAGCAACAAAAAATGATGATTCAGATTTGGATGAAGAAGACTTTACAAACCTTGTTCGCACATTCAAAAAATTGCTCAAGAAGGGAAATAACCCGAAGAAAGGAAACTCCAGCAAGTCTAAGTATAATGAAAAGGCTCATTTTGATGGTTTCTATAAGTACGATAAGCTTGATCATATGATCAAAGACTGCTCACAAAAGCAGTTGGAACAGAGGATGGAACATTCCACTGACCGTTCCAAGAAGCGGCAAAAATCAGCTTCCAAAGCTCTTAAAAAGGCCATGATTGCCGCTTGGGGAGACATTTCTGATGAGGAATCAGAATATGAGGATGAAAGAGATGATCTTGCTTTAATGGCTAAGAATGATTCTGAATCAGATGATGAATTCTCAGAGGTAAGTCTCACTCAACTTAAAGAGCAAATTCATAATTTATCAAAACGTAAAGTAGTTGATTTCTTCCTTTCTTTAATGGATGCATTTCAAAATGTGAGTGCCGCAAGAAATGAGTTAGCTAGTGTTGTGTCAAATTTGCAATCTGATTGCCAATGTTTGTAAAGAAATAAAATCGAACTTGAAAAGGATAATAAGGTACTCTAAGAGGAAATTTGTAAATTGGATGGAAATGTTTCATCTCTGCATGAAGAAATTCATGAAGTTAAGGAATCTAAATCAGTTAGCAAGGATCAGTTTAATGTTGATCAAATAAGTCTTGAATCCGATTTAACTACTTTGAAAGGAGAGTTGAGTCATGAAATTGAAAAGAATAAAGAGCTTCAAGAAAATTTAAAAAATGTGAGCCCTTAACTTGCTATGATAATAAAGTGGAACAAGTCCAATGAAACTTTAAATTGGCTAACTGAACATCAAAGTAGGAGTGGTAGTGGTCTGGGTTACAAAAGTGATAAGGTTAAATGTGATATCAATAGAAAAAAATGTTAATTTGCCTGAATATCGCTTATGTACTCATTGTGGACACACTTGTCACTACAGGTATGAATGTTTAGCTAGAATCAAGACTCTTGAAAAAATTGAAAATATTGTTAGATGAGTTAGAAAAGATATGATGTTTCCTGTTTCTCAAGGAAAGGGAGGACCCAAAAAGGTTTGGGTTCCTAAGTCTAACACTTGGTCAAGTTTTTGCAGGTTAAGGTGAGAGGGAGCAACCAATTATGGTGCTTAGTTAGTGGTTGCTCGAAGCTAATTATTGGAGTAAACTAAGATTCCTCTCACTAACAGCTTTCAATAAAAAGAGTGCGGCATTTTGGTTAAGGTAAGAAAGGTCATTTTTTGATATATGCAAGAAGGGTAAGTCACTCTCCCATTCTTTATTGGTTGATGTTTTAAGATAAAATTTTGAATAAAAAGGTTAGAGAAGTTGTGCAAAAATAAAAAAATAATTGTTTCATTTGATGATACTTAGTGATGTTTCTTTCCTATTCTGTTTATAAATTTTTGGTACAAATGATATTTTTATTGTACTTCCTTCAATTAGATTCAATGTTGGCTAGGTGATTGAACAAAGTGTCCATGTAATTATTTTTCTTATGAATCTAATGTTTTAGATGAAAAGTATGTGTAAGATAGTGATGCTTTTGAGATTGGTCTTAGTCAAGCATTAAGTGAGAATGGTATCAAAAATATCCATTTCGAAGGAACAAGTCCTGAAACTGGTCCTTCTGAACCTGGGCACATTCTGGAACAATTAAGGGGAAGGACAAATGGAACAACACTTGTTGAAACAGTTCCAACCCTTGTTCCATAAAGGATCCTAATGTATCTACTCACAACTAGACCTTGAAAGCATAAAACTCACATCTTCTGCACCTCAGCTGGAATGACTTTGATTTTTAGATATGTTGATGTTGTTTTTGTTGAGTTCTTAATATAGCACTAACGGTATGTAATTCTCTCTAGCTCTTGTTTAGTATTTTGGGTAAAAAGTAGCTAGCATTTTTACTAAAGCACTAACTGATGGACATCTTGAGGTAAATAAATTGGATCTTGGCATGATTATACTTACTTTAATGCATGGTGTATTGCTTTTCTCCGAATCATTGGCTAGGAGGTTTCATTCTTCGGTCTCTATCAATGCATAAATATTTGAAAAGGAAAAGGTGTCTAACTCAATTCTTGTGCTGTACATGCATGCTCTCATGTCATGAGTTCATTTTTTTCTTGTTGAGATCTAATGATATTGCCCTTATTTTATTGATTGATTCACAGTTTTGAAAGCATGAAATAGAGGATAAATGAGTTTTAAACTGTTCTAGACATGTACCTCCAAAATATGGCTTGTGCATATAGTTGTTCATCACCATTTCTCATAACCTGCCCATATCTACTTTTGTTAAAAGTTATTATCACTAAAAAAAATGAGCATGTTCTTTCATTTTCTTTCATACCTCCGGACTCCCTCGAATTTGACCTAGAAGAACTTCCAAAGACAAAGTTGCAAATCTGAAAATAATAGGAGACAATCTCATTTGGATAAATGTGAAGGAGCCTAAGGTTGGGGGGAACCAAAAAAAAAAAAAAAAAGGAGAAAAAGAAAAGGAAATGAGTGTTTTGATGAGTGTGATAATTTTAGCCATCCCAGTTTGTGAGTTTTAATCAACTCGCCCCAAGAAGGTGGACATGGCAAAGAAATAAGAGATAAATAATTAGCACTTAGTCAAGAACAATCGTAAATAAATGCAATAACACGCACCAATCACAACACATTTACTATAGACTTTCCACACCATTCTATCCTATCGCCTAAAATAAAAAGAAAAACCCCGGGACTAACTCCTATACCCAAACAATCCTCCACAGCTTTGCAAACATCCGTACTCCTCCAAATAGAACTCCCAATTATTTTACAACATCCAGGGGTGAAATTTCAATAGTTTTCACGAGGCAGCCATGACCTCACTGGTCTTCAAGGAGAGGCTCCACTGGTCATTTAAAGACACATCAGCTTCACTCTCCTAGTATGCAACAAGCATACTTCAATTTTTATTAAGTGCAGCTGGTTAATTAACATAAACCTGCACACACACAGGTCTTTCTTAAGAGAGACCCCACAAATCTTTTAAAGACATTAGGGGCTTCACCTCTTAATATGCAACTTGCATACTTCACTATATCACCTATTCAACAAAATCCCAACAACATCCATATCTGCATCCGCCAGCACCCGCACCCCTCAAAATCACACCCTAAAACTGCTACTACACCCTGCATAAACAAACTCATACCCCTGCAACTTATCACATACGCCTGCAAATAATACCACCCTGCAAACCACTTCACTAACACCTGTATCTTCCTACAAGCATCCAGGATCAACCCATGAACAAATTCCACAACTTCAAATCATATTTGACTACCAATCTACTAATCAACTACCGGGTCCATTCTCATTTTAAAATAAAGCAAACTGCAAATAACTAAAAATGCCACCCCACACCCAGGCAGACACACACAACAATATGCAGATATCCACACACAAGCATACACTCACACATACTCACCTACACATACTCACTATGCTACTCACAAACACACACAAGCCTGAGCAATTTACCTGCATAGGCCCTGGACAAACATATAAACAAAATAAAACCAAAAGACACATTCTCATACTTTCATTGATACTTCTTGACAGCCTACTAAACAACCAGAACCTCCCACAACAAACTGAATACCCTCCAGGAATTCCTAAACACCTACAGATCATCAGAACACCCCTTTAAACAACCTACCGGCCCTTTGCTCTTCTCCACAACTCCCTCATGCTAATTACATACCTCGAGACCCACTATGCAGCCTCCAAACAAAATTTCTAAGCAACCTGTACCCTTAGCTCACCCTTCACAGACTCCCTAAAACTAACCTAAACAACTATCACGTCCTAGAACCACACTAACTACCTATGAACAAAAACTGCAGACCAAACACCTACCTGCACTTCTCCAATCAAGCAAGAACATCAAAAATAGCCCTGACAAACAAACTACACCGCCCTTCCAGATCCAGAACCCCTGCATTCATCCTCTAAATACCTACACATGAACCAAAACACAATAGCCCCCCACCTTGAAGCTTAGACACTGCACCCTGCTACCCTGAACCCTTCTATACTTCTTCTTTTAAACAGAACCAAGCAAACCACCTTAAGCAAACATAAACAGAACCCCTGCATCCCTTTCAAAAATCATCAAGTAGAGCTAAACTCTCTATCCATTTTATGCAAGATTTCAGAATTCAAAGCATGAAACTAATTTTAGTATGCATCATATTTATCTTTCATGTTTGCAGTTTTCAGCATTACACACTAAGAGTTTTAGCTAAACATAAAAAAATGGCTTATGGTTTTCTATTAACATAAATATTTTTTTTATTCAACTACAACTTTATAACAAAACCTGGTATTATTAATTGATTTCTTGCAAATATACATCAAAAACAAAGTATGAACTTCATGTCACAAGTATGTACACATCAAAGAAGAAAACTCTTAAAGGTATATAAAAACTAACCTCTTTTTGTGCAATAAACTGAGGCTATGAATCTGAAAAGGAGGGCTCGAACAATGTGATATGACGGCTTGAACTTCGAAAGTACCCTTTTAATCCAAACTAGAACAATATACAATGTATGGATGTATATATTTTTTTTACCAAAATCAAGGAAAATTTTATGTATATGCTGTCGTTTCTTATGATATCAAAAAACCTAGAATCCCCATAAAACCCTGAAAATGACAAATATATAGTAAGATTTAGGGTTTACCTTTGGTTATGAAATGCCGAGATACCCCCTTTGATTTTTGATCCCTTCCCTCATAAGATAAGGGTGAGAGGGTCAAAGTTGTGCCCCTCTCATCCTTATTACCAAGGAAGAGGATCAACGGCTTGGATTTTCTTGGATTCCAAAATGAAGGAACGAGATTAAACATCCATTGGGGATAAGTGAGAAAATGCCAAAAGCTACAGCTGGAACAGTGTTACTCGTTCAACAAGGCTCTTGTACGGAGAAGACGATTAATTGCGGTCGGGGTTTTGAGGGAAAATGGTCGCGATGGGGTGAAGTCGGGTTTAGGGATTTTTGGGGTAAAGGGGAATTGGGATATGCGGGTGTGTGTGTAATGTATTGTATATGTATGTTTGCAGAAATAGCCTATCTTTTAGGCTTAGAACGAAATTAACCCTTTTATTTAAGCTAATTAAATATAATTATTACATGAATTAGCTGGATTTTAAGACGTACAATGTTATTTAGCCTTTTCTCTTCAAATTTAAATCAATTATTTTTGAAATTTAATTAGTTAATTAATTTTTAAAAAAATTTTAATAATTGATTTTTATTTAAATAATTAGACATTAGTTAAATTTTGGGACGAAATTGGGTGCCAACAGCTGCCCCTCTTTAACCGGAAAAAGATGAAAGTGTTTTTTCAGAGAAGAAGTTGACGGAAAACCAATTTTGTCACGACAAAGCCAAGTACTTCGATTCCAAGGGCCAAAGTACGAGGCTTATAGATACAGCCGAACTCTGATTTCCGAGTTGCCTACATATCTCGGGCTGAAAGAGAATCAGGCCATATGTAGTTCAACGACACTTAGATATGAAAACCCGCACGATTGACAGAAAAAGATGCACGAATAAGAAAGAATTCAAATTGACGTCCTAATCCGAAACAAAAGATTAGGATAGAAGTTGCTTGTTCGAGTGTGATTCTTCAGATCCTCATTGACGAGTCTAGCTCATATGAACGATTGCCCCAGTTCACTACTAAGAGAAAGTTCTACGTTATGCTTCAAATGCTACTGCGGCGTTGCTAAAATCCTGTAAAATCTTAACAAACGGTAAGCGAGTGATTTCTAATAAACTATAATAATTGGAACAAGATATAAATATAGTGATAACATAAAATTTTAAATACGGTTTGTAATATCATCAATACGTTTTTCCTTCGATCAACTGACGAGGTGCTCCGCCCGGGGAACCTCTAGGCTGATCATTATTCTGAAACAGTAAAGTAAAATAATAAGTAAAGTGAATACGAATTGTAGAATTCAAGACTTTTATAAGATAAGTCGACTAACGAGACATAATGTCTCAAGTTGACTTGGTTAACCTATAGTCTTTACAAATGTAACAGGCGGATATTGCAAGACAACCGACTCACGAGACACTCCGAAAGCGGTGTCTTAAGTCGACTTGTCTATTATTTCCATCTATTTCAAATATATCATGCCAACATTGCGAGACAATCAACTAGCGAGACACTCCGAAAGCGGTGCCTCAAGTCGACTTGTCGTTTTCTAATCTATTCAACTATATTATGCGAATATTGCAAGACAACCAACTAGCAAGACACTCCGAAAGTGGTATCTCAAGTCGACTTGTCGATTTCTATCTATTCAAATATATTATGCAGATATTGAAAGACAACCAACTAGTGAGACACTCCGAAAGTGGTATCTCAAGTTGACTTGCCAATTTCGATCTATTTGAATATATTATGCGGATATTGCAAGACAACCAACTAGCGAGACACCCCAAAAGTGGTGTCTCAAGTCGACTTGTCTATTTCTAATCTATTCAAATATATTATGCGGATATTGCAAGACAACCAACTAGCGAGACACTCCGAAAATGGTGTCTCAAGTCGATTTGTCGATTTCTATCTATTCGATTATATTATGCAGATATTGCAAGACAACCAACTAGCGAGACACCCCGAAAGTGGTGTCTCAAGTCGACTTGTCTATTTCTATCATCTATTCAAATATAATATGCCAATATTACTGGACAACCGACTAGCGAGACACTCCAAAAGTGGTGCCTTAAGTTGGCTTGTCTATTTTGGCACAAGGTAAACTCTATCGCAATGTTAAAAGGTAAGAAAAGAAAAATGCCGCCTTTCCAGCAATAATTAAGTATAATGCTTAGATGCCACGAGAGTAGATTTGAATGAGCTGCCAAGCAAAATCATATGTTTCACCACTTTGGTTGGTGTTGCTTATCCAGTATAAGTGCTCCCTCCTTTAAAACTCTCCCGTTTTTGCTCTCAAAGAAAAATTTGTTAGTTTTAGGAAAGGGTGTTTGATTTGTGCTGATTCATCTTGAATTTGCTGCCGCTGCTTCCTCTTCTTTGTGAGGCTTGGGCTTGAAGATGATACTCAGAAACTTGGTTTATGAACTCAATAATATAAAATATCTTAAGATAGAGGTAAAGTAGTAATTTTATAAAAATAGTAAACAAGAAATCATTGATATGCAAATGAAAAAGATTATAATGCATTTAAAATTTCCGCTTCAACTGAAACTCATGATATATTTTGAAACAAACTGAACGTCCTTTGTATTCACAAATTGCACCAATCTTGAACATCATAGAACTTTGCCATCCCATCCTTTGATAAGCAATACCAATTTTGCAAAAATCTACCGCAGTTATGATCTTCTATATCCTCAACTCCTTTTGAAAAATTTGCCCCAGTTTCTATCTTTCATATCTTCAATTCATCTTGCGACATTGCCCCAGTTGCTTGCCTTAGGGGAAACTGAAAATTGAAATATTATAGAGTCGAGCCCGTAAAGAGCGCCTAAGTACGAAACCGCATCCGAATTGGAAAACCTACACATCTGCCCAGATGCATAGTTCAGAGTTACATCATAAAAGATAAACAAGCCTAAAGTGTTAAAATATTTTGACCAAATCTGATGGGGATTGCCTACTTATCCTGTTGCCATTACAGGAATCAAGTCAGAAGTAGTTCAAACTTTACATAAAATGGGAAAATGGGAAATTCTTATACCAATGCAACCAAACTCTATGTGCGTTACTACGTATCCCGTCTTGGGACGTATCCCGTCTTGGGATTCAGGTCACGCGTAGTTCGCATTACATCAAAGATTACATTCAAAACAAATGCTAACTTGGGGTTGCTTCAGATATAGTATCTTTTGACGACACTATCCATTTCTTCAGGAATCAATGCCCCTCCGGATAAAACCCGATGAACCACATACAGACCTTGCCAATTTGGTGCAAATTTGCCCCTTGCTTCTTCTTGATTAGGAAAGATCTTCTTCAATACCTATTGCCCCGGTTTGAAGTCTCTCACTTTAACTTTCTTGCCGAATGGCTTGATCATGCGATTCTGATAGAGTTGCCCACGACAAATTGCATTCATTCTCTTCTCATCAATAATCATCAATTGTTCACATCTGATCTTCACCCATTCAGCATTTTCTAACTCAGCTTCTTGAATGATCCTTAAAGAAGGAATTTCTACTTCCGCAGGCAAAAATACTTCTGTACCATACACCAAAAGATAGGGAGTTGTTCCAGTTGAAGTTCTAGTGGTGGTGCGGTACCCAAGAAGCGCAAAAGGAAACTTTTCATGCCAATCTCTATAATTATCAATTATCTTGCGAAGAATACGCTTGATGTTCTTATTTGCCGCTTCAGCAGCTCCATTCATCTGAGGCCGCTATGCAGTAGAGTTGCGATGAGTAATCTTGAAGCTTTCACAAGTTGCTCTAATTAAATTAATATTCAAGTTTGCACCATTATTAGTAGTGATTGATTCAGGAACTCCGAATCTACAAATGATATTTTTCCACACAAAATCTGACACCAGTTTCTTGGTCACGGACTTGTGAGAAGTTGCTTTCACCCACTTGGTGTAGTAATCAATAGCCACCAAAATAAAGCAATGTCCATTTGATGCTGCCGACTTGATAGGACCAATAACATCCATTCCCCAAGCAACAAAAGGCCAAGGAGAACTCATTGCATGAAGCTCAGAAGGAGGTCTTTTGATCATATCTCCGTGAATTTGAAATTGATGGCATTTCTGCACAAATTGAAGACAATCGGTTTCCATAGTTAGCCAAAAATAACCAGCTCTCAAGATCTTTTTTGCTAAGACAAAACCATTCATGTGTGGTTTACAAACTCCCGCATGCATTTGTTTAAGCAACCTGTTGGCTTCAACGGCATCAACACACCTTAAGAGTCCTAAATCTGGAGTCCTCCTATATAGGATTTCACCGCTTAGGAAGAATTGATTTTTCTAACCTCTGAATGCTCTTCTTTTGAATACTTGTTGAATTTTCAGGATAACTCCCAACCTTGAGATAATTCTTGACATCATAATACCATGGATAGCCATCTCGCTCTTCATTAAATTGGAAACAATAAGTCGGCTTATCATGAAATTCAATTTTAATAGGAACAATATAATTCTTGTCAGGATACTGGATCATGGAAGATAAAGTTTCCAAAGCATTGGCAAACTCATTTTGAATTCTTGGAACATGCCTGAGCTCAATCTTTGCAAACCTTTTGCACAATTCTTGAACACAGTGCAAATAAGAGAGAATCTTTGCATTCTTGGTGTTCCACTCGCCTTGCACTTGGTGAACCAATAAATCAAAATCTCCAATCACTAGAAGGTCTTGAATATCCATATAAAATACCAATCGAAGTCCTAAAATGCATGCTTCATATTCATTCATGTTGTTAGTGCATGGAAATATGAGCTTTGCCGAAACAGGTAATTTTGACCCGTTTCAAAGATTAGGATCGCTCCAATGCCGACACCTTTGAAATTTTCCGCTCCATCAAAGAAAAGACGCCAACCGTCATATTCATAAGAGATATCCTCACCAAGAAACAGGACCTCTTCATCAGGAAAGTAAGTTCTCAATGGCTCATAGTCATCATCAACAGGATTTTCAGCTAAATGATCCGCTAATGCTTGTGCTTTCACCGCCTTTTGAGTAACATAGACTATGTCAAATTCACTCAACAGAATCTGCCATTCTGCTAGTTTCCCTATGGGCATCGGCTTTTGGAAGATATATTTCAAAGGATCCATCCTTGAGATGAGATAAGTTGTATATGAAGAGAGATAAGGCCTCAACCTTTGTGCGGTCTAAGTCAAGGCGCAACAAGTTCGCTCCAAAAGAGTATACTTGGCTTCATAAGGGGTGAACTTCTTGCTTAGATAGTAAATGACTTGCTCTTTCTTCCCGGTCTTGTCATGTTGCCCCAAGACACATCCAAATGCATTTTCTAAGACGGACAAGTATAAAATCAACGGTCTTCCAGGTTCAGGAGGGACTAACACAGGTGGATTGGATAGATACTCCTTTATCCTATCAAAGGCGTTTTGATAGTCTTTCGTCCATTTAATAACAACATCTTTCTTCAACAACTTGATTATCGGTTCACAAATAACCGTAGATTGTGCAATGAAGCGGCTTATATAATTCAAACGGCCACGAAAGCTCATCACATCTTTTCTGCTTTTCGGGGGAGGCAAGTCTTGGATAGTCTTGATTTTAGACGGATCCAATTCTATACCTCTTCGGCTTACAATAAAACCCAACATCTTACCAGCGGGAACACTAAATGCACATTTTTCAGGATTAAGCTTCAAATTATACCGTCTAAGGGAATTGAAGAACTTTCTCAAATCAATCAAATGATCTTCTTTCTTCTTTGATTTGATAACAACATCATACATATAAACTTCAATCTCTTTGTGAATCATATTATGGAAAGAGCTGTCATCGCACTCATATATGTTGCCCCGGCATTCTTCAAACCAAAAGGCATAACTCTATAACAGAATACACCCTAAGGTGTGATGAAAGCGGTCTTTTCAGCATCATCTTCATCCATTAGAATCTGGTGATAACCATCAAAACAATCAACAAAAGACTGAAGCTCGTGTTTTGCACAGCTATCAATAAGGATATGAATATTCGGCAATGGAAAATCATCTTTTGGACTTGCTTTGTAGAGATCATGATAATCAACACAAACTCTAACTTTTCCATCCTTCTTGTGCACCGGAACAATGTTTTTCAACCAAGTGGGGTACTTGAGAGATCGAATCACCTTAGCGGTCAATTGCTTTTGCACTTCTTCCAAGATCTGTTTACTTGTGGAAGTTTTGAAGTTTCTTTTCTTCTGCTTAACAGGCAGGATTGAAGGATCAGCAGGAAACTTGTGAGTGAAAAGGTCGGTACTCAAACCGGGCATATCATCATAAAACCAGGCAAAGATTTCTCGATACTCATTCAATAGTTCAATATAAGCTCTCCTTTCTCCAGAGGTCAAATGAACATTGATTCTGGTTTCTCTAACATCTTCTGAAGTTCCCAAGTTGATTGACTCGGTTTCTTCTAGGTTAGGCTTTGTCTTGTTCTATAACTGATCAATTTCTCTTGTTATTTCATTAGGAACAAAAGCTTCATCAAATTCCCCTATATTCAGTGCATCATTACTGGTTTATTCAGTTGTTTCATTATGTCATAAGCAAAGTTTTGGCAGTTTTGTTAAATAGAAAGCTGAAACAGAAACAAACATTAATCAAAAGCATAAAATAAAGTAAATAATTAAAGCATAGCAAAATAATAATTTGGGAATACGGTGCATTTTATTTGTTTCAAAAGTCTAGTTTAGGGAGGCAATACATTAAAACAAAACATACAGAATATAAATATGTTATTTTGAAAAGACATAAACATAAACCAAAGGCAAAACGCAGTTCAAGGCCTCAATCTGACTGTGATGCCAAAATAAACTAGTGAGTTCATTCACCAAGTCTCTTCCACTAGGACACAAGTCCAATTGGCCATCGGATCCTTTGCCTCGGCATTCTGCACAGGTGACTCCTCAACATAGTCTTCAATAATAGCACTTCCAAATCATCACCCAGAAACAAATTACCAACTCCTTCAACCAGATCTTGTATGACCACTTCCGGTGCTTGGACAAATGACTGGTATAGTGAGGGAAGAGGTTTTGGCATAACAATAGAGGGTTCTTTTTTTGTTTTGGTCTTTTCAATCTCCTTTTTGGTAGGACAAACCCAAGCCAAAAGTACCCAAATTCTTGGGCAAGCAAATGGGTTTAGTGATGCCATTCAAATTTAGTCCTAATCCCGAGCCAGGCTTGAAACCATTCTTTAGCATTTTTGCAAAAATCATTTTGGGGACCTTGGGTAGGGAACCTCTCTTTTAATCATCATTGGATGCTCGGGTGACATTCATTAACTCAACTGTGTGAAATACTGTCCCATCAAGCTCAGTAGCGCTGTCTACCATAGGAATTGTAGTGCCGGCATACAGTGGGTTGTTTCCCTTGCCCTTAATCACGATCTCTTTCATTATCCCAAATGAACTTCGCACTTTGGTGCAAGGTGGAAGGGACGGCCCCAGCCATGTGGATCCATGGTCTCCCAAGCAGCATATTGTAAGTCGAAGGAATGTCAAACACCTGAAACTCCACAGTGAAGTTCATAGGGCCTACTTGAAAGTCCAGATCAGCTTCTCCGATTGTGCACCTTTGTGCCCCATTAAAAGCCCTTGCCTTCACATTGCTTTGTCTTATTTTTCCAACATCGATTCCAAGCTCCTTCAAGGTTGTCAGAGGACAGATATTAAGCCCAGAACCACCATCAATTAACACTCGCCCGAAAAACTTCTCTCTGCACTTAACAATGATGTGCAAGGCTTTGTTGTGTCCCAGACCCTCAGGTGGAAGCTCTTCTTTGAAGAAGGACACTTTGTGAGATTCCAGAATTTGGCCAACCAAGATGGCTAGGCTCTTGCTCGTGGTTTCAGCGGGCACTTCTGCTTCTTTCAGCACTTTCAACAATGAATTTTGGTGCGTTTCAGAGTTTATCGGCAGAGACACGATCGATATGCAAGCGGGAGTATTTCTCAGATGCTCCAAAATAGAATAGTCTTTCGACTGCATTTTCCTCCAGAATTCCTCAGCTTCGGCATCAGTTCCCTTCCTCACATTGCCTTCCCTTTCCCCAAGGTCGTGACCCAACTACTCAGGAATATAGCATCTACCCGACCTAGTCATGCCTTGGGCAGCAACAACAACAACGACTATCTTCCCACTTCCGGCGGGCACTTCAGAATAATTCCAAGGAACCCTTCTGCTATCATATTGAGGATGAGAGGAAAGCATAATAGTAGTAGTTGGCTTTGGAATGCCAGCTTGCACCAGAATAAGATTTCTCACTTGAACAGATATTTTGGCCATATCGACAACCTTCACATTGCTAACGGGAACAATGGTTCCTTTCAGATCTAGCTCTTCATCAAGAGAAATCACAATGACAACATTATTGCCATTGACAGAAAGAGGATTATCTTGCACATTAGGTTGGGTGCCAGTAAGCAGAATAGTGCCTGATTTGATCAAAACTTCAACTTTATTCTTGAAGGTGAAACACCTTTCAATATCATGGCCCGCAGTCCCAGAATGATAAGCACAATGCTTGTTGACATCATACCATAAGAAATCGTCAACAAAACATAAGACGTATGCCCAACATCAACACCCCACACTTAAACTATTGCTCGACCTCGAGCAATCACAAAACCTAAACTTCAACCAAGACTCAAGACACTATCTAAATTTCATTCCTAACAAAGCAACTCAACAAAAACATCTATACCTGTGACCATGGTTGATACCAACAACTAAACCTTTTCACATGCATCTTTCTCATGCGCTTCCTCATATTTACAATGCCAAAAGATTCCAAACATTAAAAACAATCGAACAACCAAATTGTAACATCCTAACCTCAATAATAGACTCCATGACACCAAGTTTCTCAAGCCCGCTCACTTACCTCGACCGAGAGTCTAATAAAATCACCTATCCTTCATGAATCAAGTGCCCTCACAACAAATCAGAAGAAGTAGTACAATACTCACAAGATATTGTAATTAATTTCAGGACTTTACAGATCGAAAGAATTCACTCAATTCTCAGAAAGAAGTTCACATGCCACACAAGAAGTACCATAAGCTTGCCCTTTATGTAAATCTCCACTAATGTAAGTCTGCTCAATTCAAAATCAAATAGGACTTATTTAAGGTTGTCATGAAGACTGCGGGATAGGTAGGATAGATATAGATAAAGTGACTAAACCTCCCTAAGCACTTACAGAACATCAACTTTAGCACGCTTAATTCTTTCAAAAGTTCCTCCCTTTTCTTTTCACTTTCAAGCAACACACAATCTTCCCCTTTTTATTTATGCCAATGAATATTTTCAAGCTCAATAAGAAGTGTTACTTTCTTTTTTTTCAACTTCCACAATTGTTTTTTACTTGATAGTTGGCCAGGTCATCAAACAATTTTTTTTTCTTTCACTTTTTTTTCTCCATTTTTTTTTCACAAACACTTCTTTTACTTTCTAATTAGGACCAATCCACAAACTAACCAACCTTTTTCTCCAACTTTAGCTATTTCAGCTCATTATATATATAAGTACTCAAAGAGATAGGAAATTCAAATCAAAAGAGGTCAAGGCTTGTAATATGGTTGCCAATAAGCAGGATAAAAGGCTCAAAGGGGCTGACTAGGGTCAATCAAGTAAGGGTAGGCTAGAAAAAATCTAAAACGAATCAAGGAAAGCCTATAATCATTTTTCAAACTGAGCAAAACCTAGGATTTCGCTTCAACCACACTCCAGGCAACTTCTAGACTCAAGTGAAAAGCATGGAATGCAACAAATACCTCACTCATACAATGGCACATGACTCACTCAAGATGGCTCAATTCGGACTCTCACTCAAAGTAGTAAAACAAGCTCGAAAATAAAGCTTAAAGTACTTAGCACACAAGAGTCAAGAAACTGAGCCTAGGCGTCACAGACAAGGTTATTCATTTTTTGGCACAATTTATTTCAAAACTCACAAGGAAGGCATTTTAATCCACGTACTCATGTCTAAATATGCTAGTATCAAACAAGTCACAAGGCACCTAGAATCCAACCCGAGTTCTTCCTTCCCTTTCTACTACTACAACGACTAAAGACTATCTAAAAAATATAAAAGTACCCGGTTTAATTGTACATCCTATGGGAAAAGAATCGTTGCCCAAAGAAAAACCACGGAGGATTATTATCTACTCTAACTATGACTAAAATTCTAATAAAAGACTTATTAACAAAATTAACTCTAATCTTTTTTTTTTTGGATTTTCTTGTTTTCTAATTTTTTTTATATTTTTGATTATTTATACTAAACTAGAAAGCACGAAATAAATAAAAATGTCAATTGACAAACTAAAAACAATTATAAGCAGAGACTAGAAATCCCCACCCCATACTTAAAATGTGCAATGTCCTCAATGAACTCTATAGTATAAAAACGGGTGGTAAACAAGGTACTCAAACTTCCCTCACTTGTGCTCACATATCATTTCAGGCTAACTAACTCATTCAAAACAACTAATACGTGCAAATAGGGTGCTTTCACCCCACACTTAAGCTAAACTACATCCTAAGGGACACACAAAAGTAATTAGTAGGCCAAACAACGTGATTGACTGCAATTAAGCACCATGGACAGCAAACAGTGTCAATGGCGCACGACTAACACTCGTCGTGCGCGAGCGAGGTGTATCATGTGCAAACAGCCCCAAACTTCATCTCCTAAGCCATTCCCATACTTAGATTACGCCTCCAAGCCCTAAGGAAGTGGTCAGACTACTAAGACCTCGCCTAACCTTACAAAAAGTTCAGTGAGACATTTTGTCGAACACCTTCTGTGCGCAATTCTGGGCAGCTTATAGTAAGCATGTATGGTTCGGATTGAACTCTCCCAACTCCTGGGAATTAATCATTACACACCCCTGTGCCTGTCCGTACTTCTCCACAGTCAAAACAGTTCACAAATTCGCAGCTGATTCACATTCAACATGAACTATAAATAGAACTTATGCCTAGGGGAAAAGGGAATGCGGAAACGCAACAAGTTGCAGCAGACGAGAGAGAGAATAGAAAGAGAAGAAGAGAAACATACCTGGATGATTTAGAAGGGAAGCTACTGATTTTTGCCTTGTGGTGGTAGTGATCGAGTAGAGAAGAGAATAGGGTGGTGGTTGTGTTATAGTTGGGGACATAATGAAGGAGTTAAGGGAGCATTGGTTTTAATTCTGAAATTGTTACTTACCTAGAATACAGTAGAAGGTGCGACGCGAGCTCCCCTGTTCTGGGGATTTTTAGCTCAATACAGTGTTGCACGAGATGGCGTGAGTACACTGTTTTAAAATTTTTTACCCATCTCTTCCTTCCATACAGTGACGAGTGCGGCGCTTCGAAGAGCGTTCTGCCTGGGACTTGTATTTCTCTACTGCATTATTTTCTCTTTTCATTCTCTTCCCGTGCCTTTGCAAATGTCATGGCATATTTTGGCTCCTAAATCCCTGCCAACATAAATAGCTAAAGAAAGTCAGTAAAGTACTTTTTTGTTCTTTTTCTATTTTATTTTTTTTTCATTTTTTTCAAACTAAAAACAAAAAAATAAAATGCAGTAAATCTTGGGTTGCCTCCCAAAAAGTGCTTGATTTAACGTTGCGGCACGATGATGAGAAATTTCACTTTTGCTTCCACTTCGAAGATATGAATCGAATTCCCAACTTGCATTCAAGCTTACAACTATGCTCTTGGGGCGGTGTAACAAACCCAAAGAAACCAAGAAATAATCGTCACATTTTGCACCTCTTAGCCTTTAAATGAGGGATGTCGTTTTGTCTCCTCGGCATCACAAATTTTAGAATATAGGTACATTATTCCTCCTCTCGTGACTTTTCTATTGGCTCGGAGAGCTCAATTTTCATGTCGTCATCCAAACACAATGTCGAAAAGTGCATAGAATGAAGTCCATTGCGCCCTAACTCTAAAATTGTGTCATTCTTGACACCCTCATTTTTGCACGCACTAGAGTCTTCAAAAATTATATTTGACAATTCTCCACTTGACTCTAGTGCTAATTTCTAAACTTTGGAATCCTTAACTACTATTGGGTCGAACTGTTGAAACTCCACACTTAGCTCCTCAAATTGGCTCTTAAATTCCTCTTCAACTCATCCACCTCAAATATACTATCCAAAAAATTGGTTGTTGAGACTTAGACGCCTCAATCTTTTCAATCAAATTAGCCTCAAAGTCGTGAATAGCCTCTCCAAATCGGTCAATCTCTTGTTTGAGCACACTTTTCCATTCTATAGAGCATCTAGCTGCATTTGTAATGTCATCAAGAAGACCCCCCACATGCATCTAATCGTTTAGATTGTTCCATTAGCCATGTTCCACTCACGATCTTCACTTCTTCAGAATTTTTCTCTTGTTGATCATACCATGACGCATCCTGCACTTTGTTGCTCCTATCAATCTCACAAGCAAGGTTAGTATTATCATGAATATTACTTGGGAAAAGAGTATGACACTTAGGAAAATCATTCCATAGACCACCACACAATTGACAACAGTTCTGATAAAAGGTTGTAGAGAAACGACTGGATAAATAGCTCTGTAGGGCATCAAGATGTCGACAATCTTCCCACAAGTGATGTCCATTGCAAATTATGCAAGGAGCACATAAATACGAGCAACCAACCTTCGACCACTTTTCATTAAAAGATGCCATGTTAACAAGTAATAAACTAAACTAAACTAAAAACTTGAATAGATAAAAGCAAAGTCTAATCTAGAAAATAGCTAATTCTAAGTCCCCGGCAACGGCGCCAAAAACTTGTCGCTTCAAATGCACACACAAGTATACGCGGTCGATCAAGTAATGAAGTGATAATCGTTCCCACGAGGACTATTGATTAACTACTAACTAAATCAGACAATTCCAAATTATCTAAGCAAGAAGGTTTCAAGAGTGAGAATTTAACTAACTAAAATTAACTAATTAAACCAAGAAAATAATAACAAGTAAAACACGATTTTGGATTCAAGCAGGGATAATAGCCTAGGGCCATAGGATATCTGCCAATCCTGTTGAATTCTTCAGTTAATATGAGTAAATCAGTTTATCTGGGTTGCTAATCACATGGTTAATATTACTCACAGGACTCTTTCGACACCCTGTTCGCCTATTGAAACCAACCTAATGCCTATATGTCTATGGAATTAGTGTTAACAAGAATGCATGTGCTTCTCCTGTAGAGTGACTAAGCATGACTGTTAAGTATATTTCTATCCTAACCGCGAAACCATTTCCCAATGCCCAGGTACAGAAACATGCTCTATTCAATCCTATTGCAACGTGTGGTTCCCACTTTTGAGTTCAACCCTAGGTTCATAAATAGTATTCAATTGGTGATCAAGCAATCAAATAATTAGGCTCGGGATATGAATAAATAACCCAATAATATAAATAAATAAAATCAAAGTAACTTATGAATAGCAACAGTCTTGGAGAATCCCACAACTTTAGACTAACAAACTAAATTAAAGAAAAGAGAAGAAAACTCAATGCACATGTTGAGCTGTTGAACCCCCAAAAAATTAACCCCAAAAGGCTAAATTTAGGAATATCAACTGAATGGACTAACTCTTTTGGAGTTTTTGGAGTCGCCTCCCAATTTAAAGAAAAACAGGGAACCAAATAAGCAAATGCGTGCAAAATTCTGTTTTTTGGAAAAAGGCAGTCTTTCGGAGATTCTATGGTAAGAGGTTTTTTTTCTAAAAAAAAAAATTTCGAAAGATGGTTTTTGAGGCACTTTCGAAATTCTGTAAAATACTGTTAATCCGACAGGTTACCAAATTAATTTGCAAGTGCTATTTATGCGCTTCTCTAAAAGTAATTAATTGAACAATTAATTAATCCAACTAACTAAATTTAGTAAGTTTTCAAAAGATTTACGATTATTTAAAAGCTTTAATTTTCAAAATAAAATAAAATAAAATAAAAATGCATTTTCTTTTGAAAATGAACGATTTGATCATCCTAATTTCTTTGCCAACTCGTATGTGATAGCGCATAAATGACACTTGCTTAATTTCAACTTTAAAATTTGAGTATCTCAGCATAGGATGGAACTTAGATTTCAAGCCGCTTTTTGCAAAGTTGTTCGGGACATTTAGAAGTTAATTTAAAATTCTTTATAAATTTGACATTTTAAAGAAACTACTTCGTATCAATAAGATAGAAATCTTTTCTTATAGTTATTATTAAGTGTGTTTTTTGAAAATTTATGAAATTTTGCACACATTTGCTTAAATGGCCTGATTTTCAATAAATTAAAAAACGACTTCAAAATAAAAGGTAATGAACATAAAGTGAATCAAATAACTCAAACAAATTATATATATAGTAATAAATAGCATGTTTATACAAATTTTACATAAATATTCTAAAGGAAAAAGTAAGGATAAGAGTTGAAAGATAAAACCCAGGAATTTGACAAACTTGCGAGAATCTTGAATTTTCTAAAATTCCTAAAGTCTTATTTCTTGAATGCTTGAGCTCAAATTTAATCCCAAATGACTCCAATGTCGATAAGCCATCCCATTTGTGACTTAGCAAAACTCGCTCCCGAGAGTGGATCATGCAAAGAAAAGGGGAGATAACAATTAATAAATGACTTGTAATTGATATAAATGATGTAAACCAAAGTCAAGTTTAAAAGAAAGGAGCAGGGATCAAATACACTTGAAAATCATTCTAAAATGAGCCAAACTTATCTTGACACATAACCAAGATCAAAACTGATATTTCAACTATCAAAAAAACTTTCGACATTAATGGTAGTTTAACCAAATAGCCATGATTAACATATTAACTATAATTTCAACGAATGATGACTTTAGATTCTAAACATGACTTCAACTCACACCCAAACAACCAAGAGTAAAACTTCAACAATTAATTTGCAATCATGAGTCTACAGACAATAAACTTTAGATGCCAACCCATACACCTCCTGGACTCCCGGGCCACTCACACCTGAACCACCCTGCCAACCACCAAACACAAAATCAGCCCTGAAACAACTCCTGGCAGACTCCTATCACACTTCAAATGACCTGCTGCTATTACTTCATTTGACAAAAAACAAGACAAAGCCACAAGATCCCCTTCATGGACCTCCAGCTACTCCTACACTCCTTACTATTACTACTTTTTTGGGCCACCAGAAACAAGAAAAACAACAGCCCTTGAACTACCTTTGCACTAACTACACACAAACCTTTACAGAACACCCCACAATCCCTGAAACAACTGATCTTCACATCAGCCTTACAACACAAGACAACCCATTTACATGCAGAGAAGTCCCAGCAGAGCTCAGCTCAATCATATTTCACATACAGGCAGACAAAATCACATAACTTTGTAATCATATATATGTGTGTATATAAGATTTAACTACAACGATAAATCCTTGTAAACCTAAAACATGATAGGGACATATTTAAAAAAACAATGCATCTTTAAGCTCAACTATATTTTCTCTTTTTAGAGACTAGCAAGAGAATAACCTGGGTCATAAATGAACTTTCAACACTTGCTTATATTGCACACTCAGACAATTAAAATAGATAGAAGTCAGCTTAGCTTTTATACAACTATGCAATTCTAAATTAATTCAAGCTTAAACACAAGTGTCCACCCTTGATACCATTACTGAACTTAAACTAATGAACTCATAAGCTTGACTGATTTCTCATAACTCTGCAGCCTTTCCATATTCTTTACTGGAAATAAATTCACTTTATAGACAAAACAAAGAGGGAGTTTCCATTAAGTTTATTTAACACAGCTTTCACAAAACTACACACTCATAGATAAAGTCCGCTTTCAAATAAAATAGAGGAACTTGAACATGGACACCTACTCAATGAAAACATCATTTACTGCTACCTGCATTCTCTATGGTAAACCAAGACAAACAGAGAACAAGGGATCTGCAACTCCCTCTGAACCTGCATCCTCCCTGAACTACAAACAACAGATCAGCCTCTAAACTACCTGCATCCCCTTACATCCTACACCATGACAGACCCCTGAACCCCTCTCAACACTCCACTTGAACTCCATCACACACACACTTGAAGAACAGCCCTGCACTTTACAATGAACAAAAACCACCTCATTCTCCTTCAAAATAAGCAGAAGAAACTCCTGCCACACCTACTCCCTTCCTCTGCTCACAGCCGCAACACCCTCACTCATATGCTAACATCAAAAGGGCATTAACCAAGCTAGACATGAACAAACAAAACTGAGACATCACCTAAATGAACTACTATAGCAGACATGATTTAGTAGATAACCAAAGATCAAATCAAGACAAGAGTTGAACTCACAAACAATGTTTAAGTTTTCAAAATGCTAACGACTGAAATCCTATGGTATCTAACCGCTAAAAAAAGGTCATGATCTTAACTCATTTAGGCAACAAAGATTTTAACTTTTAAAGCGACTGTGAATCTATATCAAAACATGACAGGCAAACATAAAGTTCACATTTTATAACAATTAAGCGATTTGACAGTCAAGGAATTTATGCTACATTTTACATGTTGAATATATACACGACAAGAAAATGTTGGTAAAATAAGGATACATGTTATGATATTGCATTTTTCGGAGCAGGAACAGAGGCAACGAGTTGAAGAATACGACTCGAGCACAAGCGACGACTTGAGTATTAAAGAGACACGCAAAATCCCAGCTAAAACCAGTAACACTAACTTTTTATGAAACTTAAAAGAACCAGTAACACTAACTTTCTCCTCTAAACTTGGACTCATAGAATCTAACTCGAATACCCTTTTCTCTCTATTTTCGCCGCTGCCTCTTTCCGCTTTTTCCCATTCACGGCTGCTGAAAATCCCTTACTGCCGCTGCTCACTCCTCTTTTTCTCACCGTCGCTCATCCAGACCCCCTTTTCTCCTCTTATCGCCTTCTATTTATATCAGTCAAAATTTTGGGTTCTAGGATTCTAGGGGTGTAGGAAATACCCAAAACGACCCCTAATAGACAGAAAATGGATAAGGTTTTGGCTTGGTACGATCATGAGCTGGACATGGGACCAGGGGGTTTGAATTTTTGGACTGATTCGATGGAATTTTGGGTGGAAAACAATTGGATCGGGCTAGAGATTTGAATTGGGGAAATCGGGTATGGGTTGAAGGGAATTGGTTCACAGGCTGAAAATGGGTATATGAATTGGGGATTCTTGATTAGGGGAAATGAGAAGGAAAATTTTCAAAAATAAGCAGTCCACTACCCAAAATTATAAACAAGAGACCATATTTTTTTATGCATAGCACTGACTCCTAAAATTACAAATTTTAGCACTCCTTCATAAAAAATACCTTAGCAACCAAATCTCCCCCTCCCCAGCCACTAAGTTGCCAGCAGACACCCTCTCCCACCAGTGGTGTCGTTACTTTTTTGTGTTTTACTGAATTTATATTGTTTATTGCGTTTAAATCATTGATTTGGACAAGTTTATACAAACAAATCTCCCCCCAAAAAATAAATTATACATGAATATACACATATAACTGCGTAGCAATGAGAGAAATACAAAATATACACAAAAAGAGTAAAAATTCATATAAACATCCTTAATATACATATTTATTCACTCGCATATACACACTTATACAAATTCATACAATTTTATACATGTGTATAAATTTGTATAAACTTGTATAAACTTGCGGCGACTGCTATCTCGGAAAAAGGGTGAGAGCTCGGGTAAGATTTGAAAATATGGGCCATTTTTGGTAATTTTTGTCTTTTGCTTGTCTTTTAATGTAATTATCCCAAATGAGAATTAGGTATGTATGTATATATTTGCACAACTAAGCTAGAAATTAGATTTTAAAGCGATTTCAGCCCCCTTTTTTTGCGATTGAGCTTTATTTTGCAATTTTAGCCATTTTCTTTTAATATCAACTATTTTACTTAAAATTGTCGGAATTGGCTTCAATTAAGATAATTAGACATTGGTTATGTGTTTCTGGATAAAATTGGGTGTCAACAGCTGCCCCTCTTTACACGGATAGGATGAAAGAGTTTTCAGGGTAAAGAAGTTGACGGGAAACCAATTTTGTCTCGATAAAGCCAAGTACTTCGATTTCAAAGACCAAAGTGTGAGGCTTATGGACATGGCCGAACTCCGATTTTCCGAGTTGCCTGCATATCTCGGGCTGAAAGAGAATCAGGCCACATGTAGTTCGACGACACTTAGAAACGAAGACTCGTACGATTAACAGAAACAGACACATAAACAGGAAAGAATCTGACTAACCCTTAATCTGGAAGGAAAGATTAGGTAAGACTTGCTTGTTCAAGCGCGATTCTTCAGATCCTCGTTGACGAGTCTAGCTCATATCAACGATTGCCCCAGTTTACTACTAAGAAAAAGTTCCACGTTACGCTCCATATACTGCTGTGGTGCTGCTAAAATCTGTAATAAACTTGACAAACGGTAAGCGAGTAACTGTAAACAAGACTTGATAAATGGAGTAATAAATAAATAGTGATAAAAAACTTGTAGATGCTGGTTGCAATATCAATGATAAGCTTGTCTTTAATCAACAGATGAAGAAATCCAGCTGTATGAGGCAAGATGACTTCGGGCCGTTGGTATACTGACAACAAAGTAACAAAAGCTTCAGTTAATAGGAACCTAAAGTGAATTTTAAACTAAATAACGAGGATAAAAATGCCGTCTTTTCAGCAATAACCATGATAAAGCCTAAATCTTTAAATCATGAAGAGGAAATTTGGAAAGCAATCTTGGATTGGGCTCAAACCCAAAGTAAGTACACGTCAGAAGTAATCTCATTATCCTGCCAGCCTTAATAAACTTATTAGCAATGTAAGGCTATTAAAATATGTATAGCAAATGTAAAAATACCTCAGGAGGCTACAAAATGTGCTCAAGAAAGTGTGCCAATATTAAACGTCTATCGAGACCATAAAAATTTACGCCTTAGAGGCATTTAAATAATTAACACCTTCGAGATGACACAAATACGCCTCCGGAGCAACAAAATTACGCCTTAGAGGCATTCAAATAATTAACACTTTCGTGGTGATACAAATACGCCTTCGAGGCAACAAAATTACGCCTTAGAGGACCTTAGAGGAATTCAAATAATTAACACCTTCGAGGTGACACAACTACACCTTCGAGGCAATAAAATTACGCCTTAGAGGAATTCAAATAATTAACACATTCGACGTGACACAAATATGCCTCCGGGGCAACAAAATTACGCTTTAGAGGCATTAAAATAATTAACACCTTCGAGGTGACACAAATACGCCTCTGGGGCAATAAAATTACGCCTTAGAGGAATTCAAATAATTAACACCTTCGAGGTGACACAAATACGCCTACGGGGCAACAAAATTATGTCTTAGAGGCATTCAAATAATTAACACCTTCGAGGTGACACAAATACGCCTCCGGGGCAACACAATTTCGCCTTAGAGGCATTCAAATAATTAACACCTTCGAGGTGACACAAATACGCTTATCGAAAGCGTGAACATAAAGATGCTTTTCGAAAGCCTGAAATATAAAGATGCTTCTCGAAAGCATGAACATGTAAATACGTTATACTCTCTGAACTCTTCCGCAGAGGAATGGTGTTGACTACAAAATAAAGTGAGCCCCCCAGGATTGGCAATATCTGTAAATCATAAAAAATGGAATGTTAGTAAGCGTTCTTAATAATTTGCAAGAGTTATGGGAAATAGAAATGTCGCCTTTCGAAAAATTGACAAAGTGTCAGGTCATGAAGCACGAGCTTTATCCAAATATCATTGCAATCCTAGCGATAATAATCTTGGAGATTGAATTACTAAGATGTATATCTTTCGTGGCGGGTCTTAATGTCCCTGCTCTCAAAGAAAAATTGTTAGTTTTGGGGAGGGAGGGGGGAGCATTTGATTCATGCTGACTCGAGCCTTCATCCTTCAACCGCTTACTTCTTCTCCCTTTGTCTAGATTTGTGATCCATCTTTTGAGACTTGGCCAACTTATCTTTGTCAAGCAATACGGCTTTGCAAAATCTGCCCCAGTTATGATCTTTCAAATCTTCAACTTGCCTTGCAAAATTTGCCCCAGTTTCTATCTTTCAAATCTTCAACTTGCCCTGCAAAATTTGCCCAGTTGCTATCTTTCAAATCTTCAACTTGCCTTGCAAAATTTGCCCCGGTTCCTATCTTTCAAATCTTCAACTTGCCTTGCAAAATTTGCCCCAGTTGCTTACTTTAGGGGAAACTGAAAATTTTAATATTATTGAGTCGAGCCCGTTAAGAGCGCCTACGTATCCCTCCATGGGAATCACAATATTCGCAGTTCTGCTTATATAAAGTTTTTGGGGAATATGGAAATCTAAGTACGAAGCCAAAATCAAATTGGAATGCCTACACATCTGCGCAGATGCGTAGTTTGGAATTACATCATCCAAGATAAACAAACCTAAAACATTACAATAATCTGATCAAGTCCGATGTGGATTGCTTACTTATCCTGTTTCCATTCCAGGAATCAGACCAAAAGTAGTTCAAAATTACATAAAAGAGGAAATAGGGGAATCCTACGGTAGTGTAACCGAGCTCTATGTGAGTTTCTTATGTATCCCATCCCTGGGAATCAGGTTACTTACGCGTAGTTCGCATTACAATCAAAATAAAATGAGAAAAACACTTGCTTGCGCCGCTTGTAAGCTATCTTGATTGACTTGGATTGATATTTTTTGGCCAGACTGTAAGAGTGAGCCTTCTTGCAAATGAGACAAATTTCCAACAACGGTCATGTTACTAAATCTCTAGGCATTGGTTCACTCATCTGGATTGATCCATCTTCGATTAAATCTTGGATCTTGTGTTTAAGAGCAACACATTCGTTAGTGTCGTGCTTGAAAAATTCTGCATGGTAAGCACAATATTTGGTTCCATCAACCCATTGTGGGGGAGGTTCAAATGTACCATTTCCTGATAATGGTTCCAGCATTCCCACATCTTTTAATCTTTCATACAATTGAGCCTGTGGTTCACCTAAAGATGTGAATTTTCGACGCTGCTTCTTCTCATATTTGGGATGCGATCTTGATGGCTTAGACTGGCGGGCCACAGGTGGCAGATGTTGTTGTGGATAATTGTATGCTTGCGGTTGTGAATAAGGCTGATAAGCGGTTGTTGCAAATTGATGGTAATTGGGTTGGGAATTATAGACTGCATATGGCGGGGGTGGAATTTGATGCTGACTTAGATAAGTTGGCTATAGTGTGCTTTTGTAAATAGATTGGTTTGGTGAGTTTCTAAAGGTTGGCTTCTTGTTTGGCGTTTGGTCGATGTCGGTCATATCAATACCAACTTCTTTCTTTTTATTGTTCAACTCTCCAACTTTCCCCGGTTCCATTGCTTTATTGTTTTCTTGCGCAACAACTGGTTTAAAGATTCTCCCGGACTTGAAACCAGCTTCAAGAGTTTCCCCGGCCTTGACAAGATTGGCAAAGGTAAAATCGGTCATGGCCACCATTCGATCATAGTAAAGCTCTTACAATGTTTCAATAAAGTATGTAACCATTTCTCCTTCATTCATAGGGGGTTTAACCTTTGCAGCTTCACTCCTCCAACGTACGGCATACTCCCTAAGTGTTTCACTTGGTTTCTTTCGAAACTTAACAATGGCCAAATGATCTAAGGGAATTTCCGTATTGAATTGGAAGGGCTCCATAAAGTCTTGTGCCATGTCTCTCTAAGAGATCCATTTTCTAGGCTCTTATTCAGAATACCAGTCTAAAGCTTCTCCCTCCAAACTGTTAATGAATAACTTCATAAGCAACCCTTCGTTCTTTGCAACTCCTAGGGTTTCGCAATATCTTCTCAAATGAGATCGAGGGTTTCCCTTGCCATCAAACATAACAAATTTAGGTGCCTTATATCCTTCTGGATACTCAATCCCATGGTGAACACAAAGATCTTCATATTCTAAGCTTTCTTTGTTCTTGCCAACTGACGCTTTATTAATAGCACTCATTACCCATGTTTATACTTTCTTTGCCAATTATTCATCTACCTCAACCACTTCTCTTGCTCCTTCAACACCCTTTTTAAACCTTACTTGGGGTAATAATTTTGACCACCTGGTTGAGTAACCTGGACCACATGTGTGGGTAGATTTTCTGTGTAGACTCATCGGGTTAGCTCATTTGAGTAGGTGGGAGGCTGGTGTGGATATTGAGTATAAGGTAGGTAATGGTACGGAGCGTAAGGCGGATATGGAGGGTAAGGTGCATAGGTAGGTGGAATGGATTGGCTTATAGGTGTGGTCAGTTGTGCAGATTGAGCACTGTTAGGTGCGAAAGTGAGAACGAGCGGTGTGTTATGGATAGGTGCATTTGGGTTGTTGATGGCGAGTGCATGCACATGGATTGCATTTGGGAATAGTGGAGTGTTTGAATTTATGGTTCTAAAGTATGGGTTGGCGGATGATTGAATGATTTCCATTTTTTGGTTTAAGGGCTGAGACGAGTTTGGTCCATGAGTTAACGTTGCCAGGCAATTCAGTTCCTTCAGTCTTTCCATCTCAGCTTGCATACATTCAATCTGTTTAGCCATTCCAGCAATTTGTTCATCATGAACAACGACCGCTTGCTCATTAGAAGATGCAGGGATACCAGTCTGATTATCAGTCATTGCTTGCTTCACTTTAGATTAGACACTTAAAAACCTCGGGAGTCAACACGAATCAAAATCTCTCTCTTTTGGGGGATAATCAAAATAAAAGAAAAATTCAAAAGGTAAACTATGTTAGTTTGCGTGTCATTAACAACATTACATACAATCGCCTAGCGTGCGTCATGTAGCACTTTGCATTTTAAACAAGTTTGACATATGGAAATCACAATTAGTTGAGCGTAAATGAAATAAAAACGCATCCTACCCTGTAAGGTTGCTCTTTTATGCCAGAGGTAAGCCTTATCGTCAAATAGCAAACCAATGCGGTGATAATAAATTGATCCAAAACTTTTCCAATGTAAATTTGGGAGATAAGGATACAATAAACAAATAAAAATTTCAAAAAGATTGCTTTTATTAAAATATCTCCAACAATACAATGCCTTGAACAGAAATCCGACAACAAACCACAACAACGTGGTAATACACTGATTTTTGAAAATAAATAGTAATAGAAATATAGTAAACCAGTCTAAAATATTAAAACGCTAACTGTTTGCTCCTTGCCGAATTCAGATCCATCAACTGCCAATTTTAACTGGATGCATAGGCAAACAACTGTAAACATTACATGATTGCAAAACCAGCTATCTCCCTGCAAACAAAAGAACAGTGAGACAAACTCCCAAATTTAGCAAAGGCAAACCGGCATGGATCCGTCTATGACCACCACATAGCAAATAAAATGCAATGTCGTTGGGTTTGCAATAACCCGTCGACAAGAAGGCGTTTTCTTAATTCCTGGAAACGGTACCAAGGACCGGGTCCAAACTAAGGTGTATATGTATGCATGCTCCTAATATCTCCTTCTAAGAGTGGGCTAACGGTTGAGGCTGACTCGACCTATGCGGGATAGACCTGGCCTCACAACGTAGTAGAACTGGCCATGACAAAACCAGACAACATCAATATCCCGAACTAACTTTTGGTGATGCGAAAGAAGTTTCAAAGAGTGAGGTAAGGGAAATGCCCTTCCTTCATAACTACCCATCAAGCGGGTGCCCCATGATGAAATCGAGGAGGTGAGAGAGAATTGACAGGCTCCATGAGGGAGGAAATATGAACGGAATGCGGACTATGCACAAATAAAATGTAATACATGCTTTCTATAATAAACCAAAAAAAATAGATATAATAAAGTAAATAAATTAGGCATGCTAGTTGCGAATAATTGGAAACCTTTATGGTCAAAACCTTTATTGCTCCCCAGCGGAGTCGTCATGCTGTTGAACCCCCAAAAAATTAACCCTGAAAGGCTAAATTTAGGAATATCAACTGAATGGACTAACTCTTTTGGAGTTTTTGGAATCGCCACCCTATTTAAAGAAAAACAGGGAACCAAATAAGCAAATGCGTGCAAAATTCTGTTTTTGGAGAAAAGCAGTCTTTCGGAGATTCTATGGTAAGAGGTTTTTTTTTTCGAAAGAAGGTTTTAAAGGGACTTTCGAAATTCTGTAAAATACGGTTAATCCGACAGGTTTCCAAATTAATTTGCAAGTGCTATTTATTCACTTCTCTAAAAGTAATTAATTGAACCATTAATTAACTAATTTAGTAAGTTTTCAAAAGATTTACGATTATTTAAAAGCTTTAATTTTCAAAATAAAATAAAAGCGCATTTTCTTTTGAAAATGAACGATTTGATCATCCTAATTTCTTAGCCAACTCGTATGTGATAGCGCATAAATGACACTTTTTTAATTTCAACTTTAAAATAGTATCTGACCATAAGATGAAACTTAGATTTCAAGTCGCTTTTTGCAAAGTTGTTCGGGACATTTAGAAGTTAATTTAAACTTCTTTATAAAGTTGACTTTTTAAAGAAACTACTTCGTATCAATAAGATAGAAGTATTTTCTTATAGTTATTATTAAGTGTGGTTTTATGAAAATTTATGAAATTTTGCACGCATTTGCTTAAATGGCCTGATTTGCAATAAATTAAAGAACGACTTCAAAATAAAAGGTAATGAACATAAAGTGAATCAAATAACTCAAACAAATTATATATATAGTAATAAATAGCATGTTTACACAAATTTTACATAAATATTCTAAAGGGAAAAGGAGGATAATAGTTGAAAGATAAAACCCGGGAATTTGACAAACTTGCGGGAGCCTTGAATTTTCTAAAATTCCTAAAGTCTTATTTCTTGAATGCTTGAGCTCGAATTTAATCCCAAACAAAACAGAGGAACCTGCACATGGACACCTACTCCATGAAAACATCCTTTACTGCTACCTGCATTCTCTATCGCAAACCAAGACAGACAGACAACAAGGGATCTGCAACTCCCTCTGAACCTGCATCCTCCCTGAACTACAAACAACAGATCAGCCTCTAAACTACCTGCATCCCCTTACATCCTACACCATGACAGACCCCTGAACCCCTCTCAACACTCCACTTGAACTCCATCACACACACACACCTGAAGAGCAGCCCTGCACTTTACAATGAACAACAACCACCTGATTCTCCTTCAAAATAAGCAGAAGAAACTCCTGGCACACCTAGTCCCTTCCTCTGCTCACAGCCGCAACACCCTCACTCATATGCTAACATCAAAAGGGCATTAACCAAGCTAGACATGAACAAACAAAACTGAGACATCACCTAAATGAACTACTATACAGACATGATTTAGTAGATAACCAAAGATCAAACCAAGACAAGAGTTGAACTCACAAAAAATGTTTAAGTTTTCAAAATGCTAACGACTGAAATCCTATGGTATCTAACCGCTAAAAAAAGGTCATGATCTTAACTCATTTAGGCAACAAAGATTTTAACTTTAAAAGCGACTATGAATCTATATCAAAACATAATAGGCAAACATAAAGTTCACATTTTATAACAATTAAGCGATTTGACAGTCAAGGAATTTATGCTGCATTTTACATGTTGAATATAAACACGACAAGAAAATGTTGGTAAAATAAGGATAGAGGTATGATATTACCTTTTTCGGAGCAGGAACTGAGGCAACGAGTTGAAAAATACGACTCGAGCACAAGCGACGACTTGAGTATTAAAGTGACATGCAAAATCCCAGCTAAAACCAGTAAAACTAACTTTTTATGAAACTTAAAAGAACCAGTAACACTAACTTTCTCCTCTAAACTTGGACTCATAGAATCCACCTCGAATACCCTTTTCTCTCTATTTTTGCCGCTGCCTCTTTCCGCTTTTTCCCATTCACGGCTGCTGAAAATCCCTTACTGCCGCTGCTCACTCCTCTTCTTCTCACCGCCGCTCATCCAGACCCCCTTTTCTCATCTTATCGCCTTCTATTTATATCAGTCAAAATTTTGGGTTCTAGGATTCTAGGGTTGTAGGAAATACCCAAAACGACCCGTAACGGACAGAAAATAGATAAGGTTTTGGCTTGGTACGATCATGAGCTGGACATGGGACCAGGGGGTTTTAATTTTTGGACTGATTCGATGGAATTTTGGGTGGAACACAATTGGATCGGGCTAGGGATTTGAATTGGGGAAATCGTGTATGGGTTGAAGGGAATTGATTCACGGGCTGAAAATGGGTATATGAATTGGGGATTCTTGATTAGGGGAAATGAGAATTAGGTATGTATGTATGTATATATTTGCACAACTAAGCTAGAAATTAGATTTAAAGCGATTTCAGCCCCCTTTTTTGCGATTGAGCTTTATTTTGCAATTTTAGCCATTTTCTTTAATGTCAACTATTTTACTTAGAAATTGTCGGAATTTGCTTCAATTAAGATAATTAGACGTTGGTTATATGTTTCGGGAAAAAATTGGGTGTCAACACGAGCTCCAACCCATATCTAGCGTTTCTCTGCCTCCCAAGGTTCTTGACTCCAAGAGTACCTCCTTTCCCCTAAAAATACGTTTACAAGGGTTTAAATTCGTAGTCCAATAAGTGGGCCACGTTATTAGCTTCTCCAAACTGCTCTGGGACTGTTTATCGGTGCATACAGCCGAGCATGCCTCGCGCTCATGGCTGTATGCGCTTCTAGTTTTGATTTCTTCAACTTTTCACTCTTCCCAGGCCATATAGTCGAGCATGCCAAGCATGGGAGGCTGTATGCGCTGCTTCTCCCTTGTTCTTGTACAATTCAAGCTCTAATTTCCTTCATTTTGCTCCTAAAATATTCAAACACCTCAAGTTAGCATTTTACCTCAACTCAATCATTGTTGGGCACATAATACCATAAAAACAAAACAAAAGCCATAAGAAATTGATGACGAAACATAAGACTTATGCCCAACATCACGTGTCACGTAGAACTTTGCGTTTTAAACAAGTTTGACACGTGGCGATCATAATTAGTTGAGCGTAAATAAAAATGCGGGTGCGTCCTACCCTGTAAGGTGCCTCATTGCACCAGAGGTAGGCTTAAGACGTCAAACAAGTGGTAACGAAAAATAATCCAAACTGGTTTTGAGCCAATCTAATTTAGAGTAAATAATCTAAAATCTATCAATCAAAGAAAGACCAAGGCCCTAAACGCATGCTCAAAACTTAGCGTGGACTGAAGATTCGTTATCACATAGCACGTAATATGCACGTCGTTTGGTTTCAAGAACTCGTTGACGTAAGGGTGGTTTCCTAACTATGGAGGCGGTACCAAGTACCGGGTCTAGGCTAAGGTGTAAATACATGCATGCTCCTAAAGCTCATTCTAAGAGTGGGTTATAGGTTGAGACTAACAAGTGACTGGCAGGCGATCTCGTAGTCGAATTACTCCCACGACAACCCGCCGGTATACCAACTCGTCAAAGGGTTCTTTAGTGGAAGAAAGTGCTGGTGCGGGTGCGTATACATACACCTCGCGGATATTTTGAGTGATAATGCAAGAGGTTTTCAGGAGTAGCGGAAATATGAACGGAATTCCAGTTTATTTATGTGCACAAATAGGGGTGTAGTGATATGATTTTCGTGACATACAACAATCAATTAGATTAATCTAAGCATGCTTGCAAATAAAAAATAGATGTAATCATACTAATTGCGACATACAAACATAATGATTAAATAAGCTATGCATACTAGTATCAGCATACGAATCAAACACATACACAATTTAACATATAAACAAAGCAAATTCGTGAAAGCCTTATGGTTAGAACCATTAAATGTCCCCAGCGGAGTCTCCACGCTGTTGAACCCTCCCAAAATACATATAAATATGCATCAGGATGTAATTCAATAAAATGGGATTCCAAAGGGTTTTCTTTGGAGTCGCCACCTAATTTAGGATTATTAGGAACCAAATGTTAATTAAAGAGTGCAATTTTTACTCCTTTTTAAAGAAAATTGAATAAGAGATTTTAAGGTAAGAGGTTCTCTTAAATTCGAAAGAAGGTCCCAAGCGGCAGTATATTAGAAAATCCGCTAAAAGCGGTTAATCCGGCAGTTTTCACGAATTTGTTCAAAGATTATTAACATAGGATTAATTTTAAATAAGAGTAATATAAGTAAGATAAGATTTTGATCAGGCCAATACTTAGATAAATAAATAACAAAATTTTAGATTGAATGGATAATTAAATAATGATTGATTTATTGATCAATTAATTAAATAAATAAGGGTTAAATAGAATTAAATAAATAAATAAATTAGATAAAAATTAATAATTGATTAATTAATTAATTGGATAAATAAATAAATTAATAAATAAATAGATAAATAATTTAATTAAATAAATAAATATTTATATGATTTCAATCAAATAAGGGATGAATGAGTAATAATTGATTAATTAATTAAATAAATAAATAATCATAATTGATTAAACAAATAATGATTAATTAAAATTAAATACTGAATAAATAAATAAAGAAATACCACTTAATTAATTTAATTAATGAATGAATAAATAAATAATAAATAGATAAATAATTAACTTAAATATAAATAATAAATAAAGAGGTATAATTTAATTAAATTTGATTTCTTTTGCACTCAATAATCAACAAAAGGTTCCTATTACCTTAAACTAGTTGGCACGTCCCAAAGAAATGGGATAAGCAATTATGTAAACAATTCTAAACATGCGATAAGATAACAGATTATAATAAAGCGGTTATCCTACCAAGTTTCTACCATGCATAGTCCTAGTCCGATTTTCAGGGATCCTATAACATGGATTCTAAGGGGGGATAGGGAAAGGAGGAGTTTAGAAGGTATAATCCGGATATAGCAAACTCAATCATTTAAGCCTTGAATTTTATTAATTTTCATTTTCGGGGATCTCAAGCCCGAAAATGCGATGCGGATCAAACAACGCCAAATGCAAATAGCCATCCCAGTTTGTGAGCTTTAATCAACTCGCCCCAAGAAAAGGTGTACATGGCAAAGAAAACAAGAGATAACGAATTAGCACTCATTCAAGAACAATCTTAAATAAATGCAATAACACCCACCAATCACAACACATTTACTATAAACTTTCCACACTATTCTATTCGATCACCTAAAATAAATAGAACAACCCCGGGACTAACTCCTACACCCAAACAATCCTCCACACCTTTGCAAACATCCGTAGTCCTCCAAATAGAACTCCCAATTATTTTACAATATCCAGGGGTGAAATTTCAACGGTTTTCACAATACCAGGCTGCAAATCATAAAAGGTTCCAATTGATCTTTCACAAAACAAACCTCATTGGTCCTTGGCTTTAGTCAAGCCTCTCAGTTTCCTAGATTTTGCAAGGTTCACAAACCTTTTTTCCATAGGGCTCCTCACTGGTCCTCGGCTTTAATCAAACCTCTCAGCTTCCTAGACAGCCAAGACCTCACTGGTCTTCAAGGAGGGGCTCCACTGGTCATTTAAAGACACAGGGGTTTCACTCTCCTAGTATGCACCAAGCATACTTCAATTTTTATAAAGTGCAACTGGTCAATTAACATAAACCTGCACACACAAGGGTCTTTCATAAGAGAGACCCCACTGATCTTTTAAAGACACCAGGGGCTTCACCTCTTCATATGCAACTTGCATACTTAATTATATGACCCATTCAGAAAAATCCCAACAACATCCATACCTACATCCGCCAGCACTTGCACCCCTCAAAATCACACCCTAACATCTGCAAATAATACCACCCTACAAACCACTTCACTAACACCTGCATCTTCCGACAAGCATCCAGGATCAACCCATGAACAAATTCTACAACTTCAAATCATATTTGACTACCAATCTACTATCCAACTACCAGCTCCATTCTCATTTTAAAAGAAAGCAACCTGCAAATAACTAAAAATGACATCCCACACCCAGGCAGACACACACACACCATATGCAGATATCCACACACAAGCATACACTCACACATACTCACCTACACACACTCATGCATATGCAGAACACACACAGAAGCACTATGCTACACAAAAACACGAGCAATCAACTCCCTTTACCTGCACAGGCCCTGGACAAACCTATAAATAAAATAAAACCAAAGGACACATTCTCATAATTGCATTGACACTTCCTGACAGCCTACTAAACAACCAGAACCTCCCACAACAAACTGCATACCCTCGAGGAATTCCTGAACACCTACAGATCATCAGAACATCCATTTGAACAACCTGCATTCCCTCTGCTCTTCTCCACAACTCCCTCATGCTAATTACATACCTCCAGACCCACTATGCAGCCTCAAAACAAACTCTCTAAGCAACCTGAACACTTAGCTCACCCTTAACAGACTCCCTAAAACTAATCTGGAAAACTATCACATCCTGGAACCACACTAACTAGCTATGAACAAAACATGCACACCAAACACCTACCTACACTTCTCTAATCAAGCAAGAACATCAAAAATAGCCCCGACAAACAAACTACAACCCCCTCACAGATCCGGAACCCCTACATTCATCCTCTAAATACCTACACATGAACCAAAACACAACAACCCCCACCTTGAAGCTTAGACACTTCACCCTGCTACCCTGAACCCTTCTGTACTTCTTCTTTTAAACTGAACCAAGCAAACCACCTTAAGCAAACATAAACAAAACCCCTGCATCCCTTTCAAAACTCATCAAGTAGAGCTAAACTCTCTAACCCTTTTTATGCAAGATTTCAAATTCAAAGCATGAAACTAATTTTAGTATGCATCATATTTATCTTTCATGTTTGCAGTTTTCAGCATTACACACTTAGAGTTTTAGCTTAACACAAAAAAATGGCTTATGTTTTTCTATTAACATAAACATTTTTTTAATTCAACTACCACTTTATACCAAAAATTGGTATTATTGATTGATTTCTTGCAAATATACTTATAAAACAAAGTATGAACTTCATGTCAGAAGTATGTACACATCAAAGAAGAAAACTCTTAAAGGTATATAAAAACTGTCCTCCTTCTGCGCAGTAAACTGAGGTTATGAATTTGAAAATGAGGGCTCGAACAAAGCGATATGACGGCTTGAACTTCGAAAGTACCCTTTTAATCCAAACCAGAACAGTATACTATGTATGGATGTATATATTTTTTTTACCAAAATCAAGGAAAATTTTATGTATATGCTGCCGTTTCTTATGATATCAAAAAACCTAGAATCCCTATAAAACCCTGAGAATGACAAATATATAGTAAAATTTAGGGTTTATCTTTGGTTATGAAATTCCGAGATACCCCTTTGATTTTTGATCCTTTCCCTCATGAGATAAGGGTGAGAGGGTCAAATTTGTGCCCCTCTCATCCTTATCTCCAAGGAAGAGGATCAACGACTTGGATTTTCTTGGATTCAAAATGAAGGAACAAGATTAAACATCCGTTGGGGATAAGTGAGAAAAACGCCAAAAGTCACACCTGGAACAGTGTTACTCGTCCAGCAAGGCTCCTGTATGGAGAAGACGATCGATTGGGGTTGGGTTTTGAGGGAAACTGGTCGCGATGGGGGTGAAGTCAGGTTTAGGGATTTTTGGGATAAAGGGGAATTGGGATACGCGGGTGTGTGTGTGTGTGTGTGTGTAATGTATTGTATATGTATGTTTGCGGAACTAGGCTATCTTTTAGGCTTAGAACAAAATTAACCCTTTTGATTTAAGCTAATTAAATATAATTATTACACGAATGAGCTGGATTTTAAGACGCACAATGTAATTTAGCCTTTTCTCTTCAAATTTAAATTAATTACTTTTGAACTTTAATTAATTAAATTTTTTTTAATAATTGATTTTTATTTAAATAATTAGACATTAGTTAAATTTCGGGACGAAATTGGGTGTCGACAATCATCCTACCCTTAATATGATGCAAGGAACAAAATTCTCCTGCTCCAAGGGCGGAATCCTCCTACCCTTAGATGATATAATAACCCAGAAACCAAGAAACATAACTAGAAAATACATAAAAAGGTTGTGGCGTAGTAAATACACCCTGTCGGCAGCTATTTACGTAAAAATCGCGTGAATAGATCATCCAAAAGACCAAAGGCCGTCAAATAAGCGGAGGAGTTTATGTGAGACAGCATCAGAATTCTCCGATTTAATAGAGTCAGCAAGATCCGGGTGACCAGGATTCAATTGCCATGTATTTAGTTATTGAGCCTCAAAGATTATGTTTTTATGTGATAAAATCACCTATCTCGATTCTTGGGTCAGAATAACTATTGAATAACTACCTTTCCTGCTCGATTTCCCTCAGAATAACTCCTTTTAAAGCGAAATAAATATATTCACACTTATAAGTTCCTGAAGAAAGAGTATTTAGCCTTTAGACGGTGAAAGAAGAAAATTTACTAAAATACCTCTGGGCTGGGCTTAGCCGAAAATCCATAAAATATACATTTTTGGACTCCTCATAACCCACGAATCCACTGATATCATTAGTTTTTATATCCAAATTCAGTTTCATCAAATTTCCTAATTTCATAATTATTAGGGTCCTAACCCAATCTCCAATTCAATTTCAAGAAATTCTAGATTAAAAATTATGAATTATTGAAATTAGAAAATCATAGGATATTACCTGATGATTTTTGATGAATAAGTTCTTATAACTAGCCTAGGAACCGATTTGGATTGAGTGAATAAGAGTTAGAACTGAAATAAGCTAAAATTTCTTTTATACTGTATATAGGAAAGCTACTATAGTGGAAAAAAATGCACCACCAACAGTTAGTGCTAGTTTTTAGGTCAAAACTGGACCCTAAAACACTCGGAATGACCCCAAATATCGTATACAAGTCATACAAGACTTATATGACATGCTTGGAAAGGCATAACTCGAATCGGATCTTCAGAACTCATGATACAGTTCCCATGGAAAGAGATCAATTTCTTTAACTTTTGGAATTTTAGTGAAACTAACCTAACAATCTCGTAATTCACTTCTAAAGGTTCCTACAGGTCATAAATGACCATATAAACCTAACACAACATTTGAATTTTGAATCGGAGCTCTTTTTTCTGAATCGAGCTCGAAAACCACTTTTAAGCTTTATCGACAATAGAAACGGAAGCCTTCTAAAAAATCCTACAAAACGATGTCCGAATCAGCTCAAGTTTTACATACAGGTCCTAATGGACCATACAAAGTTTTTATGATTTTCAACACAATAATTAAAGTTCTAATTCACGAAACGACTACCTAAGGTTGTTTCACAATTTGTTGGAAGAGTTAAAGAATGTCACAAATAAAAATGGGATTTGTAACATGGCCTTGTTTTCTCTGCTTAAGCAAAGTTATGGGTCCATCACCATTAATAAAGAAATAGAAAAAGGAAAAATGATGAATAGGCATGTGCCTATGAGAGCTATGCATAGAGAGAGAGCCTTGGAGACAAACAATTATTTTGTGTGGAGGATATTAAAATTGGTCCTATAGCACACTTGGTGCCCACGGCTATTTTGGCATATAAATTGAGTAGCAACTCATCTCATTCAACACACCAAAAATATTGAGAGCTTTTCCTTTGTTTTTCTCCATTTCCATTTTAGAGAGTATTTTATTTTGAGAGATTTGTTTTGGGAAATACTTGTGAGAATTTCTTTGTATGTTTTTTTAGTGAGGTTATTCTCTTGAGATAATTGGAATAAATTAGAGTATATACTCTAATTTTATACTCTCTACTTGTATCCATTGGTATGATGAATTTGCTCCACCCACTGTGGATTAGGTCACACTGACTGAACCACGTAATTCTTGTGCCTCATTTATTTACTTTAATTTTCATTATTATCAACTTGCATTATATTTGTTGTAGTCATATAACACTACTTTGTCTTATTCCGCACTATACCTGGGTCCTGATCCTAACATATTGGTATCAAAGCCGGATCAAACCGGGTTAGTTGTCAGTACCCAAGATGACTATAACGAAGACATACGTTGAGAAATTTGATCGAAGTGCAAACTTCAGAATGTGGTAATTTAAAATGGAGGCTATCCTAATTCAGGATGGCGTAGATGTGGCGCTGCAAGGAAAGCAGGCGAAGCCAGATAATATGACAAACGAGGAATTTTCCATCATAGACAAAATCAGGTATTATCTTAAATCTGTCAGATGAGGTTTTGCGTGAAGTAGCTGTTGAAAGCACTGCTAAAGGAATGTGGGAAAATTAAAGGCACTGTACTTGTAAAAGACAATAGAAAATAGACTATACTTGAAGCAAAAGCTTTACATGCTTTGTATGGATGAAAATACTTCTTTAATCTCACATCTTGACACATTTGGTTCCATTCTTATGGATTTGACTAATATAGATGTAAAGATTGATGAAGAAGATCAAACTATTTTGTTAATATGTTCCGTACCCCACTCGTTCAAGCACTTTTGAGACAAAAATTTTTATGGGAAAGAAACTATTTCCTATAAGAAAATTAAAGCAATGCTAAAATCAAAAGAGCATATCGATAGGGACATTACTGGGGAAAGTAGTGGAACCCAAAGAGAACGCCTGTTTGTGAGAGGTAGATCTGATAAGAAAAATTTAAGTAGTAAAAATTCTAAATCAAGGTCAAAATCTAGATACAAAAATGTAGAGTGCAATTATTGTCATAAAAAGGGCCACATTAAGTGTGAATGCTATAAGTTGAAAAATAAAGAAAAATAAAAGAAAAATGAGCATGAAAACATTGACACCGCCGAAGTAAGTGTAGCTGCTGATGAGGCTGATGGAGCTATATTTGTAGCTATTGATAATAGCTCAAGATCTAACAATGAATGGATTTTAGATTCTGGTTGTTCATGTCATATGTGTCCCAACAGGGATTGGTTTTCAACATATGACTCAACTGCACGTGGAGTTGTCTTAATGGGAAACAATGCCATTTGTAAGGTTATTGGAAAAGGAACAGTTAGGATCAAATTCATGATGGAGTGTGAGAACACTCACTGATGTTAGACATGTTCTAGACCTGAAGAAAAAATCTCATTTCTTTGGGCACCCTAGAATCTCTTGGGTGTAAATACACAAGTGAAAGTGAAGTTCTGAAAGTTTCTCATGGTGCTCTTGTGGTCATAAAAGCACACAGATCTGGTACGTTGTATACCTTGTTGGGATCCACTGTTACAGGTGCCGCTGCAGTTTCTACACCAAGTCAATCTGATTCTGGCATCACCAAATTGTGGCATATGCGATTCGGGCATATGAGTGAAAAAAGGTGTTTCCATCTTGAGCAAGAGAGGCCTTATCTATGGACAAAGTACTAGAAAAATGGAGTTTTATGAACACTGCGTGTTCGGGAACCAGAGTCAGCTTATCCATAGAAAAAAAGGTACTTTGGATTACATTCATTCAGATCTTTGGGGTCCTTCCCATACCCCGTCTAAAGGTGGTGTCAGGTACATGTGAACTTTCATTGATGATTATTCAAGGAAAGTTTGGGTTTATTTTTTGAAAAATAAAAGTGATGTTTTCCCTACTTTGAAACAATGGAAAGTTTTAGTTGAAAAGCAAACAGGAAAACAAATTAAGCGGCTTAGAATTGATAATGGCTTGGAATTTTTTAATGATGAGTTTAATAAGTTTTGCAAGAATGAAGGGATTTCCCAACACCGTACTGTGAGGATGACTCCTCAACAAAATGGTGTGGCTGGAAGAATGAACAGAACTCTTCTCGAAAGGGCTCATAGCATGATTTCAAATGTCGGTTTGACAAACGGCTTTTGGGCAAAGGCTATCTCTACAGCTTGTTATATTGTCAATCAGGCTCCTTATGCACCTTTAAACTTTAGGACTCCAGATGAAATGTGGTCAGGTACTCCTGCTAATTATTCTGATTTAAAAGTATTTGGGTGTCCCGCATATATGCATGTATATGAGGGAAAATTGGAACCAAGAGCTAAAACGTGAATTTTCCTTAGATATGCATCTGGGGTTAAAGGATATCGACTCTGGTATCCTGATCCCAAGTCACCAAAAATTATAATTAGAAGAGATGTAACCTTTGATGAATCTTTTATGTTACATTCAAGAAAAGAGTCTTCTAGTTCTTGTAATATAGATAAAGAGAAGGATACAGAGAATCATGTGGAGCTTGAGATTGGCACACTTTCCGAGCCTAGCTTATCAACTATGGAACAAACTACTACTGAAACTCCTGAAGTTGTTCTAGAAATAGAAATTCCTGAAGTTGAGCCAGAAATTGAGGCTCCTGAAGTCAAACCAGATGATGAGGAGTATTGCATAGCCAAAAATAGACCAAGGAGATAGGTTAAGCAACCAGAGAGATTTGGAGATTTTGTTGGATTTTTTTTTTCAGTTGCACAGGAAACTGAAGAAATTGGAGAACCATCAAAGTACTCAGAAGCAGTTTCGAGTGCTGATTCAGCCAACTGGTTAATTCCAATGAATGAAGAAATTGAGTCTCTCCACAAGAATTCTACTTGGTCTCTTGTAAAGCCGCCATCAGGAAAGAGAATTGTTGGATGCAAATAGATCTTCAAGAAAAAGGAAGGCATTCTGGGGGTTGAAGATGCAAGGTATAAAGCACGGTTAGTTGCAAATGGCTATAGTCAGGTACAAGGAATTGACTTTAATGATGTTTTCTTACCTGTTGTTAAGCATAGCTCTATTCGTGTCTTGCTTGCTTTAGTTGCCATGTATGACTTGGAATTAGAACTGCTTAATGTCAAGACAACTTTCTTATATGGCGAACTTGACGAGAAAATATACATGAGACAACCCGAAGGATTTGAAATTGAAGGAAAAGAAGATCATGTTTGCTTGTTAGAGAAATCTCTATATGAATTAAAGTAGTCTCCAAGACAATGGTACAAGAGGTTTGATTCTTTTATGTTGGGTCATGGTTATTCCAGGAGCATGTATGATAGTTGTGTTTATTTTTGGAAGTTGAATGATAGTTCATTTCTCTATCTATTATCATATGTTGGTGACGTGCTCATTGCTGCCAAGGATTTAACAGAAATTCACAATTTGAAAAGTCGGCTGAATAGTGAATTTGAGATGAATGATTTAGGAGCAGCTAAGAAAATCCTTGGCATGGAGATCAAAAGAGATTGTGGAGCCAACAGGCTATTCTTAACCCAGAATAATTATTTGGAGAAGGTCTTGAAGAGGTTTGGCATGAGAAATGCTAAACCAGTTAGTACCCCTCTAGCTGCTCATTTTAAGTTGTCCGCTGCTCAGTCACTGCAATCAGAGGAAGAAAAGAGGTATATGGCACGTGTTCCTTACTCCAGTTCTGTCAGCAGTTTAATGTATGCAATGGTCTGCACACATCCTGACATTTCACTAGCAGTCAGTGTTGTAAGCCGTTATTTGGCCAGTCCTTGTAAAGAACATTGGCAAGCTGTGAAATGGATTCTCAGATACTTACGAGGTACTTCAAACGCATGTTTGGAGTTCGGAAGAAAAGCTAACACTTTGGTCGATTTTGAAGATTCAGAAAATGCAGGTGATCTTGACAAAAGAAGATCACTAACAGGCTATGTGTTTTGCATTGGTGGATGTGCTATAAGTTGGAAAGCTACATTACAACAAGTAGTAGCTATATCTATATTGACAGAGGCTGTCAAAGAAGCTCTGTAGTTGAAGGGTCTATTTGCTGAACTCAGTCTGCACCAAGGTGGTATTACCATTTTTTGTGATAGTCAAAGTGAAATTAACTTGACTAAAGATCAAATGTATCATAAGAGGCCGAAGCATATTGATATAAAGTATCACTTTATCCGGGAAACTGTTGTTGAAAGAAAAGTCTTTGTTAAGAAGATCAACACTAGAGACAATCCTGCTGACATGTTCATGAAGCCTCGTCCACTTACCAAGTTCTTGAGCTTGATTGGTACTTGTGACAAATGATTTAGCCCGTTGATGCTATCACGGAGAAGATGTAGCAAGTTTTCTATATCAACAAAACAAGTCCAAGGTGGAAATTTGTAACATGGCCTTGTTTTCTCTGAATAAGCAAATTTGTGGATCCATCCCCATTAATAAAGAAATAGAAAAAGGAAAAATGATGAATAGGCATGTGCCTATGAGAGTTATGTAGAGACAGAGCCTTGGAGACAAAGGATTATTTTGTGTGGAGGAGATTAAAATTGGTCTTGTAGCACACTTGGTGCCCACGGCTGTTTTGGCCTATAAATTGAGTAGCAACTCTTCTCATTCAGTACACCAAAAATATTGATAGCTTTTCCTTTGTTTTTCTCCATTTCCTTTTTAGAGAGTATTTTATTTTGAGAGATTTGTTTTGGAAATACTTGTGAGAATTTCTTTGTGAGTGTTTTTAGTGAGGTTATTCTCTTGGGATAATTGGAATAAATTAGAGTATATACTCTAATTTTGTACTCTCTACTTGTATCTATTGGTATGGTGAATTTTCTCAACTCCGCCGTGGATTAGGTCACACTGACTGAACCACGTAATTTTTTTGCCTCATTTATTTGCTTTAATTGTCGTTATTATCAACTTGCATTATATTTGTTATAGTCATATAACACTACTTTGTCTTATTCCGCACTATACTCGGGTCCTGATCCTAACAGGATTCTAGTTGATTTGATTAAGAAAGCTGTTTTTCGACACTTTCTAGAGTTAGAGGACAAATTTTGGATGGCAGACTGCTTTCATGGGGTTTATGTCATTACCTGTTAATCGAACAAATCGAAAAAAATGTGCTTTGGTTTTTGGTGGGGAATAAGCTGATTTCGTTTGGGTTGAATGAATTTTGCTTAGTTACGGGATTAAACTGTGGCCCATACCCAAGTGAGGAGTCTATAGAAAAGGCAGCTGAGGATTGGAATTATTTAATAAAGTATTAAATTTATTTACAGAAATCGAGCTTGTATGCCCAAGATCTTGTTGAGGAAAAAGAAGCCTTTTACTCTAGAGGAAAGGAGTCGATATTCTATTATGTATCTTCTTCACTCCATTATATTAGCAATAGACCAACAAATGAAGCAGGTGCGAGCGTCCAAATGCCATTCCAAGAATTTTGAGATGGCATCGAGATGTATTGGTTAAGGCGAAGGAACGAGATTGGTACCCCAATTAAATTTTAGAAAACGAGGTAATATTTTTTTTAATTAACTTTGGCTAAATATTCGTGATATGAGAAGTGATTCAGAAGTTTAATAACTGCTATACTATGTTTTATTTTGCGCAAGACCGGTATGGTGGTTGCTTATTACTTTTTGAGTTAGAATTAACATTTTTCTATAAAAAAAAGTTAAAAAAAGTTAAAAGAAAATCAACAACATGCTAAATATGCCACAGAACTAACCGATTGTGAATGCCAGATATTGTTTCTTTGACTCTATTGTTAGCAAGTTTTCTAGGAGAGTATAAATATAATAAACTACCTAACTATACAATTTCAATCTTTAATAGTCTTTTAATCGTCTTTCTTTATTTTTGAGTGTGTTTGATTTGCAGTAGTGAGTATATGTTTTTACAGGTGTATTTCTTCCCAATGTTGAGGCCTTCAGATGAAGGAAAAGATAGTAAATAGATGGAAAATTCGAAGAGTTGAAGGATGAACCTGACATAGCCATTGATCAACATAAGAATGAGTTGGAGAATGTTGAGCTTCTACATCCTTGCGATGGCATTATTGGTCATGTAGAGATGGACGAGCATAGACAAAATAGTGAGGAGCAAGAACCGAGTAATGAACAACATGGATTAAACAAGAGATCAAAGACATATTGGTAAAAATGGACAAAAAACTGGACTTCTTGGTTAAGAAGCAAAACTTGAAACAGCCTCGAGTTAGGAGGATGTAATTGAAAGTTAATTCTAAAGAAGTTTATCTAGCACCCTTATCAATACATTCCTGTGACTTTCCGAATTTACTAGTAGAGTTAAAATGGATATTTGAGTCGGTGTTTTGCGCAAGTGGTCAATCACAGAGTATCTTTTTGCCTGAAGTTTCTTCCATAATTCTTCGGACTCTTCTTCGCGGATTCCTTTTCTGTTTTTCTCCCTACCATGAGCAAGATTCTCGGGAGTATAGAATCTCCCACTTCTAGTCATCCCTTGTGCCTCAACTGTCTCAATCACTGTTTTCCCTATTCTTCTCTTCTCTGCTTCATAATCCCATGGTATCGCCTTGTCATCATAGGGAAAAACCACGTCCACATAGAATTTGGGGGCCACATCCACCTCAATAGGGACTGGTGCTTTAGCAGCTTGTGCAACAGAAGTGAGTGTTGGTGCAGCTTCCTTTGCTCTGACGATAGTTCCTTTTAGATTACAGTCAGCCTCTAATTTGATCAAGTTTACCCTGTTATACCCATGATCGGGCAGAGGGTTGTTGTGCACATTAGGTTCCTTCAAGTGTATCACTTTCTGATCAATCAAGTCTTGTGTCTTATCCCTTAAAGCAAAGCATTTTTCGGTGCCATGGTCGGACACTCCAGAATGGTAAGCACAACTCTTAGAATGGTCAAAGAATAGTGAGATCTTTTTGGGCATCTTGAATGGGATAGGCTGGATATGTCCTGCTGCCTTGAGTCTTTTGAACAGTTGGGTTCGAGATTCAACAAGTGGGGTGTCGTTTCTTCTGGGCTTTTGGTTATTCTCTATGTGAGGTCTAGGAGGGTATGTGTTAGTTTTTCTGTAGTTTGGATTTTGTGGGTATGTTGGTCATGGTGGATGTGGGCCTTGGAAAGTAGGTTGTGTGTTGTATACATGATAGGCATGTGGTGATGGAGCATATGGGTATGGCGGAAGGGGTGTTTGATAGTAGTGATTGTGGGTGGGAGTATGATCAAGGGATGTAGTGACGAAAGAGACTTTGTCCTTCTTCTTCTTGGTGATACCAGCGCTACCGGTTTGCAGGGCTTTGTTAGTGGCTTATAGTGCCGCCAAGCTAACAATTCTCCCAGATTTCAGGCCATCTTCAACAATATCCCCAATCTTGATCAATTCTCCAAATTTCTTATCTTGCATGTTCAATACCATATCAAAGTACACGTCTTCTTATATGCGGATAAAGGTTGCCACTATTTCTGTATCATCCATAGGTGGTTGGACCTTTGCGGCTTTAGCTCTCCACCTTGTTGCATACTCTCTGAAAGTTTCATTAGGCTTTTTCTTTAACTTCTCCAGATAAAAGCGATCAGGCATGACATCAGTTTTGTGCCCAAAACTATTGACAAAATCTCCAGTCATTGCTTCCTAACTAGTCCACTTCTTCAGCTGCTGCTTGGAATACCACGTCAGTGCATCCCCTGTCAGACTGCAGTTAAATAATTCCATCCTGATCTTTTCATCATGTCCCACTCCAATAACCTTGTCACAGTAAGACCTTAAGTGAGCCTTCATGTAAAAACTTCAAATTGGGATAGAGGAACAGGTCTTCATAAGCTAATCCCCTTGTCTCCTTAGTCACCTAGAATTGCTTAACCTTTTCCACCAACCACTTAACTTGCTCTTTAGTGTTATCTGTCTCCTCTCCTGTCCATGCATACATGTCTTTCTCTTTAGTAGGTGATGAAACGAGTTTGGTTTCAGCAGTAAAGGCATGGAACTGAGTGGTAGGGTTGTTTTGGGTGTTTTTGGTGTGAAACATGGGATCTTTGCCATGGGGACGTGTAGGTTTGTCTGTGTCAGTAATTCCAACAGCATGGATGAGGGGAATTTTGCTCTCTAGTTCAAACAACCTTTGCTCCAGCTTCGCATACTCCTCGTATGCAACCACACCCTGCTTTCCAGGAGTCCCTCCAATGATGGAATTGGCAGCAATTCCGTCAACTTTGTCAAACTCAGCCATGATATTTCGTCTTTTCCTTTTCCTTATAGGTAAATGGTAGGTGTTGAAATCGATCGTCTGGATCTCATACGATAATGCTGCTTGTAAAGAATGCACAAACCAAACTTCGGGGATTGGGAGCAAAATAACCTTTAAAACAACAAAAGATAGATGTGGGTGGAGTATTAGAAAGTTTAATATACATGTTGACACCATGCAATCACGTCCTATTATGCAGGGGACCTCTTTTATGCCAGAGGTAGGCCTATCGAGATTCAAAGTAATGTTTGCGGCAAGTGTTTCATTTTGTTTGCTTGAGTATAATTAAAACAACTCTATAATCCCAAAAACAAGAAATTTTATTGATAGAACTGCTTGGCTTTATTACAATCACTAGTCTTGCAAAAAGGAAAAGAAAATGACTCGGCCAGAAAGGGAAATGACTCGACTGAAAGGGAAATGACTTGACTGAAATCCAAACTAAGGCCAAGCATAGGTGTGCTCCAATAAAGAATTCGGTTTGACATCATCATCATCTTCTTCATACTCTTCCTCTATCGGGACCTCTTCTTCAAAGGGTTCCAAATGCATCAATTCCGACTCAAGGAGGTCCTTCCCAGTCTGTATGTCATTCAAGGATTTTGCCAAAGCATAGAGAATCTGCACTCCTAATACTTCTTTGTCCTCTAGTGGCACTGACTAGAAATTTGTTTTCCATAAATTCAGAAGACTTTTCAAGTTCCCTGCGACATGCCCGAGTTCCATTGTTGTGTTCATCCAAAATCTAGCTTCTTCTTCTTTAACTTTCCCTTGGTATTGCCTCCTCATTTCTTGATTCTGGATCACGTTCAACTCCACCTTTTTTATCATATCTGATTCTCAGCTTTTTGTACTTTTCTTCAAAATTAGGGACTTCGATTCTCCTTTTTAGTGTAGGCTTATTAAATTGAAACCTCTCTTTGTCTTCCTTATGCCAAAAAGGATATGCTAAGGCAACATCTTGGTTAACCCTATCGTCTAGGTCGTGACAAACTTGTCTTGTCCTCTTTTTCTCCCATATGGCTAATATCTTCTCTCACGTAGTTCTATCTATGTCACCCATTTCGGTATTGAGATTCCATCTTTCTTCTAGTCTGGGGCTTGATTGTGTCATTCCCACTTGCCTAAGAATTTTTAGAGGGACGTAGTGATGAGTCCCTCGAAACCCGATCAATGTCAAGAAAGTAGCGTCTTGTCCTTGCACAAAGACTGTAGAACAAGCACAGTATTTTATCACCCACTATACATCCCCCTCTTGTAATTGATTGAGCTTGTCGTACCAACCACTCATATTTAGAGGCCTTTACCATTGTAAAGTACTAGACATGCAAGTTGCATGTGTCATGATGTTGTCGGGTGTATGGGCTATTGGTGCAGATGGGGGCGCCTCGAGCTGTTGGAGGTGCTTGATTAACCATATCTGCAATAAGAGATTGCAACCTTCAAAGTAGTCTGCTCCTTTCTTACATTTAGTCAAGGCCTGATAGATGTCTCCCACGATCATTGGAACTAAACTAACTTGGTGCCTGTTAACATCTCTATGCAACACCTCAACCATCAATGCTGTCCCTATATGTATTCTTCCTCCTTTCTCGGGGAAAATCACAGCCCTCATGAAAGCAACGTTAAAAGCAACGAACTCAGTCTGTGCCCAATCTTGAAGTTTTGATGCTCTTGGGAAATCATATCGGAGGGTAGTGTCCCCAAATCTGAAGTACAAAAATTCTAGAGAGAGACCCTTGCGTTTTGAATCCCATTGTAGTATGATTCATGAGGAACCCTCAGAAAGTTGAAGAATTCACCAGGCTCCACATCTCGAGGGGGGGGGTCCAGACGCTAACCTGGATAAACCTCCAATTTCTTCAAGCATTGGTGCCAAATCTATACCATTGAAGTGAAAAATTTCTCGCTTGTAATCCCAGAAATGAGTGGATGCTTCAACCAAACCGGTACTGTCTCGTACCACATAAGAGATAACAAATCACCTAGTAGCGATCGAACCCGCCTTTTTCTAGATTAGTCAAATTGTCCCACCAAAGTTTGAGCACATAGGGAACTTGAGCAACTGAGTCGAACTAGAGTGAGCCTTTCACAGCCATAGTCTGAAAATAAAAATAAAGATTAAAATAATCCTAACATTTTGATCAAACCCGAGTGAACAATCAGCATTCGGTGCAAACATTTTATGCATATGAAAATTAGTCATTTTCGGATCATGGACCCTTTTGACGTTTGGACAAGGTTTGCTAACAGACCATAATACCCCTAGGGCATATGATTTTCTAAGTTTGAATGATTTTAAAATTAAACATGCAAGTGCCAACCATCTATTCTCAATTGACCACCAAAACCATTGTACTTTTATAAATAAGTCAAGTTTTATTAAAATAATAAATGAAACATAAAATAAAAAATCTATCCTAAAAGTCTGAATCTTCGGTCATCTTTGATTCAGAATCAGACTTCTTTATCTTCTTTTGCATCTTCCCAATGTCTTACTGAGCAACTATCAGTAAGTCATGGCTAGTAGCCCTCCACCCCCGTCCCTTTGGTTGTAAGTTTCATTGTATTTTTCCTCAAAACCTTTCTTCAACCCTTCCAGCTCTCGATCAAAGTCCTCCACCTCGAGTCTGTGCCTCTTTCTTTCTTCTCTTCTCAACCTCTCAGACATTTTCAACTTCTCCATCAACCAATCAATCTTGTATTGGTTTTCAGCTTCCTTGTCTTTAACTGCCCCAGGTATGTCGGGTTTAGGAATGGGAGCGTCTTTTATTTTATTATGCAACCATTCTAAGTAACCAACTCCACAGCTTGCATGGTATCTATCTAGTTCAATTGACTTTTCTTCAGCAAACCTTTTTCATTCCATATCTGGCGAATTTCTGGTACAAACGGGATCCCGTCCTTTTCGTAGTCTACTTGGAATCGGGTTGTGTCTCGTATCAATGGGTTGTCTTGTCTTCTGCCTGCTTGCCTTAAAGATCTAATAGGTATGTAAGGCTGGAGACCATGTATATCCATAAGGACCACAAATGATTTTATTTCCGACTGGAGCAAGACCTGCGTAGAGGTAAACCAAGGATACATCCACTGGATGTCTTCATCTTTCAAATTTTCAAGCAACATATAGCACTCATGAGTAGTGTTAGGTGCTTGGAACTTCTTGACACCATAGTGTTGTGCTAGTATGTGATTAGAACGACACATGTCATAAAATTCTTGACCTGCGTTTGGTTTATTTTGTAGGTGTTCGGTCAACCATACTTGTAACAACAAATTACAACCTTCAAAGTATCGAGCCCTATTTTTGCATTTCCTTAAAGCTCTGAGGATGTCAGCCAGTATTGTAGGAACCATAGTACATGTCTTCTTCTTAGTGACATGAAATAATGCATGTGTGAAATGGACTAGTTTTGTGTTGATTTCATAATGCAGTCCTTGCGGGAACACGGCAATGCCGAAGAAAGCTACTGCGACAGTAAAAATCCTTTTACTTTTCCAATCTTGGTAGGATGAAAACTCAGCTTTGTGATCTTCAAAACCCTTTTCATGACCAAATCTATTATATAGGTACATACAATTGAACTTCGACCTTTGTAAAAATTCGGACACATCATTGACTTGAAAACTGAACGCCTCGCGGAACTCCTCTTCAATGGGTTGGCGAGGTATAATAACTCTAGTGTTTTTCCATCTACACTTGTCTCGCCTTAAGCCTGGATACTCAATGAAGCCTCCTATTTCTTCCAAAAGTGGTGTCATTTCAAACTCTCCAAATCTAAAGACATTTCTAGGCTCTAGCGACATCCCAAAAGCAAGTAGCAGCTTCAATAATAAATCTATTGGGTTCAATATCCATTAGCAAAGGCAAATGACCAACGTCTTGCTCAACTCAAACAGATCGGATTCTCCCAAGTTTCTATACCATGCCCTTATCTCCCTTGGAATATCAATGATCATGACGAACCGATGATAGTTATTGTGACTCATGGTGCCCTACAAAAAAGAAAACCATTAGACTCATCCCCCTTTCCCTTTTGAGAAGCAAATGGTGTACACTTGAAATTTTTAATTTTAAAAGAGATGCACACATAATCATATCCAAATGCTCCTTAGAGTTGGTAACTCGTTTGGGTTTATTTTGGACATGGTGAACTAAAGACTTAGGCATAGTCGGAGTCATAATTTCCTAATAATGGTATGATGCATGAACTTAGTAACGTCTCCACTAAGATTTTGGGTACAACTAGACCGGTACTTCCAAGTGAACAACTTGAAAGTTGAAAGCTTACAAACTGCCAACAGCTTCGCTAGTTGGCTAATTTTGCAAGTCGGCTAATTTTGCAAGTCCTTCCCTTAAGTGTTTTATTTTAAGGGGGAAAGGGTTGTCGTGAGTTCCATGCAACCGTCCCTACCTATGGGCCCTAAGAGTTGGAGGGTGCCAGGAGTGGCGGACGATATGAACGGAAATGTCAAATAATTATAACATTCATTATAAAATAAAATACATTAATGATAATAAATTGACAAAATAATAAAGGAGAAAAAACAAGAAAACAAAACAAAGAAATAAGTTAGTACATAATAATAATAAATAATGCAAAATAAACAATAATAAATAAAAATAATATCTTATCCCAAAAATTAACCCGTTATGGTTAGGACTTTTCAAATATCCCCAGCAGAGTCGCCATTCTGCCGCACCCATTCTTCAAACTCGGATTGAGTCAAAGATCGGGTTTGACTAGGTGACTCGGTTGAGTCGGTTTTGGAGTCACCGCCTAATATCTTCAAAAGACGTATCAGGTCACTTAAAATATCTAAGGTCAATATTAACTCTGGGAGCCGTACTTAGCAGAGATTCTAAGGCAAGAAGCTTTTATGACTCAGGAAGAAGGTATTAGGCACAACCCGAGTCCCAATAAAAGTGGTTCCCGACCGAGCTCATATTTTTTGAGATATCTAATAGATGTTCGAATTCTAAGCTAAGGCAATAAAATATACTCCTTCCGTCCCAATTTATGTGGAACCATTTGACCGGGCACGGAGTTTAACAAAATAGAGGTTGACCTTGTTAAGTATCAATTTTACCCTTGAAAAAATAAGAGAGAGAAGATTTGAGTAATAAAAAAGTTGTTGGTAGGTTTAAAAGTATGTAGGGCCCAACAAGGGTAAAATAGAGATGATGCATTAAATAGTTGTCAAATAAGGAAAGGTGCCACTTATTTTGGGACAAACAAAAAAGGAAATGGTGCCACATAAATTGGGACGGAGGGAGTATATGTTAAGGCTACAAGGGAAAGGACATGCTAAATCAAAGTTCAAAGGCGTAATTTCATACTTAAAACAGGACTAAATCAATATCAGGCTAGAAAATTATAATAGAATAAATAAAGGACATTTTATGCAAATGCAAACAGCAAACAATTTCAACGTATTTAACATTTCTGAACTTTGCACCTATGGTCCAGGCCCATTGCCTGATTGTGATTTTGACCACTGTTTATAACTTTTAATTTCGAGAAGGCTAAAAACGTGATAACATCCCAACTCTGAATGTATTTCTGCAAAGTCATCGAAAATTTGTAAAAAGAATTTTAAAACAGAGGCACAAAAGTTTACTTTGAAATTCCCAGAAATACATGATAATTTTAACGGAGAGACAAAGAGTATTATCATGTATACGAGATGTTAGTCGTTCAAAGAAGTGTTTTTGACATTAGTTGTCAAGCACTATATATATATATGCTTTTTGACCTTCGAAGTTCATACTCCCCTATACACTAAAAATCAGTCTATTATTAAGGAATTTTTATTCAAAAGTACTTTAGAACTTAATTACCAAACATAGCAACATTTTAGCAAAATAACCTTATATAGAGAAAAACACAAGTTAATTACAAATATAGAAAAACATAGCAATATTTTTCCATAAAATACCAAACCATTACATTATTCCTCCTAGGGGTGTTCACGGTTTGGTTTGGTTGGTGTTTGGTTAAAACCATAACCAAACCAATATATTCGGTTTTTAAATTCTTAAAACCAAACCAAACCAAATAAAAGTCATATCCATCGGTTTGGTTAATGTCGGTTTGGTTCGGTTAGTCGTTTTTTTTTTTTTATAAATCACAATGACTGTTGGATATGTGATTTATTTTGTATATAGAATTGATCATTAACTAGCTGGAATTTTCTTGAATATTGATTACAACATGAGATATATAAGTGTGCATAAAACTATGGCTTCAATGTACAAAGTAGAAGTAGTGTGCCAAATTTCAAATCATACCGAACCAAAAGTGAAAATACCCCTGATTTTCTTAAGGTTCCTGAGCCATTCAAATACCCTTACACAAGTCGAAGAGATCAAATGATGTCTCATGTTTCAAAGAGGCTTCTAAATGGTAGAAGCAGAAAAGCAAGCACACTTTTGCCGCCCTCCAAAAAACCAACCTCAGCGTCATCAAAGTTTACAGCTTCAACAATATGGCCTTTGTCAAAGTTTGAATTGTTAATGTTGGGAATTTTTACTTTTATGACATTCATATCTTCATTAGCATATTAGAGAGCGGCTTATGCATGTTCCTCCCTTTTATTTCTCAATCTCCAAATGCAAAAGGGTATTTTGTAGTTTCTACTAGTACTTTATATCCACTAGACTATAAGTACTCAATTAAAATACTTGAACAAGTACTAAGTATAAAATAGGTTATGCACTTCTTTAAAAAAAAAAAAATATATATATATATATAGCAATTTACTACTAACTGCTAAGGTTTAGTTCACCATTAATTGTTGGACTTGATTCTCCATACCATCAAAGGTACATGATTCTCCAAGACTGTCACACTAACTCTAGTCCAGACATATTAACTATCATTGAAATTTGAAAATATATTGTTTTTTCCCACGATTACACCACTTTACTATTTTAAGGACCAGTTCCTTAAAATGTGTTCCTTTACTCTACGATGTGCGGAATTAAAACTGTAAGTAATTCAACACCAGATATTAGCGTGGAAAAACTCCTAGACACGGGATCAAAAAACCACGACCTACTTCTCAAGTAGGATTTCAACTTCACTATGTAAAAAGACCCACTTGGTTACAAGACTCACTCTTACTAACCTAGGACTAACTCTAATCCTTTAGTGATCTTTCTCACGATCAGTGAAGTTGTGTCAAGTCCACGACTTGAACCAGAAAGTTTACAACTCGATTTTTGCTTACGACAATTGAACTAAGACTCGAACTTTTACAAGATTCAATCTAAGGAACAGGTTCTCACTTAGTTCTACTGTAGCTAACTGATTACACAAATAAGCTAATAATACTTCTCAGCTTTTGCTCGATGCTCTCTGTATTTGTGTACTCACTTCTATGGCTGATAGTCTTCACGCTTTATAGCTTCCAGCAGCCAAGAAGTCTCAATGAATTAGAATTCCAAAGCTCCCTTGACTTTGAATCCTAATTGGATTCTACCTTCTAGAATCCGAATCCTTTATCCCTTAATTATGCAATCTTTTCATATCTGATTAGGCCTGCATAATTTCCAAGATACACGTCAGTATTAGGATAAATAATAATATCTCAATTAAATGATTTTGCATGAATTATCTATTCTGCTTCAGTGATTCAAAGGAACAGGTCCTTTGAATCCGTTCCTCAGTCATCAGTCAAAACTCCAAGCTTATCCAAGCTAACAATTTCCCCCTTTTTGATGATGACAAATTCATACTCATAGCTTCATCTCCTTAAAGTCCTGAAGTACAACTTAAGCTCAAAAAGACAATCAATCAGTGGAGAATTAATTCATCATTAAGGAACAGATTTTTATTAGGTATAAAATCATGCAAAATCAGACTTACTCTTCCCCCTTTTGGCATCATTGAAAAGGTTGCATATAAAAATATAACTCAAGTGTTAGAATTAATCAGCTCATAGCCATTGAGGCAACTCAAAATGCAAACATAAATCAAATCAAAGCAACTGCAAGACAATGATATTAGCCATCAAAGACAATTCATTTAACCAAATATTAAAATCAGGGGATACAAGCAAGTACTACAGAATTATCCAACTACTAAAGAAGAAGAAAAGGCTAAGGCACTAGGCTAGGCTAGATCCCACTAGACAAAAGATGGCTAAAGGCTAAGGCTAAGGTGGTCAGGATGTGGAAGGACCAGGTCCCTGAGACTTGTTAAGCAGATCAAACATCTGCTTGAGCATTCCCTCATTGGTCTCCTTTGCTTTTGAGGCCTCTGCCTTCCAGTAATTCCTCTCCTCTTCCAACCTTGCTATCTCAGCAGCCTGCATAGCCACCTGTTGCCTAAGTGCCCTCACTTTGTTGTTCAGAGGCTGCCTCCCAACACCAGCCTGTGGAGGATCAGCCTGAACTGGCAAGTCACAGCTAATCAAAGTGGCACAACCAAACTTTTCTTTCTTTGTAGCCTTCACAACCCCTTCCAAGGGAATCTTCAACTTGGCAAAGATATCAGTCAGAATAAAACCAAACGGCAGGGAGTGCTTTCTCTTCCCAGCAATCACCTTTTTTTTCAGGTGGATCATAAAGCTGGGCCAATTGATCTGCTTTTCAGTGTCCAACAGTTCCATAAGGACCAGGTCCATGAAACTGGCAACTCCTCTTTTCTCCTGCCTTGGCATCACTATCTTGTTCACAAACTCAAATAACACTTGGTGCTGTGGGTGCATCTCACTCTTCTGCACAGCCCTGGGTTTCTCTTCACCATCATTCTCAGCAAACTTCCTAGTGATCTCCAGATCAGTAGGCAAGTCTGTCAAGTCAGGCCAGACCTTCTTCACATAACTAGCATACCCAGTAGTAGGAATCCCCAGCAGCTCACCAAGTTCCCTTGTGTCAAATATGATGACATTGTCATTAACAGAGGTAGTAATTTGATCACCTCGGATGGAACAATTCTTATAGAAATCCTGCACCATCCCCTTTGCACACCTACCAGAGATCTTAAGGACCATGTCCCTCCAACCCTGAGCATGCAGTTTTTGCAGCAACCATAACATCCCTTTTTCTTGCACATCGGCCAATATTCTTCCTTTCAAAACCTTCCTGGTCAACATGTCATCATGGACACAGTGCACAGACTCACCACCTTCAGCATCACTATCACTCTCATCTTCAGCAGCAGACTCATCACTGTCACTAGCAGAGTCTTCAGAAACAACCACTCTCTTGGAGGACCTGGTCCTCTTAGCAATTTTCTCAGCAGCTTTAACTGAACTTCTTGTTACTCTTCTCTCAGGAAATTTTCTTTTCTTTGACTGAGGACCACCTCCTCAGCCTCTACCATCTCATCATCCTCAGAAAAATCAGCAAGAACAATATCATCAATATCATCCACTTCTTCCTCCTCAACTACCTGTTTTCCTTTCCCTTTTCTGCTCCTTTCCAAGGCAGCAGCTAGTTGTTCATCAGCAGCTTTGGCATCACTTCTTGTCCTCCTACCCCCAGAAGCAGGGGTTGAGGAAGAAGGAACAGGTCCTTTTGCCTTAGAGGAACTTTCAACTTTCTTCTTATTTCCGGGCTTGTAACTATCACCTATTTTCTTCAACTTAGCAGTAATTTCAGCAGTCACATGGTCATCCATGGGTCCCTTTCTAGCCAATTTTCTTCTCAGACTCCTAATATTGATCAAATCCACTAGGGGCCTGTCACTATCACTTATAGCCTCCTCAACATCTATCACATTCTCCATGGGTGCTCTAAAAGCAGCCTCTGGAGACCCTGCTGACCCATGCATGGGTGCTTCCAACCTCTTAATAGGTTCCCCCTCAAGAGCAGCCTCAGACCCCTATCCCTGTTCTTCCTCGTCTATTGCAACATTCAAAGGGTAGGTGAAGTTTACCTGATACTGATATAACGCCATAGCACGTGATAAATCTTCAACCTGCTCAGCAATTGATTCAGCCGTGGGAACTGGTCCTTCCCCCTGAATTTCAGGTTCAGGTATTTCTGGAATTGGTTCAGGAACTTCAGGGTTTAGGTCAGTGGTTTCCATGGGTGAGGGAGGATTAAGATTTTGTGGTTGGTCATCAATAGGTGCAGTTGAAGAATTATCAGAAGCAAGAGACATCTTTGCAATTCGAGTTAGCAAATAATTTACTAGTCTTTCTGAAATTGTGAAAGTTTTAATTTGATGAACAATGTAAAAGACTAATGAGGGAGAAGAAGTGTATTTATAGGATGAAATAAGTAGTGGAGTTAGAGTGGAAAACGATCAACTTACCTCATCACAACATGCAACGGCTAAGGACTCTTGGGAGTCTCCCGGAGAAAAAGAGCCGTTAGGCTGTAGGTTACCTTTTCAGAATAGGAACTGTTCCTCCGATGGGACTCTTTTGCAATTTGGATATGGGTAGGAAACTTAGTGGGATTTTATCCTAAACACAAGTTACCTATAGCCTTTATACTTCTAAATTAACTGAATAATTACGAGTACATACCTGTTTTTAACACCACAATTCAGTGTCCTTCCAATTTGCAATTTTTGATCTTCTGAAATTCTAAGAGCATAAGGGTAACATCATTCAATTTTAGCAACTCTAAATAAGATATGTAGCATGAGAGTATACATTTAAGTATGAAAACTGGACTGAATAATTCATAATGACTTGAATAAAATTCATTTTAAGAGCAATTTTCTAGCCAATTATGAAGTAAAGCATTGAAGATTTTATGTGAATTTAATCATCCCTAACTCCAATCTATTTCTTTCAAAATCATCTCTACCTAGAGCTTTAGTAAAAATGTCAGCTATTTGCTTTTCAGTAGGACAAAATGCTATGGTGATCAAACCTTTTTCATAATTGTCTCTTAGGAAGTGATGTCTTATATCAATGTGTTTAGTCCTTTTGTGATGCACTGGATTCTTTGTCATATTAATAGCACTAGTGTTATCACAATATATAGGAACAGTTCCTACATCAACACCAAAATCCTGTAATTGTTGTTTGATCCATAACAACTGTGAACAACATGAAGCAGCTGCAACATATTCAGCCTCAGCAGTGGAAAGTGCCACTGAATTCTGTTTCTTAGTTCCCAAGAAACTAAACATTCACCAAGAAAATGTGCCATACCTGAGGTACTTTTTCTATCAACAAGGAAACCTGCATAGTTAGCATCAGTATATCCAACAAGATTTAAACTACCACCTTTTGGATACCAAAGTCCCAAGGGACCTGTTCCTTTCAGATACCTCAATATTCTTTTAACAGCTTTCAAATGAGATTCTTTAGGATCTGATTGGAACCTAGCACACAAACCAACACTGAACACAATATCAGGTCTACTAGCAGTTAGATAAAGTAGAGAACCTATCATACCCCTATACAATTTTTGATCAACTGATTTTCCATGTTCATCAAGATCCAATTTTGTGGCAGTGGCAATAGGTGTGTCAATTTCCTTAACATTATCCATATCAAACCTTTTAAGTAATTCCTTAACTTAAATTTTCACAAGTGGCACCAAAAATTATATCATCTACATAGATTTGAACAATTAAGAGATCCTTACCTTTTTCTTTTAAGAACAAAGTACTATCAATTTTACTCTCTTGTATACATGCTGGAGTAGAAATTTTGATAGCCTCTCATACCATGCTCTTGGTGCCTGCTTGAGCCCATACAAGGCCTTGTCCAACTTGTACACATGTTCAGGGAACTGTTCACTTTCAAAACCTAGAGGTTGCTTGACATACACTTCTTCTTTCAAGTAACCATTCAGAAACACACTCTTAACATCCATTTGATATAGAGTAAATTCCATGTATGTAGCAAAGGCTATAAGAAGTCTTATTGCTTCCAGTCTTGCAACTGGAGCAAAAGTCTCATCATAGTCGATGCCCTCCTCTTGACTGTATCCCTGAACAACTAGCCTGGCCTTGTTTCTTGTTACCATGCCATCCTCATCAAGTTTGTTTCTGAAAACCCATTTTGTTCCAATTATGGACCTGCTTGGGTTCCAGATGCCAAACTTGACTCCTTTGGAATTGATTCAGTTCTTCCTGCATAGCATTAATCCAATCTGCATCCTTTAGTGCTTCTTTCACATTTTTAGGTTCAACAAGAGATAAGAAGGCACTAAAGGCACACAGATTGTGATTCTTGATTGCTGATCTAGTTTGAACTCCGGCAGCCTTATCTAAGATTGTTTGATCCACAGGATGTGACATTTGATACTTGAAAGGTTTGGGTGTCAATCCATTGTCAGAAATCCTCTGCTGAGGAACAGTTCCTGATAGAGTAGTGTTTCCAGTTTGTGAGGTGGAACCAACACTTGTTCCCCCTGTTTCAGTGCTACTCTTCTCAGTTCTGTCCTGAGGAACAGTTCCTTGCAGTTCACTTCTCAGATCCAGAATCTGCATTTGTGGATTAAGTTCAAACTCTTTCAGCATTCCAATTTCTTCATCCTCCTGTACCTGTTCTTGAGTGAGACTGTCAGTTTCATCAAATTTAACATGCATGCTTTCTTCAATTTTCAATGTTTTCTTGTTAAACACCCTATAAGATTTACTATTTAAAGAATAACCAACAAATATTCCCTCATCACTTCTAGGATCAAATTTTCCTAAGGCATCCTTCCCATTGTTGTGTATGAAGCATTTGCAACCAAAAGCCCTTAGATGAGAAATGTTTGGTTTTCTTCATTTAAGCAATTCATATGGGGTCTTTTCTATTAAAGGTCTTGTCATACATCTATTTATTATGTAGCATGCAATATTAATAGCCTCAGCCCAAAAGTTCTGTGGAAGATTTCCAGATATCAACATAGTCCTTGCCATTTCTTCTAGAGTCCTATTTTTCCTTTCCACTACACCATTTTGTGTGGAGTCCTGGGTGAGGAAAAATTATGATTAATGCCATTTTCATTACAAAAATTGGAAAACATATGATTTTCAAATTCAGTTCTATGATCTGACCTAATGGCAACAATATGGTTATCTAGAGTTCTTTGAGCTTTCTTGGCAAAAATTGAAAATGCATTAAATGCTTCTTCTTTAGATGCAAGAAATATAGTCCATGTAAATCTTGAGTAATCATCCACCAATACCATAACATACTTCTTACCTCCACGACTCATTGTTCTCATTGGACCACATAAATCCATATGGACCAGTTCCAAAGGTTTAGTGGTACTTACCTGTTTCTTCGATTTGAAGGAGGATTTTACCTGCTTCCCCCTGGCACATGCTTCACATACTTTTTCTTCATTAAAACTGATGTTAGGAAGACCTATCACCAAGTCCTTTGACACAAGTTTATTCAATTGTGAAAGACTAGCATGTCCTAGTCTTTTGTGCCATAGGAGGGGATCATTTTGCACCACACTTAAGCAGCTCAAGCTTCCATCAGTTAATGTCAGCAAGTCTACTTTGTAGATGTTTCCATGTCTGTTTCCCTGCAAAATAACCTCTCCAGAAGCTTGATTAGTCACAGTGCATCCAGTAGATGAGAAATTAACATTATTACCTTCGTCACACAATTGAGATATGCTCAATAAGCAATGCTTCAGCCCATCTACTAGAAATACATTATCTATACAGTGTGAATCAGACCTACCTACCTTTCCAATTCCAATAATTTCCCCTTTCTTACCATTACCGAAGGAAACATTTCCTCCTTGGAAGGCTGAGAGTGAAAGGAACAGTTCCTTATGCCCTGTCATATGTCTTGAGCAACCACTGTCCATGTACCATTTGTGGTTTGTCTCCTTCACTCTAGCCTGCAAAAGAAAACTAGGGGTTAATTTTAAGAACCCAAACTAGTTTGGGTTCCTTTCCTTTTGAAAAAGGATGAATCAGATCTCTCCTAGCCCAGAATGGTAATGGTTTCTTTGTGTGAACATTTTTCTTTTTTACAGAATGTTGAACAGGTTTGTAGGACCTATTCTTCTGTTTCACAAGATTTTGAATAGGTTTATAGGACCTGTTCCTCTGGGCAGCCATTTTTAAAGATTGACAATTTTCTTTCCGGTGACCAGTGTTCCCACAGTGAGTGCATAGCCAGTTTTCAGGAAATGATAAGTACTTACTCTTTGGATTCCATTTGGATGAACTCTGTGCTTTCATAAATCCAATACCTTTCCTGTTACTACTATGATTTTCCTGTAACCATTCTAGTGCTTCAGAAGACTTGTTCCATTCTGCAGTTTTTCTTAATTCCATTTTTGTTTTAACCAAGTCTTCTTCTAAAGATCTTATCTTTTCATCTTTCTTACACAGTTCATCAACTGTGTCTTTCAGTTTCTCTTCAGCAATGATCTGATGAGAATTAGCAATACCTTTACCTTTTACAACTGTTTTAACATTTTCTAATTCCTGAGCAGTTGTTTCAAGTGTGAGGACCTGTTCCTCAAGCATGCTAATCTTCCTTTCCAGAAAATCATTTTTAATTATTTCCTCTTTGCATTCTGTTTCTAAACAGTCAACTTTATCATGCAATTGGTGATTATCATCTCTTAGAGTTTTAAATTCATTTAGCACAATATGGAATACTTTAACCAACTTTTCTCTAGACATGCTTTTGACATCTTCTTTAAGTTTAGAAACAAATACCTCAGGATCTTCTTCATTTTCTGAATCTCCAAGTGCCATTAGAGCAAGATCCTCATCCAGATCATCATCAGTTATTTCATCTTCACTGTCTTGCCATCCTGCAACCAGCGCTTTGGGATTTCCACTTTTCTTATGGACCTGTTCCCTAGCCTTATTCCTTTCATCAATGAATTTCTTCCTCCATTCTCCTTCCATAATTGGACATTTACTGATGTAGTGCTCCGAGCTTCCACATTTGTGGCATTCTCCAGCCTGTTTCATGTTAGTAGACCTACCCTGTCCACTAATTTCCCTTTTCTTATTCAAATATTTCTGAACACTTTTAGCGATAAGGACCAGTTCCTTATCATCAATGATTTTATCACCAGCAGTCAAGGCTAGGTTAGGTTCAGTTTTAACTGGTGCTCCTATGTTTTTAACCTTTTTCCTTAGTTCATAAGTGTTTAGATTGCCTATAAGCTCATCTAAGGATAAAGTGGTTAAATCTTTACTTTCAATGATAGCACAAGCTTTGAACTCCCAAGAATCTGGAAGAACCCTAGTTAAAATCTTTTCTACCCTATCTTCCACAGTTAAAACCCTTCCCAAAGAGATAAGTTCAGAAGCAATGGCATTGAATCTAGTATACATTTCAGAAATTGATTCTTCTTCTTTCATTTTAAAGCTCTCATATTCAGCATAAAGAAGTGTACCTCTGGACCTTTTTACCTGACTTGTTTCTTCGTGTGCAACTTCTAGAGCATCCCAAATCTCCTTTGTAGTGGCATACCCTCTGATCCTTGTGCATTCGTCAGGACTAAGTCCACCAACCAGCCACTTCCTTGCCTTTGCATTCTTTTCCCATTGCTTTATGTCTTCAGCATTGCATTCCTTCCTGGTTTTGGGAACATCTTTCCCATCAGCATCCTTCTTCATTGGGATCATGGGACCTTCAGTTACTATGTCCCACAATTCATAGTCTTCTGCTTGAAGGTGATCGCGCATCCTCTCTTTCCACCATGAATAGTATTTCCCATTGAAATAAGGTGCTCTAACCATTGACTGGCCCTCACTGTTCTCTCGTGATGTACTCATCTAATCCTAGGTGTTAGCCTTTTCAAGGATAACCTGCTCTGATACCAATTGTTATTTCCCACGATTACACCACTTTACTATTTTAAGGACCAGTTCCTTAAAATGTGTTCCTTTACTCTACGATGTGCGGAATTAAAACTGTAAGTAATTGAACACCAGATATTAACGTGGAAAAACCCCTAGACGATCAAAAAACCACGACCTACTTCTCAAGTAGGATTTCAACTTCACTATGTAAAAAGACCCACTTGGTTACAAGACTCACTCTTACTAACGAAGGACTAACTCTAATCCTTTAGTGATCTTTCTCACGATCAGTGAAGTTGTGTCAAGTCCACGACTTGAACCAGAAAGTTTACAACTCGATTTTTTCTTACTACAATTGAACTAAGACTCGAACTTTTACAAGATTCAATCTAAGGAACAGGTTCTCACTTAGTTCTACTGTAGGTAACTGATTACACAAATAAGCTAATAATACTTCTCAGCTTTTGCTCGATGCTCTCTGTATTTGTGTACTCACTTCTATGGCTGATAGTCTTCACGCTTTATAGCTTCCAGCAGCCAAGAAGTCTCAATGAATTAGAATTCCAAAGCTCCCTTGACTTTGAATCCTAATTGGATTCTACCTTCTAGAATCCGAATCCTTTATCCCTTAGTTATGCAATCTTTTCGTATCTGATTAGGCCTGCATAATTTCCAAGATACACGTCAGTATTAGGATAAATAATAATATCTCAATTAAATGATTTTGCATGAATTATCTATTCTGCTTCAGTGATTCAAAGGAACAGGTCCTTTAAATCCGTTCCTCAGTCATCAGTCAAAACTCCAAGCTTATCCAAGCTAACATATATAAAATACTTAAAAAGTTTATATAAAATATTAAATTTTAATGTATATAATTATAAAAATTATATTTATAATTGTCGGTTCGGTTTGGTTAATTCTTCGGTTTTTTTCCTATAACCAAACCAAACCAAACCAAATGTTTACGGTTTTTGAAAATTCAAAACCATACCAAACCATATCCAAAAAAGTATCGATTTTTTTTATCGGTTTGGTTTGGTTTTCGGGTTTGTTCGGTTTTTATCCAAACCGTGAACACCCCTAATTCCTCCTATTCCCTCCACTATCACTTTTGCTCCTCCCATTTCTCCTTATTTCACTTTTCCTCCTACCATTTTCCCCAATTTCACTTTTACTCCTCTCATTTCCTCCAATTTCACTTTTCCTCATCCCATGCTCACTGTATCACGTTGTATCTCAACATATTTCGATGTTTCTCAACTATCAACGACATCGTATCTCGTTGTATCTTTCCGTATCTGCATTGTTTATGCACCGTATCTAACTATATTTCGCACCGTATCTAACTGTTCTGCACCATATCAAGCTGTTTCTGCACCGTATCTAACTGTTTCTGCATCTTATCAAAATGTTTCTGCACCGTTTCAGGTTGTGTTCAGCACTGTATCAAACTGTTTCTGCACCGTTTCAGGTTGTGTTCGGTACTGTATCAAACTATTCTGCACTGTTTCAAATTGTTTCAACATTGTTTCAGACTGTATCATATTGTTTCAAAACAATTTCAAACTGTTTCAACTCCGTTTCAGACTGTATCATAGCATTTCAATGCCGTTTTAGACTGTATCATAGTGTATCTCGTTGTATATATACTGTTCCAAACTGTATCTAAATGAAATCAGTTAAAAAATACGGTATCTTCTTCATCCTTGTTTCCACTAGCAAAAAGATCATTTGAAACTGATTCCCCTTCAACCTTCTCATGATTAAGTGAGCTAACGTCAGTATCAATTTCAGCTTTTCCAACAATTGCTCTGTCTCTACCAGTTAGAATCTAACAGACAACAAATTCCTTCAACGAAAAGTTGAGCCAAACCAATGAGCTGGTTGATCAATAAAGCTAGCATAAATAAATATAAAAAAAAAATGGCAACTTAACGGTGGAAACCAAATCTCAGAATAGCCAAATTTGCTTTACCTTCACAAAAAACACATTGACATTTTTCTTCTGCTTTAAGAATGCAACAGTGCCCTTTTTGCTTAAGAAGAAGAACAAAAACCACTTCAGTACTTGTGATACATATAGATCGTGAAACGGATGCTACTAAGTTTTTCCAATAGACTGCACGAAAAAAATACTTCAGTCTTTATAAATGGGATATGCAATATACTTTATGTTTACAGAGCACCCGTAGTTCTTCCCCACATTTTAAATCTGCACTAACCTGCAATTTCTTCAGGCATTGGATGGTGGGGGTGAGTGTGGAGTGATGGGACAAAGAGAGAGTAAGTGAGAGAATTTTTAATTTGGAAAAAATGGGAAGTAAAAGTGAAATGTGTTAGATTATTCTTAAATGTGTTAGAAAAATAATGCTACGCATTGTAATTAGAAAAATATTACTATTTTTTTGTAATTAAGGATGAAAATTTACATATTTGTGTAAAAAATCCTATTATCAAAAGAGAAGCCCACATTCAGAAAAACTCGGGCCTGTAGCAAATGGGCTGTTTCAGATTTTGCAGAAATAGACTCAGTTTGGGCAGAAATTGGGTAACAACCACAACTTAACAAAAAATATAAAATTTCGATTTTCTTTTGGCAAAACTAGTCTAGGAAATCTGGCTCAAAAAATGTATTTTGCGGAAGATGTCTCAGCGTGAGACACAATTTCAAAAACAGCCATATTTTAAATAAATTTGAAAATATGTCTCTTACACGAAACAACCCCTGCTATAGAAAAATCCCAGATTCAACACTACGTGTTTCAGACCACATTCCTAGTTACAAGCGTTCACATTAAACTCAATTTATATGACAAAAACAATCACATAGTAGAAGAAAGAAAGAGGATGTTATTTAGCCTTAATTAGATTGCCAAAAAGGCAATCTTACATTACTTATATCCTTGTTCCAAGTTCTGTTAGCACTTCACAATGCTTTATACAAACCGATGAATTTAAACAATGCATAAACATAATTCATTAATTATATTCAAAAGATAAAGGGGAGTACTAACGGTTAGGCCTTTATCCCTTGAATCTCCAACAGCCTGCACTGAGAAAGTTAGTGCCAGCTATGGTTTCTTATGAACCACATTATCATTCATAGAACCTGAAAAGAGGAAACTTGGTATAGTCTTCGTGGCTATCCACAATATGCTGCATGAAAGTGGTTAGTGGATGGCCAGAAGGGGCCAACACAAACACATAATTGTGCGCTATGAAGCAAACTAAAAGCATTAGCAGACCAACAACTTATTAAGCCAAAATTCACATTGCTTTAACTCTCAAGTTTTGTACCTTAGTAACAGGTAGTGGAGGAAAGCAAGAGATGAAGTAGATTATAGAAGATAATAAAGCCAAAGCTTCTTTGCAAACCTATAAACAGAAGACAACAAAATTCTTTTTCTTTCTTAGTTGCTATTGCTTTTTCAGAGTTTTTTAGTGTGTAAAAAGTGTGTCAAATAAGAGAAGGCTGCCTTTTTATAGTTTTAGGCTAGGGGCTGATTTTACTTAATTTCGTAAGGAAAAGAATCAATGAGAATTAAATATGGTGAGAGATCAATTCTAATTGTTGATTTTAAGGCAATTCTAGGTCTGAAAAAATAAATCCCACAGAATAAGGAGAGAGGAAAAATCCTTTCATCAAACAACTAAAATTAGTAGTCAATCAAAGTAACTAATATCTTATACTAATTAATTTAAATTTTCAAGATTTTCCAAAAGCTTTGTCCTTTTTCCTTTTAAGTGAAAGAATCCAAAAAGTTTTATGAAATAATCATATCCTGGGAGCACTTCAATTTCGAATTTTAAAACAAACTGTTATTCCCTCCTATAGCCAGTTTCAAACTCGTATAGGTTTTCCTTTTAGCTAGAATCTTTAACAAAATTAAACGGAAACAGGAAAGGAACTATAGTATTCACATATTGTTAAAATATAATCAGCACTCAAAATTACATACAAGGCAAACCGAATTTTGAATCTATTAATAAAATCAAACAGAGATAATAATGGCCTGCTTTCTCATTCTTAGCATAAACTCGACCAAATACATACAAGTGGAAAGTAAAACAAAGAAACGTCCAATATACATGTTCCGAATACATTTTCATACTCAAACTCAAGATCTCATACATATCCAAAAAATAAATTCGACTTATTGAAATGATCACATGTTTAAATTTTGTAGTCGAATGTAAAGGATTAATTCATCGAGTTAAAGTATTGTCACATTAAGGTTTTAGTCATGCTCAAATAATGCAAACTGTATGTATAAAAAAAATAGTGAACATACCCGTTCATTGAAACCGGGTCGGATCGCAGCAGAAACGGGTCAGATGGGTCGGGTTCTTCTGACCCACTCGTTTGAACTTTGATTTTTTCCTTATATGTGCGTAGACGTTGATGATTATCATGATTCCTACTTAGATTTGTTCGGATTTGTCATGACATGCTTGATTTCTCTTGTTTTCCTTTTCAAATCGTGAGAGAGAGATGAGATAAGAGAGAGAGAAGTGTGGTGCACAGTGTTCATGGTGGAAATGGTGGAGGGGGATAGATTTGGGGTGGATTTTGGGCGAAGGGATGTATTGGACGGGTTGGAGGGGGAAAGGAGATAAGGGTGGCAGCTGAGGGCTTGTTGAGGGAGTAGAAAATGATCTTTAGAGTTTGTTTGGTGAGGGGGTTGTTTGGGATAAAGGAAAAAAATAAAATAAAAAATGGGTAGAGTGTAGTGTGGACGCGTGATTGGTCGAGAATGTGTCACGTGTGCGCGTGACAGTGATGTGTATATGTAGGATATGTTTGAGTGTATATAAGTGTATACGAGTGTATATGTCAGTATAATTGGCCGATAATTAGCTTAAAAATACCAATAATTGAGAGAATAATTAATAAAATATATGAAATAATATTGGTTATTTGGAAAAAATAATTATTAATGAGCTTAGATAATTAATTAGGTGCAAATAATTGTAAAATAGATACGTAGGTGTACTAATAATACAAATAGTTATAAAATTGTGCAAGCATTTTGAAAACGACTTAAATGATTCATTAAATATGTATGTATACATGTAGGGGATTGATGATAAGGGTGACGCAGATAAATGTATGATAACCAATGCAAACTGCATTTTAAATTTAAATATATCCAATTGTGAAAATCAGAGGGACAAAATTGGGTGTCAACAATAATGACGCTTGACCGTTTCATGCATCATCCTTATCTTTTTTTCTGCCTATAAATAGGGACTTCATGACAGTAGAGAAATCACAAACACCTCTTCATACAATATTTCTCTTCTTCAACAATTTCTTAACATAGTGAGAAACTTTTCTTTCCTAAAAAATGTCCGCCTTTGATCCTGGTTTGATATTTCTAGAAAATCTTCTTTGTTTCGGATGGACGATTCATTAGGGAACTATAGGAGGACGCTATTCTGCATATATCTTCTTTTCTTTCTTCATCCACGAAGGAATAAACGAAGTCCCCAGAGTAATGAAGTTTGATCAGTATTCTAATGATGATATTCTTCGGAATGTCTTTATTGTGGTAGACATATTGATTTCGGTAGGCTCATTTTCATACGTGGTGATTTCTGTGATATTATTCTTGTCATATGGCGCGCTGCAGTAGAGGAATGCCAACCCAATCAGGCTTCTTCTAGTTGTTCATCTTTTAGTTGCATGGGAACATATCCCGGAAGCAACTTCATTTGAGCTAGGAGTGCGTCTCTGGGATATCCTCTCCTTCTTTAGACGGTTGATGTTCAACAAATTACTCCAGATCTTTAGCTTTCAGGGTAGCTGTATAGCTCTGCCCTGTTCTTTGATTTTGGGGATTGTATATGCTTCCAATCGTTCGGGGAAGAGAGAGTACACGGCGTTCCTCGAGGTCGCTGGGGATTTCTTATTTGTGTTCTCTCCAAGTGAATCCAAGTGATGTTTGGAACTGCGTTCTGCTTCCTCTGCCTTTCTACTAAGGGATTCCTCAGTTGGACTGATTTTCCAACTCCTGTGGCGCAGCGTCACAAAGATGTTGTTGCTTGGGATATCAGCTTCGGAATTTCACCTGTTAATCGCCGAGAGAGACTTCGATGCAAGAGCTACATTCCAGACAAAGAGTCTTTGGCCGTGAAAATTCGTAGGAACATGTGAATTTATTTTTTCCTTTTCTTTTTTTTCTACAATTCTTATGAAAAAATATTGAATTCAGGAAGAAGTAATTGTAATTTATGAGCCTACTGGCTGTTTATCATTAAGGAAAAAGTCATTCATCAATAATTTTATACGTACTTGTGTGATTATATATGATGTAATGTATAGTCAAGCAGTATGTTTTCTATGCCTTTCTGTGCTAGTGTCTTCAAGAGATGGGAGTACGCATTGAAGGGTGCTTCATTTGCGTCAATAGGTGACGGCTTAAGTTGCGCCCAAAATGGGACGGCTATAGCCTGTGTGGAAATGGGCACTTTTGCATCCGACTTCGAACGTCTCTACTTAGTTACTCGAGTATTTAAAACTTTCTGACAGTATCCGGAAAGGCGTCCCCGTCGGCATGTAGGTGTCGTTGTTTAATTAACGAGTTCAAAGTACGAGTGATGCCTAGTGGCTGAGCTAGACGTGGTCTAGCTCTAAGCAAGTCGTGTACGTTACTTTTGTAGCGAAAAATGAGTGTATTACTTCAACTTAAGTCTGGCCGGGGCTATGAAAAGTTGGATCGTAGATGTATCTGAATAAATAAGTACAACTGACTAAATTTGAATAGTAGTTTTATTGATAAATAGGGGCAGAGCCTAGTAAGCATAAAGAGCGGGGCAGAGTGCAAGTTGTAAATAGCGACAATAAAAGAAAACAAGAAAGGAGAAAATACATGTCTCGAGTACATGGGCTTGGCTGAGCTTTCAAGAGTAGTACTTCTTGAGCCATGTGACGTTCTAGTTGTTTGGAATGGATGTTCCTTCCATGTCTTCACGAACATTCGCACCTTTTCCAACTATGCCTCGAACTCTGTATGCCCTTACCAATTAGGGGCTAGTTTTCCTGCATGCGGCCTGCTTGGTATTTTGAGTAACGTTGCGAAGGACGAGGTCTCCTATGTTGAAGGATCATGGATTAGCCCTCACATTTTAATATTGCTCCACTCTTTGCTTCTGGGCTACGAGGCGTATGGTCGCTATTTTTCAGCGTTCATCCAAAGTATTGAAGAAGGCTTTCAAAGCTTCGTTGTTTGATTCTTCGATTTCTAGGGGAATCATTGCTTCTGTTCCATACGTCAGTGACTAATGGAGTTTCTCTAGTGCTGGCTCTGGACATAGTTCGGTAGGCCCATAGGACTTCCTTAAGCTCTCTTGAGTCGTTTTTCAAGTTCTCAACTATTGTCTTGTTCGAAGATTCAGCTTGACCAATGGCCGAAGGATGATAGGGCAGAGAGGTTATTCTCTTTATCTCAAATTCCTTTAGAAAAGCAGTGATTTTATCGCCTATGAACTAAGGCCCATTATCACAAGTGATTTCCGCTGGAATGCGAATCGGCACATAATGTTCTTCCATATAGACTCTATCACCTCCTGCCTTCGGATCCGGGTGTAGGATGCCGCTTAGACCTATTTGGTGAAATAATTCGTCATGATAAGCAGAAATTTGACACCGCCAGGTGCTTTAGGCATGGGCCCTATGATGTCTATCCCCACATTCATGAAAGGCCAATGGGCTATTACTGAGTGTAATAACTCTGCCAGCTGATGAAGTACATGGGAGAATCTCTAGCAGCTATTGTGCGCCTAGACAAACTTGCTCGCGCCGCCTTCCATTCGGGGCCAGAAATAGCCCGCCTTGATTAACTTATGAACTAGAGATCGGCCACCGGAATGGTTTCTACATTGCCCCTCGTGCATTTCTCTAAGTGCATAATCCACTTGAGAGGGTCTCAAACATTTAGCCAAAGGTCCTCTAAACATTCGCCGATACATCTCGCCGTTAATTAAACAACAACGGACCACTTGGGCTCTCAACCGTCTACTCTCCTTTCTATCCGCTGGGAGTACACCCTTGTCCAGGTACTCAATGATCGGGTGGTGCCAGTCCCATAATGATCCCAGCGCGTTGACCTTGTGGCGCTTGACATCCATGTATGTTAACTCAATGGTGGAAATCGGGCTTTCTACATTCACTTTTGCAATGGCCGCTAGGCTGGCTAGGGCATCAGCCTCTGTGTTTTCTTCTCTCGGTATCTAATTGATCTTCCATTTTTGAAAATTCTTCAGGAACTTTTCTACTCTGGCCAATTATTCTTGCGTGAGGGCGTCTTTGGCAATGTAGGCCCCCGATTACCTGATTGACGACGAGCTGAGAGTCGCAATTCACACTGATCTCCCTAGCCCCCTATATGTAAGCTAATTCTAGAGCTTAAATTACTGCTCATATTCTGCATCGTTGTTCGTCATTTGGGAGCAGTTGACGGATTTCCCAAATACGTTTTTCGTTGGGGATTGATCACTAAACCAAGCCCGACCTCTTTTACGTTCTAGGCCTCATTGATGTGGATCACCTATTCTCTATGAGTAACTCCTTCTATCATTTTACGTTCTGTCTCAGCTCCCGGCATCAAGTCAGTTCTGAAGTTTGCGACAAAGTCCGCAAGATCCTATGACTTAATGGTCGTACATGGCTGATAAATAATGTCATATTCTCCAAACTCTACATCCCACTTTGCCAGCCTGCCCGATAGCTCGGGTTTGTGCAAAATAGTCCGCAAGGGAAAAGAGAAAACTACGATAATGGTGTGACTTTGAAAATATGGCCGCAGCTTCCTCGGTGCCATGTCTAGGGCAAGTGAGAGTTTATCCAGGTAAACCTCTATGGTCTTACCAATCTGCTCCTTGAACGTCATGTTTACCAATATCTGGTAAGTCGATCCTGCATTTTTCAATTCGAAAGGCATTACCCTGTAACAATAATTCCTCCTATCCGTGATGAAAGAAGTCATTTCTTGATCATCCAGGTTCATGAGGATTTGATTATATCCTGAGTAACATCCAAAAAACTTAAAGCTTCATGGTCTGCCATTGAATCGATGAGTTGGTCGATGTTGGGCAGTGGGAAGGAATCCGTCGGGCGTGCTTTGTTTAGATTCGTGAAGTCGATCCACATCTTCATCTTCTCATTCTTCTTGGGGACTACTACTACATTGGATAGCCTCGGGATATTGAACCTCGCGAATGGAACCATTGTTTAGCAGCTTTTTGACTCCTCAAGAACCGCCAGCCCCTTTTAGCGACTGATCGGCCGTTTCTTCTTCTTGATTGCCTTGAAGTTGGGGTCGACGTTCAGATTATGTGTGATGACGCTAGTTGATATTCCTAGCATGTCGGTATGTGTCAAAGTGAAGGTGCTTGACCGAGCACGCAGGAAGTTAACGTATTCTTGCTTGGCTTCGGCTGAGAGCTTGAACCCCACATCAAATTTCTTATCTGGAACCTTCTCGTCAAAGATCAACGTGTCAAGGTCATCGATTGTATCTTTGGAAGGCTTGTCTTCTTCCTTCAGGTCGAAAGGTGTGATGACTGGCTCTCGAGATGCGACCACTTTATCGACTTCGAACTCGAAAGGTACACTGGTGACCAGATCGGGGCCAAGAATCATATCTAACTTCTTATTTTGTTTTTTCGTCTCCTTTTTGGCGGTATTTATCACAGCTGTTACATAAAAGCTACGGGATAGTTTTCAGTCCCCCTTATTTTCTCTCACCCCCAAGGAGTCGGGTATTTAAGGATTTGGTGAAGCGGAGATGGCACTGTGCGAACTTCGTGAATCCAAGGCTTCTCAAGAATAATGTTATACGAGAGGTCGCATGCTCGGAAGGACGCCCCCTGAGTTGTTGTTGGTAGGTGTACCTGGAGGAGTATCTCTTACAGACTTCTCGCTGGAGCTGTTAAAGCTGGTTATGGTATACGGGCTGGGAATTACCTGATCTTGCACCTTCATCTAAGAAAACACCTTCCAATAAATAATATTGACCATGTTGCCAGGATTTACCAACACACGCTTCACTCGAGCATCGTGAACTTGCAAGGTGATTATCAAAGCATCATAGTGAGGGTGATGAACTCGCCGTGACTCCTTGTCGTCAAACTCGATGGTGTTGATACGTGGTTTCTTTACTATCTTCTGGTGAGCCCCGCAGACTATGATGGCTCTAGTCCTGGTACTTTTGACCCGGGCACCCCGAAGATAGCATTGAAAAAATTTTGAATTGCCGGCATCGCTCCATACGAAGCATGATTAGGTGTGGTATACTGGTAAGATTTTAGCCACGATGGCAGATAACAAGGTTTTTATCTTAGATATTCATTCATAGTTTTAGTCATATTGACCGAGTTATGAATTATCTGTTGTAGCTTGTTACCAGTATCTTGTATGGCGTGGTCGCCGCCGCTTGACATGATTGCACTTTTTTCCTTCCTAGAATGTTTATAATTGCCAGGGCCAATGATGGCCACCAAACTATTTATGACTAAAATCGGTTGCCTAAATTAAACAATTAACTTAGAATGAGGTCACAAGAAATATAGTAAACACGATGGAAAAGGAAGTAAATAAAAGAGAGAAAAAATGAGCAAGAAAAGTAAAGTATTCTTATTCCTTGAGAATAGCTGGATTTTCTGGTGAATCGCTTTGTTGTAAAATACAATGTAAGGAGGGGTATTTGTAGTAGTGGATACCCAGTCCTAATTAAGGTAAAATACAAAGACTAATAAGGCCATGGACCTATAACTTAAGGTGGTGGTGTATACTAAACCCTAACTAGGAGACTGTAAACCTAAGGCAGTAGGATGTATACCCTACGTCCTATGGTCGGTCCCTCTGAACGGTCATTGGCCTAATGAGCGGGCATGTATCCTCTGTGCCATGTGATGTGTAATATAAGCCTAGTCTATCTAGCTAGACTCGTATCCCCGTAAGAGTAGGTGGTGCATTTTTGCCCACATAGTAAACGGCGGCATCCTCACGCAGATTGGAGCTAGACTTAGCCAATTTAGCTTACAAAGAGGAGATTTAAGCCTTGTACCCTGCTTTTTTGGTGATCCTAGGCGTCTCCCATGCATTGAAGTTGTGCAGCCTGATGACGCTCAAGTTACATCGCCATGAGCGAATACAAAAAGCTCTGCAAAAGGTTAGAGGAAAATTAGAGCAAGAGTATTAGTCGAAAGGGAAAATTGCGAGCATCGAAGCTCACCTGATCCGCGCTAGCGGCTAAATCAGCCATCAACATCCCAGTGAGATGTTTTTTTACATTATCCTCCTCTTTTGGCTCGAATAGCCCCCTAAGGTAACATCTATCGAGCCGTCGAAGAGACACAAGCCGTCGGGAACCTCAATTCTCCTCATGGCTCTTTGAGAAGCCGATGCGTTGGGGGCTCGGAGTTTGCTCGTGCCGCACTCAGCACTACCCTCTCTTCAGCACCGGAAGAAAGTAGGCCTCGCCTATCTTTAGCCTTGCCTTTAGCCTTGGTGGCAGCGTAGTCAGACCCCTCGAGGTCTAATACCTCAACTTCCTTAAAGGCCTCAAAGCCCTCATCACTAAGGATGTCTTCATCACCATTAAAAGAGGTCCCTTGTGCAGAAGAGCCCTTAGAGGCTTTGGAGGTGTTGGTTTTCTTCAAGGAACTAGCCAAGTTCGCTATCGCAGCTAAACTGGCATCGGTGTCGAGGGCATCCTTTTCTTTTTTCTTCCCCTTTTGGCTCTTCTTGGGCTTGGTTGTGGTTGCCTTGCAAGGGAAGCCTGTGGCATTAAGGATGAAATTGAAGAAAGTGGAGACCTCAAATACTCCCTGTTGACACCCAATTTTGTCCCCCCTTTTCCTAAAAATTGGCTATAATTCAACTTAAGAGTGCAATTTGACCGTTTGTGCAAAATGTGCATTAGAAATCATGCATTTACGTGCGTTATCCTCTATTTATATATTACATACCTAAATGTGGCTATATTACGTAATTTTGCATCATTTAGTTTATTTGTCAAACCTGTGATTGTTTGTGCAATTAAGTACATTTATAATATCATATAATTGCATAACTTAGACTACATGTCAAATTTGTATCGATTTGTGATCATTTATGCAAATTAGTAATTATCTGTGATTATCTATATTTAAATAATTTTATTTGAGCTTATTTAACGATTATTTGTGCATTTTATACAATATGTATAACTATGTGTTTTGCACCTTTAAGTCGAATATTGGCTAGTTAAAAAAAAAGTCCAAAATTCCTTTATTCCTCCATATTCAAAATACCCACAAAAATTATTTATTTTGTTTATATTCATCTTTTATTTATTTTTTCTATTGAACCACCCTTTTCCTTTGAACCTAGATCAAATCTCTAATCAAATACATTTCCTATATACATATTTTCATATTTCATTCCTTTTATTAAAACCTCCAAAAATCACTCCATTTTCTCATTTATTTATTTTCCTTCTTCTTTTGTTACGCCCATTCTGTTAGGGTTAATTGCTATTTTCTTCCAATCATTTTGAATAAAATCAAAAACTATTCAATTTCCTTTTTTTTTCCAATTGCCACGAAAATTCTTTATTTTTACTTTATTTTACTATTCTTTATCGGATTATATTTTCCCTTTGAACCTAGACATAGAATCTAGCCAAATATATTTCTTTTATTTAAAATTTAAAAGAGAATATTCTTTTTGGCAAAATCCCCTAAATAACTCTCCTAATTTTTTTCTAATCTCCTAATCCCCAAAATTTCTCTCAAAATCAATCCCCAATCCCCAATCCCTCTAATCTCTCTAATCACCCAACAACTATTCTGTCTAATCCTATATACACACATATCAGCACACACGAGCAGGTGAGAGTGACTACAAGAATAGAAACCAACGGATACACAGTACTGACCCTTCTCCTTCACTCACCCTCAAATATTCACAGTACACGACAGTCCTCCAATCCTTTGTCTCCTTCCCCTACTCCAATTTTCTCCAAAACCATGCTATACACCAAACAAGAACAGAGACTACAGCAAACTCCTTTCTACTATATCATATACATACATACAGAGCAGCGATAAATACATAGATACACACATCACTCTTGTCTTCTTCCCCATTATCCACACCACACACAACACATACATCACACACACATGTCGTTAACATACGTCATAGTCGACTTCCCCTACACCAACAATCTCACCCACTGCCCAAATTTCTCTTAGCCAAACAACACCCACACAAAACCAAACGAGCAAAACCAACGACACACACATACCAAACACACACCATATATAGTGTCACCACCGCCAGTCAAAATCACTGAAAAACCCCATCCTCGAAGATCTTTATCTCTTGTCATCCTTTATTTTCTGATCTACTACAAGGTTTAAAGGAATTGAGAGGAAACAGTGGATGCAGAGTCGTAGCAATGCCGCTTCCCGTTCATTAGAGACGGCTAGTGTCGCTCCTCTCATCCTCCGCCCTGAGCTGTGGTGTTACTCTGTCTGTTGGATCTGTTGCTCGATCAGGGGAACTGTATTGTTGTTTTATGCGGTGGAGAATTTGATTCGTTGGTCACTGTTGAACTTCTTGTTGTTTCGCTGTGTATTCATTCCTTTGTTTTTATTTTTTTACTGTGTATATATTTTATTGAGTTGACCGCGTCTACACTTGATCTTTGGTATTCGTTTAATTTTGCAGATCATGAAATTTTAGTTCGATGATGTTATTCGATTGCACCATCGACCATTTGTTTATTGGATTGGTCCATTTGGTGTTACAGACACTTACTGGTTGGGAGCTGTATTACACTAAAATTGCAAGACCAAGGAGAATAATTAAATAATTTATTTTAGGCCTCGGAAGTAATTTAAAAATGATACTACACATGAACAGTCCCATCCCCGTGTCCCTAAAACAAATAGGCGATGATGACATGTATGAGCTTCAATTGCAAAACGAGCCGCCGATGGAGTGGTAGGACCGGTACTTGGCATGGCAACACGACCGGCCCGACGTGTTTGCAGTCGTACCGATATCTCTAACCTCTAGCCGATTCATATATACCTGAGCCTACATTTTTATAAAATCCTTTTCCCCTTTTATTTTTATTATTTTTATTATTATTAATATTTTATTCTATTATTGTTAATACTAACTTATTTTCTCTATATTTTGTGTGAGGTAAAAAATGGATGAAAGACGGCCTATTTTTAAAGGAGAACAACTAGAAGAAAATCTTTTAATTATTAATGTTACTAGTATTTATTATTATTATTTCACTTTATTAAATTGTCGTACTAACTTATTTTTATTTTTGCAAGGTACCTTTGGAAGAAGTCAATTCATAAATTCAAAACCTTTTTCATTTAACCTTAATTAATTATATGCATATTATCGTATCCATTTAGTTACATGTCTATTTTAGTTAGCTATTTTATTTGCTTATTTACTTAGAATCCTAATTGTTTAGTCCGGTCGGTAAACTACATTTGGTGGAGCCTGAGAGGTGCCTAACCCCTTCCTCTCCGGTAAACTTGGACCCTTACCTAGATTTCTGGTTCGTAGACTAAGTTTCGGAGTTAATTGTAAAATTGACTAGAAACAAAATAGGTGCCTTAATACGCCTAGTTAAAAAATATGTTAGGTGGCGACCCCAACTCTTTACCTATGAGTTACCCAATAACTAGAGCCCTATTGCGAACCTTAATTGGTTCGGTAAAAAATAGGATATGACACTCCCCGAAGGGACGGAAGTTGTGATTAAAGACTCATTATGCCTCTTGCACACCCAACTGTTGTCTGCCTCGTTGGCGATGCTCATCCAAGTCCTATTTGGCCAGTTCAAATCGCCATTATTTCTCGAACCCAATCAGTCAGGTCGGCTGGGGGTTCGATAGGAAACTTATTGGTTACAAAGGAAAATAAGGCATAGATGAATAACGATAGAAGGAATCAAGGAAAGTAAGTTAGCAAAGATTGAAGGAAGATCACTTACATTCAATGTTTCACAAACGACGACCCTCCATAGGTTAGGGCCCAGTGGAGCCAACCACAAATTTTATGTTGGAAAAATGTATCAATCACCCTATGCACCGGAAGGGAGAATCCCACCGTGAATGGGTAGGTGCGAACAAAGGAAAGCCCTACCACGTTGTCGGAGCTACTGATGTTCGGGGTTGGGACGATAATTTTGACTTCGGGCCCCCATTTGAAATCCTCACGAACTAAAGCCATGTGGGTTTGGGTAATCGAAGTCGGTGTAGTCTGCACTGGTACATTCATGTTCTTCTCTTGTTGAGCAGCGGACTGCTCCTTCGACACAAAGTCTTTCTTTATGTCAAAGCTTGAGGGGATGACATGATGAGACTCGAGCTCCAACTCAATGGGAATTTCATTTTTCTTCATACACTCCTCTTCACCCACTTTGATTTCACCGACACCATAAACATCATCATCTCTGTTGCTTGCCTCATCAGATTTGCTGCAGCCGGTGATGGCTTACCGCCGCTTGGGTATCAAGCCCCCCGCCTCAGACGTCACCGCACTGTCGTCAGCGGGCAACGTGATGGAGTTTATTGGATTGACGAAGTCAACCACCTTACCGCCAACAATCGCAGCGGTGGTGCGAGGAATCTTATCGTTGGAGTTGCTACTCGAATTTTGGACTGAGTTAGTTGTTGACATGCTTGCCATTAAACGGGTGTGAATTTTTTATTCTGGGTTGAAATTTTAGAAAGAAGCTATGGAATTTTTTCCTTTGAAGTGGCAATAACAGAGTAAATTTGCAAGTGTTGATGAAAATTATCAAGTTGAGGTATTTATAAGGGAGGAAGCCATCATTGCATTGTCTTGGGAAGGAGGACGAAACCGCATGACCGTTCAACTATAACCACATGTAACAGACGAGAAGTTGAAGTGGCCTTTTTGAATTTCTAGGCGCACGTGTCGCCACATCACTTTCCCATTTATTCTCATTCCACTCCTCAAAAACTCTGTCAATTGCCCGAGGAGTAGGGGACTATATGTATTAGATGAAATATAGCTTGCACACGTAGCAACTCGAGCGGAGAGGTCAGAGTATTTCTTACAAGATTCGTAAGCTGGCCACGAAGAAAACATTATGACCCCCGAAGCGTAGCCCCAATGTCAAGGTCCTCTGCAAGCCACGAGGAAGAGTAGCCTCGGGGAATAGAAAGCTTGTTGAACCCCAAAAATTACACCGAAAAGGATAAATTCTGGAATATCGACAGGATGGACTAACTCTTTTGGAGTTTTTGGAGTCGCCACCCAATTTATGGAAAAACAGGGAACCAAATTAACAAATGGATGCAAAACTCCATTTTTATAAAAAGACGGTCTTTTCAGAGATTCTAAGTAAGAGGTTTTATCAATCTCGGAAGAAGGTTTTTAAGGCACTTCCGAAATTCCGTAAAATACGGTTAATCCGACAGGTTTCCAAAATATTTGCAAAATATGATTTTCTAGAAAATTTATCTAAAATGATTAATTGAAATAAAACTTATTTATGAAAAATATTTAATTTGCACGCATTTTGCTAAATGGCCTCAGTTTGCAATAAATTAAATAACGACTTCACAATAAAAGACAATGAACATAAAGTAAATCAATATTACAAACAATCAATATTATTGATAAATAAAATATTTTACACATTTATTTGCATAAATATCCAAGGATAGTAATGCAAAGTTAAAGATAGAACCGGGAAATTGATCAACTCGCGGGAGCCTTGAATTTTCTAAAATTCCTAAGTCTTGTTTCTGAATGCTCGGGCCAAGCCAATGTATATCCACATTTGGAGGTTAGCCAAACGCATCCCCAAGTTGTTCGTGCCAAAATGTACCTCACAAAAACTATGAAAATTAAACTGGATTAGGACGATAATAAAGTGTAATAATTAATGAAAATAAAATACTAATAATAAAGTAATAAAGTAATAATAATAATAATAATATATAATAGTAGTAATAAAAATAATAATAATAATAGTAAAGGGGGTTTGTTTTTGCAAAATTTAGGCTCAGATTTGTATGGCGCGTCATGTAGAGGCTCGGGATGTTGGTACGGTTACAAACACGCCGGCCGGACGTGTTGCCATGCCAAGTACCAATTCCGTTACTCTATTCGACTTGTTTTGCCTCAAATGCATACATTCATCATCGCCTTTTGCTTTAGGGACACGGGAACGGGATGGTTCAAGTATAGTATCATGTTCAAATTAATCCCGAGGCCTCAATACGTGCATATGTATTTTTTCATTGGCCGTGTAGTAATTGTTCATATCAGTTCATAGGTTATTTTATCAATGGTAACTATCTAGAGCTTGTGCCAAAATTCAAGTGCATTTTATCAATGGTAACTATCCAGATCTTGTGCCAAAATTCAAGTGCAACAACGATCAATCAAAGACCGAGGTAAAGTGTCATCGCCGGCCAGAATCAAGCAGCAAGACGAAGGAGCGACCACCAATGAGTGGCGTCGCTGCAACCGCGATGCCTCCCTTCAACTTCAATCAACAATCCACTAGAAATGGAGAGACAACAAGAAACAAAATCACCAACAAATCTGCCAAACTTATCAAACAGTAAGAAAAATATAACGAGCAAACACATTATTAAAACCAGGCCATAAACAAATAAGCCATGCCGGCGAGATTCAGGCCAAGCAACTGCGTATACACGAGATTAGCAACAGAAACAAGGATCAAACATAACGATTAAAACCCAAAATAAATCCATGTCATAAATAGGTAACTGAAATCCCAAATCCCGGTCAAATTCAGGTGGATAACAACAGAGAATCAGTCGAAACTCATAAGGAGAAATAGAATAGATCTAGACCAGTGACCATCGCTGGTCAAAAATGAAAACCCCATTCGAATCGAAGCGCAGTACAGGAGAGGAAACAAACAATCGATAGAGTAAACAAACGGCGCAGTCGACATACGGAGAGGAGCGACCGTCGGCGAAATTTCCCGGCGTGACTCCGGTGAAGCTCGCGGCGTCAATGCCACTCTCCGTTTCTAATATCTTTCGTTTCCTTTTTTCCCGTTTCCCGATCTGGGTTCCATTTGAATTTTCCGGTGGTGGGTGTTGCTATTGCCCCTGTTTTTATCCGTCCCCTTTGGTGTGTGTGTATATGTATGGGTGTGTAAATGGTGGTGAGGTGTTGAGAGAGGAGAGGAAATTGTGAGGAGGAATGGAGAATAGTGATTTGTGAGGGAGGGGTCAAAAATGAGTGGGGGTGTGCCTATTTTGTGAATCTGATTTTTGGTTGTGGGAGAGTGAAAAAGGTGAGGGGAATTGTGAAGAAGATGAATTAATAGTGTTCTGTCCTAGGATTTTAGATAAGTGTATATATATATGTGTGTAGGTGATTTTCACAAATAGGCTAGTGTTTAGGGGAGGGAGCAGATTTGGCCTCAATGTACAAAAAAAGTAAATGGGTTGTACGGGTGGGTTAATATTGGAGGGATTTTTCAAATTTAGCAGATTCTTTGAAATTTCAATTGATCCTCTTTTATTATCATTATCTTATTTGATTTTCAAATTAAACCTCAATTATAAAAATATTGCCATAATTTAATAATTTTGAAAAAATTCGGGAAAAAATTGGGTGTCAACAGCTGCCCCTCTTTACCCGGAAAAGGATGAAAGAGTTTTCAGGGTAAAGAAGTTGACGAGAAACCAATTTTGTTGCGACAAAGCCAAGTACTTTGATTCCAAGGACCAAAGTGCGAGGCTTATAGACATGGCCGAACTCCGGCTTCCTAGTTGCTTACATATCTCGGGCTGAAAGAGAATCAGGCCATATGTCGTTCGACGCGATTTGAAAATCAAAGACGAGATAGTAGAGACTACTCTAGAGCAGGAAAAGAGGCTTGTAATTACCCAATTTATGAAAATGTGGTCGAACGACACACCCATAAAGAGGGGTTTACACGGACATAGCTTCCACTACACCTCGATAACCGAGCCATTTTGTCTTCAATCTCAAACCTCAGACTCCAGGTTAACAAGAGACTTACCTCTAGGGTGGATGACTTATGCGGGTGCGATTCTTCAGTTCTTCGTTGACGAGTCTAGCTCATATCAATGATTGCCCAGTCCACCGCTAAGGGAAAAAAATCCATGTTATGCTCCAAACGCTACTGCGGTGCTGCTAAAAATCCTGTAACAATCTCAACAAATGGTAAGCGTGCAACTGCTAATAAACTGTAATAATTAGAATAAGAAATAGATAAAGTGATAACATAGAATTGTAAATGCGGGTTGCGGTATCATCGATAAGTTCTTCCTTCAATCAACTGACAAGATACTCCGCCCGGAGAACCTCTAAGCTGATCATTATTCTGAAACAGTAAAGCAAGACAATAAATAAAGTAAGAACGAATTGTAAAAAGAAAGGCTTTCATAAAATAAGTTGACTAACGAGACATAATATCTCAAGTTGACTCGTCCAATCTATAGTCTATGCAGGTAACATAACGTTCATTTATAAGGCGAACGAGCCCAAAACATTCAATTTTAAGGCGAATGAGCCTAAAACGTTCCATATAAGGTGAACGAGCCTAAATTTGATAGCAGCCTGCAAAACAAAGTTGCAAATTGGATTAATTAAGGCAAGATAATGCAAAACAAATAAGCAAAACTGGGTCGCATTGCTTTTATTAATAGTGCTGCAAAGCGTTGAATGCCTTCAGTTCTTATTGAATCTGATGTTCAATTTCTGCAAATTTAAAGTAAATGCGTTAGAAAAAGAGTGAATAATAAAGCAAATTTAAAGTAAATTTCCTATGATAGGCTTCAGAATAATGCCTCCAATTGCTTATGGTAGGTTTCAATGCTAATGAAGTCTTCGCTTGCTCACGATAGACTCATAATAAGGCCCCCGATTGCATACGGTAGGCATGACGTAATTTGTAAGTGCAAGCTGCAATATCTTTGATAAATTGTCTTCCCATCCACTGGCGAAGCAATAAAGCAAATGCGAAGGCATAGTGCAAAGCATTTTCAACAATCTTGACAAATCAACTGGCAAGCCGGTCGGGCACGCAGCAAGGAGGGTCTTGGAATTGATTGTCTACAAATCAGCCGGTGATTCGATCCGGCACAAAGCAAGGAGGGTCTCAAGGCTGACCTGTTAACTTGTTAAACTAAAAGTAAAGAAAGTCATAATATAAAGCAAGTGCGAAGTCATAATTGAAAGCAAGTGCAAAGCAATTTAGTGTGAAATGTAAAGCAACGCAAAAGCGATTTAGCAAATCAACAGGCGTAAAAGTCCAACAAGAGAAAAGCCCCGCCTGGTGGACAACCTGAAAAACGTAAAGCAAGGCATCAATCTTAAAGCAAGTGAAATGACATAATTTAAAGCAAGTACAAAGAAAAACAGTGCGGGAATGTAGAGCAATGCAAGAGCCATTTGGCGAATCAGTAGGCGAGATAGTCCAACAAAGGGAATTCTCGTAGCCGATGGTCAACCTGAAAGGGTAAAGCAAGGCGTTAATTTTAAAGCAAGTGTGAAGACATAATTCAAAGCAAGTGCAAAGAAAAGTAGTGCGGAAATGTAGTCGGTGCGATAGCCATTGATAAATCAATTGGCGAGACAATCCGGCAAGGATGGCCTTGTGCGGATTATCGCCTGAAACCAAGCGATGCCCTATTTGGCTTAGTTTTGAAAACACAAAACAAGCCTCGGCTTTGTCGCCTATTAGGAATGAAAGTCATAGGGGGTAGAAATGCCGCCTGTTCGGCAATAACTCATGACAAAGCATAATGCTTTAAGTCATGAAAAGGGATTGCGACGCAATCTGCAAGGACCCTTTGAATGCGAGTTCAATAAATTGATCATCCATAATGTGAATGATCCTTTCATTGCAAGCTTTCAAGTTCCTGTTCTCAAAGAAAAATTGTTAGCTTTAGGGAGGAAAGGGGAAGCGTTTGATTTGTGCAGACTTCATCCTGATCTTGCTGCTTCCGCTGCTTCCTCGTCTTCATTGGACTTGGATTTACAAATTGCTTTCAGAAACTTGGCTCATGAACTCAAATAGCATAGACTTTGAAAAATAGAGGCAAGATAAAATATTTTAATGCAATATAGCGAGTGAAATAAGCATGCAAATGAAGTCAAAGATGCATTTAGAAAATTTTGCCTTGACTTAAACTTGTAACATATCTTAAAACAAACTGAACGTCCTTTGCCTTGAACTTTGCACTGTTCGCTTAGCCAATTATAGAGTTCTTGCTAACTCATCTTTAACAACCAACGCCGCTTCTTGCAAAATTCTGCCTCAGTTATAATCTTCCGCATCCCTAACTCGTTTTGCAAAAATTGCCCCAGATGTCCTTCTTGGGGAAAATGAAAATTTAAATGCTAAAGGGTCGAGCCCGATGGGGGAGCCTACGTATCCCTCCTTGGAAATCAGACTGTGCGTATTTCTGCATCACTGCTTCAACGCCATATACCAACAAATAAAAGCTGCCCCAGTTGAAATTCTAACAGATAGTGCGATATCCAAAGAGCGCAGACAATAACTTTTCAGTGCGTCATTTTAAATTGTTCATTTGTTTAGCCATACGTTACAAGCAAACCTTTGGCAAGTTTATCATTTTAATTTTGAAACAGAGACAAATGCAAGCGTAAATAATATAGTACGAATGCGATGCGTTTTATTTCAACTTTCAAAAATTCAAAATGAGTTGATTTAGATTAACATAAGCTTTTAAGGGACAATGCAATTCAGGGCCTCAATCTGAATTAAAATTGAAAATAATGCTACTAAGTTCAATTGCCATGTTCTTTCAAACAATGCCATTAGCTTCTGGTGCTGCATCATTCACAAGCTAGAGCGTCTACCATCAATCAAATCTCGAAACCTTTGCGTGGTGAATGCTCAGCCACTTCACAAATCCAACATTTGCTAGAGAAATAAACAAAACAAAAGAAACCTCTCAAAGGGTAACTAAGATAGTATGCATGTCATTCATAGGATTGCATACAAGCAAGCAACACCTAGTATTTAACGCATTTTGAGCAAATAAAGCAAGGCAAACAATTAACATGTGACAATAAAAAGTAGTTGAGCATAAATAAATATGCGAACGCGTCCTACCCTGTAAGGTGCCTCTTTGTGCTAGAGGTAAGCCTAATCGCGCAAACAAGTGGTAACGAAAAATAGTTCATGTCAGTTCTGAGCAATTCAGACTTAGAGTAAGCAATAAATAATAACAATATTCGATAAAAATCATCTCTCCACCTTGACACTGCAATTTCGTTATCCCAACTAACTTTCAAAAGTTGGTGTCAACTCGAAATTTTAACACAGCTCATGCTCTCCACAGCATCTGCACAAAATTTTAAACCCAAATGCCTAAAACCCGAAACAATCCTCCATAGCTTTTGCAAACATCCACACTCCTCCAAGCACAACTCCCAATTGTTTTACATCATCCAAGGAGAAATTTCCAACTACCTCCACAATACCAGACTGCAAATCACGAAAGGCGTCAATTGGCCTTTCAAAATAAAACCTCACCGGTCCTCGGTTTTAGACAAGCCTCTTAGCTTCCGAGGTTTTGCAAGGCTCCCCGACCTTGTTCATAGGGCTCCTCACTGGTCCTCGGCTTTAATCAAGCCTCTCAGTTTCCTAGGTAGCCAAGACCGCACTGGTCTTCAAGGAGGGACCCCACTGGTCATTCAAAGACACAGGGGCTTCGCTCTTGTCGCCTACTTCAATTTTTATAAAGTTGCAGCTGGATAATCAACATAGGCCTGCACACACGCAAAGCCATTCACGAGAGGGACCCCACTGATCCTTTTAAAGACACAAGGGGCTTCGCCTCTTAGATCTCACTACACCAGGCCATCTCCAAAACACAAACTAACCAAATCTGCCTAACTTTCCACGGATTGCAATTCTGTCTATGATCTCAGTTCTGCTAAATTCTTCCATTTTCTGACCTAAAAGACAACACATGAGACAAAATTCCAAATCTGATTTTGTTTAAAACATGGTTAGGACTGAGGATTCGTTATCACACAGCACATAATATGCATTGTCGTTGGGTATCAAGAACCCGTTGACAAAAGGGCGGTTTCTTAATTCATGGAAACGGTATCAAGGACCGGATCCAAACTAAGGTGTATATGTAGGGGTGGGCACTATTCGGATTAAACCGAAAAACCAAACCGAACCGAATTATTTTTTTAATTTGGTTTGGATTTTTAAATAATTGGTTTGGATTGGATTGAGAATATGAAAACTTTGGTGTTTTGGTTTGGTTTCGGATTTCAAATCATAGAAACCGAAAAACCGAAAAAACCGAAATATATATACACACACATAAAAAGAAAGGCTCTCATACTTTTATGATTATCTCTTAACCTAAACTTGTTCAAGGGTTTTAGAGTTTGAATATTTCAATACTTTATGCTTTCAATACTTTAACCTCTTTGTATTATGGTATAATACATGTGAAGCTTTCATTAAAAGTTTCAATCAGTTTTTACCTCTTGAATGGTAAGATCTCCTTTTACCGAGGATTCATGTTCTCTCTTTATCTAGAATTATGATTTAGATTTAATGTTTAATATTTTGACTTGTATTTATATTCTTTCAAGTATTTCATTTTAAAGTTTGTCTTATATGACAAAACCGAAAAAACCGAAAACTAAACCGAAAAAAACCGAACCGAAAAGAGGAAAACCGAACCAAACCAAATTTATTTTGGTTTGGATTGGATTGAATTTTTTCAAAACCGAATAGTTAAAAACCGAACCGAAAAACCGAATGCCCACCCCTATGTATATGCATGCATGACCTAATGTCCTTCTAAGAGTGGGCTAACAGTCGAGGCTGACTCGACCTATGCGGGATAGACCTAGCCTCACAACGCAGTAGAACTAGCCATGACAAAACCAGGCAATCTCAATACCCCGAACTAACTTTTGGTGACACGAAAGAAGTTTTAAAGAGTGAGATAAGCGCAATGCCCTTCCTGCATAACTACCCGTCAAGCGGGTGCCCCGTGATGAAATCGAGGAGGTGAAAGAGAATTGACAGGCTCCACGAGGGAGGAAATATGAACAGAATGCGGATTATGCACAAATAAAATGTAATACATGCTTTCCAAAACAAACCACACAAACAGATATAATAAAGCAAATAAATTAGGCATGCTAGTTGCAAATAATAGGAAACCTTTATGGTCAAAACCTTTATTGCTCCCCAACGGAGTCGCCATGCTGTTGAACCCCAAAAATTACCCCGATAAGGATAAATTCCGGAATATCTACAGGATTGACTAACTCTTTTGGAGTTTCTGGAGTCGCCACCCAATTTAAGGAAAATAGAGAACCAAATTAACAAATACGTGCAAAACTCCATTTTTATAAAAAGACGGTCTTTTCAGAGATTCTAAGTAAGAGGTTTTATCAATCTCGGAAGAAGGTTTTTGACACGATCCGGAATCCGGTTAGGCCGTGCGGGCACCCGACATCCTTCCCTAGACCCGTCGGGCGAACCCTAATAAATTAAATTAGAAAAATAAATATAACAATACATAAATAAGGACAAGACTTAAAACCAAAACACAGACAAACTGATACCTCTAAGCTGTACAAAAGAAATTACAGCTGACTACCCAACATACTAGTTTTAGGGTTAACCAGACTCGACATCTAAGAGTAGGAGGGAGCAAAATGCAGCTGAAATAATTAACAATAAACTGGTGGCCATCCGGAATAAAAGCTGGCTCACCCTGACAGCTGAAGTCATCTTCGCTCCTGAACAACGTGGTGAACTCAATCCTGGAGCGAACCTGCCGAAACGAAATAGGTAGACAAGAAACAAACAACAAACAAGGGTGAGTCAAAAGGACTCAATAAGTGGGGCAGACTAGCCACCTTAAAGAATAGGATAGCTAGCCAGGGAGAAAAGAAATAGATACACCAAATTCCTTTTATTTAAATTATATAAAAAGACAGAGTCAGATAACGACCGGAAACACGTAAGAAACTTATAAACTCAACCAAGGATGCGTGCCAAAAACATATCAACAAATAAGCAATGCACATATAAGCAGAACAGTAGTCATGTATCGTAAGGCTACACAATGGTATGAAATGAGATGAAATGATATGAAATGAAATGCACAGGGTCACATGTGCCCATAATCCCATCCCGAAGCGGAATACTCCTGCATTCGGTGGGAATCCAATCTGATAACCAACTGGAGCGGAATACTCCTGCTCCTGGGGCGGAATACTCCTGCACCCGATATAATATAAACCAGAGGCGGAATACTCCTGCACTCTCTTGGGGCGGAATACTCCTACACCCGATATAATGTAAAGCTGAGGCGGAATACTCCTGCACTCTCCTGGGGCGGAATCCTCCTACCCTCAATATGATACAATGGAGCAGAATACTCCTGCTCCTGGGGCGGAATACTCCTACCCTCAATATGATACAATGGAGCGGAATACTCCTGCTCCTGGGGCGGAATACTTCTGCACCCAATATGATATGCAATGTAATGCATATGAATGCAATGTGATGTAATAATAACCCTTCACCGGCGCGGGACTCTCATCGACAGCCGGGAAGTAGATGCCAACTCACAGCCAGAGTACAATGCTCAGTTCATCAATGCAATACCAACAACAGGACATAACATATAATACACAATGTAAATCGAAAGCTAAGGCGTAAGGAGTACGCCTATCGGCAGCTACACACGTAAGGAACACGTGGTAGAAAATCCACGAGGCCAGGTGCCTCCAAAGAAATGGATATAAACACTTACCTTGTGACAAAGTTAGTACAGCCACTCAATAACTGCTTTGTCCTTTGGATTCATTGCCAAACGATCCCACTGTGTCCAATAAGCAGAAAATTATATCACATTAGGCTAAAGGCTTCATTCCTCACATCTTAGGGCAATCCAGGTAGGAACCTGATACCCTATTCGCATACGCAATACGCAGGCCAGGCCTATGTACAGGGTTTATGGTCACATAACCAAACCCTAAATAAATTACATTTATATGTTGCCCATAATGCACTGAGTACGAATATATAATTAATTTCATTATCGGGGTCCATTTGACCCTTTAAACTATCAATTTACGTCATTAGGGCGATGTCTAATATCCCTATTTTTACCGTTAAAACAGATTCAAACACACGTAGTAAACTCAAATAATATATTAGGATCATTACCTGAATGTTTCAGGGTGAAAATTCTACTTTTCTCCGGCCCCCTTTTCTTATTTTCTGGTATTTTTCCCCTGCGTGTTTTCCATTTTCTCTGTTTCCATGTTTCTGTTTGTTTTGCTGCTTCACTTAATGAAGATGAGCTTATATGCTCATCTTCACCACCGCCATTCATTTAAATTTTTTTTGTCTTTTTCCTTTTTTTTTTGTTTTCTTTTATTTTATTTTCTTTTCTTTTCTTTTTGCGATGAAAATTAAAACGGAACCCTACGATATTCGAAACAATTCCAACTTTTGCATACACGTTATAAAAAATATATGTAACATACTCGCGAAGACGGATTTCAAATCGGACTCCCGAAACTCAAGATGCGAATTTAAATGAAAAGAAGTCAAATTATTTAACTTTCGGTATTTTAGCGGAAACTAGCCGAACAATATCGAAATTCACTTCGAAAGTTTACAAAAATCACAAATAATCATACGAACCTAACGGCGCTTTCAGATTTCGAAACGGAGCTCATACGGCAAAACCGAGCTCGAAAATCTCTTTTTAATATTCATCGCCAATAAAAACTGACACATTTTTCCAATACCTACCAAACGAGTTCTGATTTAGCTCAAATTTTACAGACAGGTCCTAATGGACATTACGAATATTTTAAAATTATCGGCACGCCAATTGGAGTCCTAACTTCTAAAACGACTGACCGAGGTCGTTTCAGTTTTTAAGGCACTTCCGAAATTCCATAAAATACGGTTAATCCGACAGGTTTCCAAAATATTTGCAAAATATGCTTTTCTAGAAAATTTATCTAAAATAATTAATTGAAATAAAACTTGTTTATGAAAAATATTTAATTTGCACGCATTTTGCTAAATGGCCTGAGTTTGCAATAAATTAAATAACGACTTCACAATAAAAGGAAATGAACATAAAGTAAATCAATATACAAAAAATCAAATATTATTAATAAATAAAATATTTTACACATTTATTTGCATAAATATCCAAGGAAAGTAATGCAAAGTTAAAGATAGAACCGGGAAATTGATCAACTCGTGGGAGCCTTGAATTTTCTAAAATTTCTAAGTCTTATTTATGAATGCCCGTGTCCAAGTCAATGTATATCATTTGTAGGTTAGCCAAACGCGTCCCCAAGTTGTTCGTGCCAAAATGTACCTCACAAAAAATATGAAAATTAAACTGGATTAGTACGATAATAAAGTGTAATAATTAATGAAAATAAAATACTAATAATAAAGTAATAAAATAATAATTATAATAGTAATAATAATAATAATATACCAAATTAAGAATGGATCCTGGGCAGCATGGAGATAACAAGATTTACTGGTGACACAAACAACCCTAAACGCCAGAAATCGGCTAGAGCGGGCAAACAACAGAACCTTGGTTCCGGCATTCAACCTTCCGCCTGGGTTGTTTATCAAACCATACTTTTAATACCACCATCTGCTGAGATTCTAATCTTAATCCATTATTAGAATCATTTTACCCTAGCAGCCTAGTGTGATAGAGCTCAACACTTAAAGACTTAGCCTGTCATTTAGACTAAATATTAATATTTAAAATTATTAAAAACAAATAAAATTAAAAGAACTCTGAATACCTTCAGTTGTAATCAGCAATAGAAGATTTTAAACAGCAATAGAAAATTTATAACTTTATAAATTTTTACAATGAGGGGCTTTTTCAGAGAGAGAATCGTATTTTTCCAAAACTTGCCCTGCTCAACTAAGTATGTTGCCTTTTATAGGCAGATTCTAAAAACAAAATAAAAATTAACATGGCCCAAAACTTTACAAGTGGCCTGCTAAGGGAAAATCATGGCCGACAAGTGGCCAATACTTTCAATAAAGTAAAAGGTAACTTTATTAAAGTTATCTTTATAAAAGCTGAAAGTACATCAATAATGCATCATCAATAATGCATCTCTTTATATCATATCTTCATATCTTGTCTTTTCCTTTGGCATTATTCTAGCTGGAAGATGCTTCCTCATTTACTTGTTTTATGATATTAGCGATATAATCGTCCATATCATTGTCAGTAATGGACTGAGATTCTCCTGCTAGACATTGCTCTTCTTCATCCTCTGTATTATTTGCAGAGACCATTGATATGTCTGAAGGGACTTCAATATCAAGATTCTTTAATAAATTTTTTTTAACTTCTTCAAAATAAGAAGCTAAAATCTCAGCTTTAGTCATAAGTCCTTTCTTCATCTGAATTTTATTAATAATGTGCTGATAAGGACTTGGAGCATTTTGCTGCTTTGTATGATCAATCTGCTTATATTCAACAATAGATCGTTTCATTTTATCAATTGTGTCTTGGCATTGGATATTGACCTTCAGCATTTTTCTGAATCATTTTCCTCCAAAATCTAGTATGGAAGTTTCTGTATAGTGCAGGGATGTTTTGTAGAGTATGATCCACTTCAACAGTCCATTTCATAATCCATGGGATGGAATACTCAATAAAGAAGTTCATATAATAACTTCCATTGATTAGAGTATTACCCTATTCTAATTCTTGAATCTTGGGAGATACTTCCAACCATTCAGTATATAAACTAAGTAATGGTTCCGGCAATATTTTAATGGTAGGACCATAAGTAATCCACCATTGAGATAATCAATTTGGTATACTACTTTGTTTATAAACATCTGAGCATACCTTTATGAACCAAGAATGTTTTCTATTATCATTCTCATATAATAAAGCTTTATAAAAGCTTTCAACATAATCCCAGTAATTAAATTTTACTGGAACTTTCTGCTCAGGATGATTATAGCTTTTTTCAGTTAGGGTACTCAAACCCCATTCTTCTGGTAATATAATATGCTTGATGATTATCTTACAAAAGTTATAAACTTTTCTTGTATTAGCTGGATAAAAATGCGATATTTCGCATGATCCTGTGCACGAGAGTATCATCTGAAAATGAACCCTGTACTTATAAGTACAGCTTGTGTATGACACATTATTTAGATATCTTGCCATTAATTTCCATGGCTCATCCTTCCATTGAAGGTCTCGATGTTCAAGGAATAATATTAACTCCTTATAATCTGTTTTGACATATGACTGTATATTTTCATTGTCATCTTCTAGTATAACAGAAGAGTATGATTCTGGCATATTATCCTTTACCTCATTTTGTTTTCCTTGAGAATTTTTCAATTCAAGGAATTGCTGATACCGTTGGTATGAAATAGCATCATTATTTTTATTATTTGATGAAGAAGATCCTGTCAAATCTTCAGATACAAGTCTTTGTTTTCCCATTTGGGCTAACACAGTACTAAATATTCAATTTTTTCTTCTGGAGAGTATTGCTTTAAAATTCCTCCATAACCAATGTCAGAAGCATCAGTTTCAATTATTTTTGGCCAAGTAGGATTAGCCAACGTAAGACAAGGAAGATTCTTTACCCTATCCTTGATCTTTTGGATTGTTTTGGTATGAGCATCAGTCCAAGGTTTTGGAATCTTTTTTAACCTATCATATAAGATAGATGTATCTTTAGCAAGATTCTCATAAAATGGAGAAATATAATTTAAACTTCCTAGAAATCTCTGTAATTGAGTTTTATCTGTTATAATATCAGGAAACTTAGAAGCAAATTCAATACTCCTATTAATAGGTATAATCTTTCCTTTTTAAATATTATGACCAAGGAATCTTACCTTTGTTTGAAATAAAAACATTTTTGGTTTAGATATAACCAAACCATTTTGTATGATTATTTTCTTGAATAATTCAAGATGCTTGAAATGCATTTCAATAGTATTTGAAAATACTAATATATCGTCAATATAAACGATAATGAAATTGCTATAAGGAATGAATATATCATTCATAATCTTCTGAAATGCAGAAGGGGCATTTTTTAATCCAAATGACATAACATTCCATTTGAACTGTCCTATTGGGACATTAAAAGCAGTTTTATACCTGTCAGCTTCAGCTATCTGAATCTGCCAGTATCCTGATTTCAAATCAAATTTAGAAAATATAATAGCATTATGAAGTCTATCCAATAAATCCTTTTTATTAGGAATAGGATATCTAATCCATTTTAAAACTTTATTCAAAGGTTTATAGTTTATAACTAACCTTGGAACTCCTCTTTCTTGTTCAGCATGTTTATTAACATAAAAAGCTGTACAAGACCATGGAGATTTTGAAGATCGAATAAGACCTTTATGTAATAAAGAATCTATTTCTTTTTTACATAATTCTAAATATTCCGAATTCATTTGGCAAGGTCTTGCCTTAGTAGGAATACTATTAGTTTCAGAAAAGTCTTCCTCATATGGAAGTGTAACTACATGCTTTTTCCTATTCCAAAAAGCATTTGGATGTTCACTACAAATCTGTAATGAAAACTGATTTATTATAAAATCAATTTTTTCTCTTAATTTGGGATTTTTTAAAATCTCATCAATATTTAAAGTATAAATTTCTTGTTTAAGAAAATTGATATGCTGACTTTTCTTAGCTAGCATATCTTTTAACTGATTTAAAACTCTGGTAATAGGTTCAGTTATAAACTGGAATATAATGGGTTTTTATTTGAAAGTTCCTATTATCCCTTCTTTATCAATTCTAGTAATTGGAAATATTTTTTGTAAACAGGGTGTTTCTAGTATAACTTGGTTAGACATATTTTTTATTAAAACAAAGCTTTGAGGTATACATACCTTATTTGTGCATATAAAAGCTTTTGGCAATTTGTACTCAATCTGCATCTTTTCACCATTAGCAGACCTTAAACTATGAGTAGTTTTATGAAAATATCGTGAAGGAATTAGTCCTTCTTGAACACAATTTAAATCTGCTCCACTATCAACAAGAGCTATAAATTCTTTTTTGAAATTATAATCAATAAGAAGAGTCATTTTTATAAAAAACTTTTGTGAAGTAAAAACTTCTAGAGTGGTCAGAAACTCTCTTTTTCCTACATCCTGCATATCACTAAAAATATTAATAATATCTTCATCAAGATTTTTAAAATTAGAAAGGGTAGGGGTTTCATTTTTTTCTTTACCTTTTCCTTCAAATTTTGAAATCCTATGTTCTAATATCTTATTTTCCTTCTTCAGATTATAAATCTCCTGTTTAAGGTTATAAACCTCTTTTTCCAAATCCTGAGACGTAGTAGGTGAACTACTATGACTCATTTTTCTTTGTTCTAGAAGTCTTTTAACTTCCTTCATGGTATATGGAGTATTATCCATAGGGGCATAGAAACCCTTTTTCAATTCTTCGTGTTCCTTCTGCTCGAAATTTCCCTTGATTTGATCTATAAGTTTAGATCTAACTTCGAAATCCTGCACCATCTTCAACAATTCTATTAAATTATCATTATCCAAAGTGTTAAGACTAAATTGAGAAAATAAATTATAAAATTCATCATTTTCTCCATTATTACAAGGTTGTCCATCCTTGCAAGGACCACATTCATCCTCAGAACTCGTGACAATATCACTTTCATCCTGGAAGACCTTATTAAGTTCTTCCTTTGTAGGAATGTTTTTCTCACTTGGATCCGATATCTCCGGTTCGGAATTTAATAAAATCTTATACAAAGAATCTTTCAGATCTTCATCTATATTAAGAGCTTTGATCTTTTCTTTCACTTTGCAATCTTTGTAATAATGACCAAATCTTCCACATTTATAACAATTTTGTGGATTCTTTGATCTAATAGCATCTTTCCACTTTTTAAAAGCATTTTTTCTTTTAGCACGCTTCTCCGTGCCTCTTTCCAAGTATTTTTGTCTCTATTCCTGGTAATCATATTTCTTACCAGTTTTGCTTTTATGAAGCTTATGAGACTTTGATTTGGTTCGTGGATCATCCATACCGAATTGTCCACAAAATTCACCCAACTGTTGTTTTTCATTAAGACGATGACGCTTGAGCTCTTGATTCAGCTTAATTTCATTGCATAACGCCAATCCTTCTTGGATACATATTCCAACTAAACTTCCATAAGTATGGTCATCATAATTAATATGAATTCCCCCTTGTCTAAGAGTTTTTTTAACTCTTTCTGCAAAGAGGTTAGGAAGTCCATCTATAAATTTGGATTTCCAATGAGTGCTATTACACTCTGGTAACTCCATAACTCTACAAAGAAATGTATCTTTATATAGTCGAAATGAAGTTAAAGTTTTACATCTCATATTTTGTAAGAGAGTTCGGATAGTCTCACTATTGTCAGACCATCTACCTGAAAAATGTTCAATTATATTAACAACCAAAGAATAAACAACATTAGAATTATCAGCTGTAGATGTTCCTGGTTCGTTTTTGACTTCATTTAGAATGGTATCTCGCTGGTTAGCGGTAAGATAATTATCCCACCAGCCTTTTAATTGACCATTAAAACCTGCAACAATCATATTGGCAACAGTTTTATCACTATTACCATTAGTCTAGCAGATAGTGCTATACATCATCATTCTATGTATAACAATATACATCTGCCTGTTGGTATGACCATCAATGTTCCACTCATATATTTTCTTACCACTGAAGCTATTAGGAGCATACATTCATCCTGCTCTTCGAATAGTACATCTTGAGGAGTAGGCCTAGGGTAGTAAAACATTCTCTGCCTTGGCTTTTCAGCAAATTTTGAATTATAAGAAGACTTTAATTTATTAATTTGATCATAAGTCAATTTAGGAAAATCATTATCAGAAAATTCATTATCACTTTCCTCTGTATTAATTAGAGGCTTTAGTGATAATTCTTTAAATTTTTCATTTAAAAATTTTTCTATATTAGATGCATAAGGTTTTATTTAAAATTTTCAACATCAAGAGGAGGTTGAATGGTTGGAATGGCTACTCGTGGTGGCTCTTCCAATTTTTCCTTTCCTGATGTATTAGCAATATTACTGCTCATTGATAATAATTTATATACTTTATCATGCAAAGATGCAATCTGTTCACCTAATATATGAACATAAATATTCGTATAATTCTGTTGTTTCAACATAATATTAATATGTCTAACAGTAATTTGTAAAGTATTTTCTTCAAATATTGCAGAAAAAGCTGCAAAATCAATCATTTTTCCCTCCTTCTTTATTTTAAAAGGTTGCTGTGGAGGTAATACAACATCAATGATTTTACCATTTAATAATTCAAATTGTCTTTCCAAAACAGCAATATTATTTGCTACATATTTTCCCATAAACCATGGGATGAAAGATATAATTTTATTAACTTTCTCAAGATCTTTATAAAATTCTTCTTGAAAATTATTTTGTTCAGTTTTATTAAAACTTTTAAAAAACCATCTTCTAAATTGTTCCCATCTTGGTTTATAAAAATCCACAGATATTTTCTTTCTTGCGGGTGATCCCCGACTAAAATCAATTGTGGACTTAAAATCCATTAAATTATTTCACCAAAATCCATTTCAGATGCAGTTATGTCTACATCATTTATCTGTTGTTCTTTTATAGGAGCAACAGGAGTAACAATATTATTCTTATCAATTTTTAAAGTATGATATCTAGGAGTTTCCTCTCTTACCTGAGAAGTAGAAGCTCTAGAAGGAGTTTGAACAATATAATCAATAGGAGAAATATGAGAATGATATAAAGAATTAGACCTAGATAAACCTTGGAAACTAGATCTGTCAGATCTCATATCCATTCTATTTATAACATCTTCAGGTTCAAACCTGATTCTTACATCTCCTTCTGGAGTTTGTTCAATTCCAGTTAGATCTGTATTTCTAAAATCTTTTGGAGGAACCACTTCCTCCATGACCCATTCTTTAGGGAAATCTATTTCATCCCATTTGATAGGTCTTCTGGTAGTAACTTTAGACTTACCAAAATTAGTTTCTATTAAAATAGTTTCATTTTTAAAATCCATAATTTTGCACATAGGATTCAGAGTATATAGTGGCTTAAAATAAATTCTATAACAGATACATATTACTTCTGTATTAGGCATATAATCATAACCATGTAATTTAACATTTAAAACCAAAGCTTTTAAAGCATTTTCATCCGACAACGATATTTATAAATTCGGATAGGCATTAAAATATACTGGGCCATAAGCCAAGCTTGATTGTACAGTCCCTATAAGGGATTTCTTCCAATTATGATTTCTACCATCTCTGAGAGCAGTTATAAAACTTTCAGGTAAACCTCTTAAAGTTAAAGATTTAAAAGCAACTTGAATTAAACCAATATGAAATAATAATAATAATAATAATAATAATAATAATAATAATAATAATAATAATAATAATAATAATAATAATAATAATAATAATAATAATAATAATAGTAAAGGGGGTTTGTTTTTGCAAAATTTAGGCTCAAATTTGTATGGCGCGTCATGTAGAGGCTCGGGATGTTGGTACGGTTGCAAACACGCCGGCCGGACGTGTTAACATGCCAAGTACCAATTCCGTTACTCTATTCGACTTGTTTTGCCTCAAATGCATACATTCATCATCGCCTTTTGCTTTAAGGACACGGGAACGGGACGGTCCAAGTGTAGTATCATGTTCAGATTAATCCTGAGGCCTCAATACGTGCATATGTATTTTTTCATTGGCCGTGTAGTAATTGTTCATATCAGTCCACAGGTTATTTTATCAATGGTAACTATCTAGAGCTTGTGCCAAAATTCAAGTGCAATTTATCAATGGTAACTATCCAGATCTTATGCCAAAATTAAAGTGCAACAACGATCAATCAAAGACCGAGGTAAAGTTTCATCGCCAGCCAGAATCAAGCAGCAAGACGAAGGAGCGACCACCAATGAGTGGCGTCGCTGCAACCGCGATGCCTCCCTTCAACTTCAATCAACAATCCACTAGAAATGGAGAGACAACAAGAAACAAAATCACCAACAAATCTGCCAAACTTATCAAACAGTAAGAAAATATAACGAGCAAACACATAATTAAAACCAGGCCATAAACAAATAAGCCATCGCCGGCGAGATTCAGGCCAAGCAACTGCGTATGCACGAGATTAGCAACAGAAACAAGGATCAAACATAACGATTAAGACCCAAAATAAATCCATGTCATAAATGGGTTACTGAAATCCCAAATCCCGGTCAAATTCAGGTGGATAACAGCAGAGAATCAGTCGAAACTGCATAAGGAGAAATATAATAGATCTAGACCAGTGACCATCGCTGGTCAAAAATGAAAACCCCATTCGAATCGAAGCGCAGTACAGGAGAGGAAACAAACAATCGATAGAGTAAACAAACGGCGCAGTCGACATACGGAGAGGAGCGACCGCCAGTGAAATTTCCCGGCGTGACTCCGGTGAAGCTCGCGGCTTCACTGCCAATCTCCGGTTCTAATATCTTTCGTTTCCTTTTTTGCCGTTTCCCGATCTGGGTTCCATTTGAATTTGCCGGTGGTGGGTGTTGCTATTGCCCCTGTTTTTATCCGTCCCCTTTGGTGTGCGTGTGTATGTATGGGTGTGTAAATGGTGGTGAGGTGTTGAGAGAAGAGAGGAAATTGTGAGGAGGAATGGTGAATAGTGATTTGTGAGGGTGGAGTCAAAAATGAGTGGGGGTGTGTCTATTTTGTGAATCTGATTTTTGGTTGTGGGAGAGTGAAAAAGGTGAGGGGAATTGTGAAGAAGATGAATGAATAGTGTTCTTTCCTAGGGTTTTAGATAAGTGTGTGTGTATATATATATATATATATATATATATATATATATATATATATATATGTGTGTGTGTGTGTGTGTGTGTAGGTGATTTGCACAAATAGGCTAGTGTTTAGGGGAGGGAGCGGATTTGGCCTCAATGTACAAAAAAAGTAAATGGGTTGTACGGGTGGGTTAAAATTGGAGGGATTTTGTAAATATAGCACATTCTTTGATATTTCAATTGATCCTCTTTTGTTATCATTATCTTATTTAATTTTCATATGAAACCTCAATTATAAAAATATTGTCATAATTTAATAATTTTGAAAAAATTCGGGACAAAATTGGGTGTCAACAATTCCCCTGAGGCGGAGTGATCCGAGCCTCATGGAAGTAGCTTATCTCTAGTAGAAGACTCACCCCACGATCTTCGCTCATTAACTCAGAATTTATTGGGTAAAATCATGGGTAAGCCACGACTGAGATATAGAGAAGTGGCTAGTTAATGTTCTTAAATGTCTCCAGGTTCTTGATCTATAAATAGCATCTCATTTATCTTGTAAGCGCATCCAAAAATACTTAGGCAAAACCCTGCCCAATTGTAATCTCAAAGCTGCTATATCAAAATCATTCACTTTGCGTTTTTATTGTTCATCTGCTGAAATTAGTTTGTTTGTTTAACCAACTTTGATACATCAAATTGCTTGTAAACCCCTTAACAAATTCAATTGTAGTCCTAATCTGGTTTAGGCCAATACAAAAATTATTCGCATCAATCTGTTAATTCAAAGCATTTCCTGAAGATAGCTGATATTCTTGAAGGCAACCTAAGGATAAAAAGCTCTAAGAGATATGACTTCAAAGAGTACAACAGGTGTAATCTTAAAAAATCCTTTTTAAAGTATATATTGTTCTATATATATTCTCTTACTATAGCCTAAGCGAGCAGTAATTATACTCTATTTTGTAACTGCTCTTTTTATATGGTATATTTTAAAGATGAGGCATGAGGTAGGAAGGGAGGTTGAGTGAGGGGAATACTTGTTTGGCGTAAAGGTTTCGAAGTTACTTGATTTCATTGATCTAAAGCTTATAATCACTTTTGCAGATTTTGATTCTTTCAGTATCTTCATGATGGATTTTTCCTATTCATTATTGGACTTTTGTATGATAGTCTGCTCACTTGCTTAATGTGCACCGGAAAAAAGATGAACAATAAGGTAAGAGACTGACCTGTAATAAAGTTATGTATTAATTTTAACAAGTCATTTTCATTCATGTTTCTGATTGAGAATTTCCAGAATTTAGAAATTGGTTGGCAAATTTGCATTTTTTTATAAATGACATGGCTCATATTGGCACAGTTTGTAATAATACATACAACTCTTGTCTCGGTTAAGGCTTTATAATAATCACCTGATTGCTTTGAAGTTTTTTCTCTCAGCAGTAGAATTTCGAACTTGACTATCACAATCACATCTTTACAGTTTCTTTGCTTTAAGGGTGTCTTTGCTATGTCTCATTTTGACTTGAAAAATATTGTTCATATCCATTCATTTTCCTCCATATAGAGGAAAATATTTTGCCTAAGAAAAATGAAGGGAAAATATTTTCCTGACATACCCAAATTCCTTAATACCTACCCCCTAATTTCCCTAAACTAAAAAACCCTAATTTTTCCACAGACCCTACCCCCTCTTCACAACGTTAGGACCCCAGCCTATTTGTCCCCAACCCCCTCCCCCATTCCCGTACCAGCCCCCATACCACCCCGTCCTCCATTTCCATCGCCACTACCCTTGCCGTCAACCCCCTCCCGTTCTTTAGGAGTATCTCCCTCTATACTTTTGTGTTCTGTCTCAGCAAGCATCAAGTCGATTCTGAAGTCGGCAAAAAAGTCTGCAAGCACCTATGACTTGATGGTCATACGTGGCTGATAAATGATGTCATGTCCTCCGATCCCGGCGACCCATTTTTTCAGCCAACCTGATAACTCGGGTTTGTGCAAAATAGTCTGCAAGGGAAAAGAGGAAACCACGATAATGGTGTGACTTTGAAAATATAGCTACAGCTTCCTCGGTGCCATGTCTAGAGCAAGTGCGAGTTTCTCAAGGTGTTGGTACCTAGTTTTTGCATCCAAAAGAGACCTGTTGACACAATACACTGGTGATTGCACCCCCTTCTCTACCCTTACCAAGATAGCACTAAAATTGAATTCAGACACTGTTAGGAAAGACAACAATGGTTCTCCCTCACATGGCTTAGGTAGCAATGAGGGATTTTCTAGATATTGCTTCAGTTCTTGAAGCGCCTTGCTACACTGCTATGTCCATTCGAAGCTTTTATTCTTCTTCAAGACATTGAAAAACTAGTTACGCTTCTCCGACGATTGCGAGATGAATCGGCTGAGCGCTGCAATTCGGCTGTTAAGCCTTTCAACTTTGACTTTGCTTTTTAGGACCTCTAGTATAGCCTCAGTTGCTTTGATCTTTACCGGATTCGCTTCTATTCCCCTATTGAAAATAATGAACCCAAGGAACATGCCAGAGGACACAGTGAAGGTACACTTCTCTAGGTTGAGTTTCATTCAAAATTTGTCAAGCATGTCGAACGCTATCTCCAAATTACTGATGTTATCCTTGGTGAATTCTGATTTGACCAGCATATCATCCATGTAAACCTCCATGGTCTTACCAATATGCTCCTTGAACATCGTGTTTACCAAATTCTGGTAAGTCGCTCCTACATTTTTCAATCCTAAAGGCATTACCCTATATCAATAAGTCCCCCTATCCGTGATGAAAGAAGTCTTTTCTTGATCATCCAGGTTCATGAGGATTTGATTATATCCTGAGTAAGCATCTAGAAAACATAAAGCTTCATGGTCTACCACTGAATCGATGAGTTGGTCGATGTTGGGAAGTGGGAAGGAATCCTTCGAGCATGCTTTGTTCAGATCTCTGAAGTCGATGCACATCCTCTACTTCCCATTCTTCTTGGGGACTACTACTACTTTGGATAGCCAGTCGGGATATTGAACTTCGCGAATGGAACCATTGTTTAGCAGCTTTTCGACTTCATCAAGGACCGCCAGCCCCTTTTCACGACTAATCGGCCGTTTCGTCTGCTTGACTGGTTTCAAATTGAAGTCGACGTTAAGATTATGTGTGATGATGCTAGTTGATATTCCTGGCATGTCTTTATGTGTCTAAGCGAAGGTGCCTGACCAAGCACACAGGAAGTTAGCATATTCTTGCTTAGCTTCGGCTGAGAGCTTAGCCCCCACAAAAAATTTCTTATCTGGAACCTTCTCACCGAAGATCACCGAGTCAAGGTAATCAACTGTAGCTTTGGTGGACTTGTCTTCTTCCTCCATGTTATTGGCTCTCGAGATGCGGCCGCTTCATAGACTTCAAACTAAAAAGGTACACTGGTGACCAGATCGGGGCCAAGCATCTTATCTAACTTCTTCTTCTGGTTTTTCATCTCTTTTTTGGCGGCATCTATCATAACAGTTACTTAACAGCTACATGATAGTTTTTGCTACTACTGAATTTCCCTCACCCCCCTAAGTAGTCGAGTATTTAAAGATTTGGTTAAGCGTAGATGGCACTGCATGCACTTCGTGAATCCAAGGCCTCCCGAGAATAATTTTATACAAGAGGTCGCATATAATTACTTGGAATGACGCCGCCGGGTTGCTCCCGGTAGGTGTACCTTGAGGAGTATCTCTCCTACAGACTTCTCGCTAGATCTGTTAAAGCTAGTTATGGTGTACGAGCTGGGAATTATCTGATCCTGCACCTCCATCTGGAAAACAACCTTCCAATGAATAATGTTGACCATGCTGCCAGGATCTACCAACACACGCTTCACTCGAGCATCATGTACCTGCAAGGTGAATATTAAAGCATTATAGTGAGGGTAATGAACTCGTCGTGAGTCCTTGCTACCAAACTCGATGGTGTTGATACATGGTTTCTTCACTATCTTCTGGTGAGCCTCGTAGACCATGATGGGCCCTGGTCTTGGTACTTCCGACCCCAGGCACTTCGAAGATCATATTGATAAACTTTTGAACATCCGTCATCGCTCCATACGAAGAATGATTAGGTGTGGTACACCGGTAAGATTTTAACCATGATGATAAATAACAAGGTTTTGATCTCAGATAGTCATTCATAGTTTTAGTCGTATTGACCGAGTTATGAATTATCTATTGTATCTTGTTACCAATATCTCGTATTGCGTGGTCTTCGCCGCTTGACATAATTGTTTTTTTTCTTCGTAGAATACCTACAACTGCATGGGCCCCACGATGGGCGTCAAACTGTTTGTGCCTAAAATCGGTCATCTAGGTTAAACAATTAATTTAGAATGAGGTCACAAGTAATATAGTAAATACGATGGAAAAAGAAGTAAATAAAAGAGAGAAATAACAAGCAAGAAAAGTAAAGCATTCTTATTCCATGAGAATAGCCTGATTCTGTGGTGAATCGCTCTGTTGTACAATACAATGTAAGGAGGGGTATTTGTAGTAGTGGATATCAAGTCCTAATTAAGGTAAAATACAAAGACTAATAAAGCCATGAGCCTATAACTCAAGGCGGTGGTGTATACTAAACCCTAACTAGGAGACTGTAAAACTAAGGCGGTTTTTATGTATGCCCTGCATCCTATGACTGTGCCCCCTAAACGGTCATTGGCCTAAGGAGCGGACATGTATCCTCTTTGACCGGTGACTTGTAAGATAAGCATAGTCTCTCTTTCTGTACTTGTATCCCCGTAATAGTATGTGGCATATTTCTTCCCACAAAGTAATAAGCAGCGGCAGCCTTATGCAGATCAGAGCTAAACTTGGCCAATTGAGCATGCAAAAGGAGATTTCAGCCTTGTACCCTGTTGTTTGGCAATCCCAGGCGTCTCCCACGCATTGAACTTAAGTGGCCTGATGACGCTCAAGTTACATCGGCTTGAGCGAATACAAAAAGCTCTGCAAAAGGTTAAAGGAAAAGTTAAACCAAGTGTATTAGTCGAAAGGGAAAAATGTGAGCAACGAAGCTTACCTGAACCGCGCTAGCGGCTAAATGAGCCATCAGCATCCCTAGGGACATGTTCTTGACATTATCCTCATATTTTGGCCCGATTAGCCCCCTAAGGTTCATGGGAACATCCATCGTGTCGTCGCAGAGACACAAGCCGTCAAGAACCTCAATTCTCCTCATGGCCTTTTGAGAAGACGATGCGTTAGGGGGCTCAGAGTTAGCTCCTGCCGCACTTGGTACTACCCTCTCTTCAGCAGCGGAAGGAAGTTCGGCCTTGCCTACCTTAGCCTTTCCATTAGCCTTGGCGGCGGCATAGTCAGTCCCCTCGAGGTCTACTACCTCAACTTCTTTAAAGACCTCAAAGCCCTCATCACTGAGGATGTTGTCATAACCTTTTACAGAAGTCCCTTGACCAGAAGAGCCCTTCGAGGCTTTGGAGGTCTTGGTTTTCTTCAAGGAACTAGCCAAGTTTGCTATCGCAACTAAACTAGCATTAACGTCGGGGGCCTTCTTTTTTTTTCTTCCCTTTTCGGCTCTTCCTCGGTTGGTTGTGGCAGCCTTGCAAGGGAAACCTATGGCATAAAGGAAGAAATTGACGAAAGTGGAGACCTCAAATACTCCTCGAAGGGACTAAAGTTGTGATTAAGACTCATTGTTCCTCTTGCACACCCAGCTGTTGTCTGCCTCGGTGGCGAAGCTCACCCGGTTTGGATTGCCATTATTTCTCGAACCCAATCTGTCAGGTCGGCTGGGGTTTATTGGGAAATTTATTGTATACATAGGAAAATAAGGCATATATGAATAATAATCGAAGGAATCAAGGAAAGTAATTTAGCAAAGATTGAAGGAAGATCACTTACATTCAATGTCCCACACCCGACGACCCTCCATAGGTTGAGCCCAAGTTGAGCCAAACACAAGTTTTGTGTTCGGCAAAATGTATCAATCACTCTATGCACCGGAAGGGAGAATTCCGCCATGAATGGGTAGGGGTAAACAAAGGAAATCCCTACCATGTGGTCAAAGCTGCTATTGTTTGGGGCTGGGACGGCAGTTTTGATTTCGGGCCCCCATTTCTGTTCTTCTCTTGTTGAGCAGCGGACTGCTCCTTCGACTTAAAGTCTTTCTTTATGTCAAAGCTCGAGGGGATGACATGATGAGGCTCGAGCTCCAAGTCAATGGGAATCTTTTTTTGCTTCGAAGACTCCTCTTCACCCACTTCGGCTTCACCGACACCACCAACATAATCATCTCTATTGCTTGCCTCATCAGATTAGCTGCGCCGGCGATGGCTTAACACTGCTTGGGTATCAAGCCCCCGCCTCAAACGTCACCGCACTGTCGTCAGCGGGTGGCGCGATGAAGTTTAATGGATCGACGAAGTCAACCACCTTACTCCCAACAATAACAGTGGTGGCGTCAGGAATCCTATTGTTGGAGTTGCTACTAGAATTTTGGACTGAGTTAGTTGTTGACATTCTTGCTCGAAATTGTGTGTGAATTTTTTATTCTGGGTTGAAATTTGAGAAAGAAGATGTGGAATTTTTTGCTTTGAAATAGCTACAGCAGAGTAAATTTGCAAGTGTTGATGAAAATGATCAAGTTGAGGTATTTATAAGGGAGGAAGCTATCATTTCATTGCCTTGAGAAGGAGGACGAAATGGCATGATCGTTCAACTGTCACCACGTGTAGCGGACGAGAAGTTGAACTGATGGTCGCTTTTTTCAATTGCTAGGCGCACGTATCGCCATGTCACTTTCCCGCTTATTCTCATTCCACTCCTCAAAAACTCAGTCAGTTGCCTGAGGAATGGGGGGACTATCTGTATTGGATGAAATATAGCTTGCACACGTAGCAACTCGAGCGGAGGGGTCAGAGTATTTCTCACAGGATTCGTAAGTTGGCCACGAGGCAAACAACATGGTCCTCAAACCGAAGCCCCAAGGTCAAGGTCCTCTGCAAGCCACGAGGAAGAGTCGCCTCGGTGAACAAAAAGCCCATTCTCCTGAGGCGGAGTGATCCTAGCCTCGGGAAGTAGCTTAACTCTAGCAGAAGACTCGCCCCACGATCTCCGCCCATTAGCTCATAATTTAATAGGTAAGATCATGACTAAGCCATGACTGAGATATGAAAGAGTTGCTAGTTAATGCTCTTAAATGTCTCCAGGTTCGTGATCTATAAATAGCATCTCATTTATCTTGTAAGGGAATCCAAAATACTTAGGCAAAACCCTGCCCAATTGTAATTTCAAAGCAGTTATATTAAAATCATTAACTTTGCATTCTTATTGTTCATCTGCTGAAATTAATTTGTTGTTTTTAACCAACGTTGATACATCAAATTGCTTGTCAACCCCTTAAAAAATTTGATTATAGTCCTAATCCAGTTTAGGCCAATACAAAAATTATTAGCATCAATCTATTTATTCAAAGCATCATCCTGAGGGTTGCTGATATTCGTGGAAGCAATCTAAGGATAAAAAGCTCTAAGAGATATGACTTAAAGAGTATAACAGGTGTAATCATGAAATATCCTTTTTAAAGTATACGTTGTTCTATATATATTCTCTTACTAGAGCCTAAGCGAGCAGTAATTACACACTATTTTGTAACTGCTCCTTTTATATGGTATATTTTGAAGATGAGGCATGTGGTAGGAAGGGAGGTTGAGTGAGAGGAATACTTGTTTGGTGTAAAGGTTTCGAAGTTTCTTGATTTCTTTGATCTAAAGCTTATAATCACTTATGCGGATTTTGATTTTTTCAGCATGTTCATGATGGATTTTTCCTATTTATTGTAGGACTTTTGTATGATACTCTGCTCACTTGCCTTATGACCACCAGAAAAAATGAACAATAAGGTAAGAGACTGACCTGTAATAAAGTTATGTATTAATTTTAACAAGTCATTTTCATTCATGATTCTGACGGAGAATTTCTAGAATTTAGAAATTGGTTGGCAAATTTGCATTTTTTTTATAAATAACATGGTTCATGTTGGCACAATTTATAACTAAACATACAACTCTTGCCTCGTTAAAGCTTTATAATTAGCACCTAATTACATTGAAGTTTTTTTTCTTGGCAGTAAAATTTCGAACTTGACTATAGCTATCACATCTTTACAGTTTCTTTGCTTTAAGGGTGTGTTTGCTATGTCTCATTTTCGTTTGTTTGATTTGTTTACATGACTTGGAAAATATTTTTTATATCCACTCATTTTCCTCCATATAGAGGAAAATATTTTTCTAAAAAAATTCAAGGGAAAATATTTTCCTTACACACCCAAATTCCTTAATACCCACCCCCCCTAATTTCCCCAAACTAAGAAACCCTAATTTTCCCACAGGCCCTCCCCCTCTTCACAACATTAGGACCCAGCCCCTTTATCCCCCACCCGCTCCCCCATTCCCGCACCACCCCCCATACCACCCCGTCCTCCGTTTCCATCAACACTACCCTCGTCGTCAATCCACACCCCTAGGCTCGCAGTAACCCTCTCCTCGCTGTCGACCTTCGATCAGAAAATCTCCATCTTCATCGTTGGTTCGGCGAAATGGTAATCTCCGTTGCCGCCTTTACTCGCCTCTCTCCGTTTCCAGCGATGACTTTTTCTCTTCGTCTCTGCCTTCTCCTCTACCCTCTCAGTTGTTGTCCCTGTCCATTCTCCACGACACCATATACTATTTAATATGGCAGTTTAGGGTTGAAGGGAGGGGGTGGGTGAGGGGGTTTTGAGGATTGGGTAGGGGCTGGTTTTGTTTTGAGAGGAGGGGGGTGGGTGGTTTTTCAAATTGGGGAAGTGGGTATGGTGTTATTTTGGGTTTGGGATAGTAGATAAAGGTAATAATTTTTATTTTTTTCTTATTGTGTACCAAACAGTAGAAAATGAGTTCCAAAATATTTATTTTCCTAAAAAATATTTTCCATCCTACCAAAACACCCTAAGTGATAATATATGCTACCAATTAAGTGGAGAGAGATGCCAGACCTTATTGTATCCGCGCTTCATTCTCATTAATATTTAAATTGTTGTCACAGGTCAAAGAAGTGCATAGTCAAGCTGGCAAAAGTTGCAATGTATCCACACGAGGTTAGCACCGTGGAGAACTATTAAAACTTCAGGTCACACTGCGGAAGAATCATTCAATCTTTCGACAATTTGTTTAGCATTTTATCAAAGACCGAGTTGAAATGTGATGTTTTAGATTGGTTGTACTGCTTAGTATGTGTATTGAATTAAACATTCTATTGTTCTGGGCAATTTTAAATATGAGGAGCACCATTTTTTTTTTTGGGCGCATTTATGCAAAGAGGAGAACCTGTGATTGCAATATGTGACATCGTGTTTTCTGAAAAATTAAATACGCTAAATTTGTTGGGTTTGTGCATAGCACGAGCTGTACTCCTCTCGCAATAATTTTTTAAAACAAGTATTGTCAATAACGTTTAGTCTAATCCAAATAGATAGAAAAAACAGTGGAAAACTAAAAAAATCTGAAAATCAAATCAAACATGTAAATATTTTCTTCTTGAACAGAACATACGTAATATCTCATGAAAACACCAAAGTAAATATCTCTAAGAGACGCACAAACAGCAACAAGCACAACCACTTGAATTCTTGAACTGGTAACAAGCACCACCTTCAAAGAGAACGTGGAATTCAACTCGTTTTATTCACGATAAGCTATATAATTTTCTCTCAACCGTAGATACTTCTACTGGTTGACATGGTGGGCGTCAATGTCTTTGGTCAGATTAACAGCTAATTCCAAATAGGAGAAGGGTTCTGGAACTTCTTCATTATGCTTCTCATACTCAATAGTCCATATGACTAAGTTGTTTTCTCCTTCATTCTCAATATGAAAAGTTGCTTTGAAGGCCTTGTATTGCTCTACCAAATGACCTTCAAACGCTTTGAAAGTCACTAGCCTTTTCTCCTCATCTATGGCTTCAACTATCACCTTCACAACCTTCTCTTGCCCCTCTGTTTTGAGTTCAGTTTAAAAACAAAAGATATATACAAATATGAGAATATTCATTATTACATGTCTAAAGAGAAGTAAAAATGTCTTCTAAAATTTCTACACTCAGATGGCGCATGATATCTCTCACTGTTAGGAAGAGTATTTTACTATGTCGTTTTTCCAAGTGACAAACTATGGAAAACCAAAATGACAATCTTTAGACAATTTGAATAGCCAATGTGATAACATTGAGTGTGGGTAGTTTTTCCATTTCATTCGGTACAATACTACTGATGGGATGGAAAGTTTAGGTCCTTAACATATAAATGTCCGCTTTTGAATTTAATTTGATAATAAAATCTTATATGTAGATAAGGCATTAAAAATAAAGATATGGAGCAAGTTTCACAGGTTCAATGCTCAGTAATGGTAGGAGTTACACTTTAGTTTTGTTTTTGCGTATAGAGTAGTTCTTCTTAACAAAGTACCTGTATATTCTTGGAATCATTTGCAGAAACGTGATACTAGAGCGAATGGGTAAATAATATCATTCGTAAGTTCGAGAAGATGAATACTAGAGAATATCTTAGATCGAGAACAAAGAAGTTTCAGGGTATTGTACAAGTGCTAAGATCTCTTCATAGTGAGGAAGAAGTTGAAATTAATCAACCATGAAGACTTACGCTCTTTAATTTGTTAGAGGAATATATGCAGTTATTAATTGATTTCAGTGTTGAACAAACGTCGGTTTATATAATGACAAGTGTGGATTGTGAGGAACTGGCAAGTTTATGCCGAAGCCTCTATCTTCTAACATACTATCTACAAGAGATGTGGCGTTAATTGTTGTATCAAAGAGGTATATTGATAGCTTTTGTTGCTAAGAGGTCTAACACGTATTTAATTGGATATTTATAATTTCTCTCAATCCAAGTGAAGATTCAACATAAAGAAACTCCCTTATGATCACATAAAAGTCCACTTTTTGATGCCCAGTCATTTTGTTATGCTTGGTTCTCAAATTTGGAGATAGCAAACTCGATTAAGTTTTACAGTAATTGCAAAATGGAAAAGAAAATGTCTGCTTTTTTTCTTTAGCTAGTTTTAATCACAGGTCCACATTATTTACACCCTTAATAAAGGTATGTAAGCCTTAATCATAAGAGTATTCATTCAAATTATACCTTGTACCTCGTCTTAAATACCTCAATTATCAATAGATTAACTAAAATCAGAGCATTGATTGATCTTGAAAGAAGTAGTTAATAAGGACCTTGTTTAAACGTCAAATATATTGAAATTAATTCAGTATGCCAAAACGAATAATATTTGAGTTCGGGGTATTAGTAGAGTGTTTAGAAAATCATACCATGAGTATAATTCCAGTTGACCACAGAACCAACAGTTCCCCAATCTCCTTCATGCAAATCAACAGCTTGGATTATTCCAGGACTCACATTGGGGATATGATGTGGTTTGTGCCTAAACATTTCATGAAACATATCTCCACAACACTTGATTTCTGTTTCTGAAACCAACTTTCCTTTGAGACCCATCTCTAATATTTTTTATCACTAATGAGATGAGAAGCACTTAAATGTTGTTAATTTTGCTGTGGAGGAATAGCAGTACTGTTGGAAATTTGATGGATACAACACCAGCAGGGGAAGTCTTTTATATAGTTGCAATCAGGAAACTGTCAATGGTAATAATTCTCTGCCAGCATCGATTAGAATTATTTTCTCCAAGTTGTTTATGTAATTAAATGTTGGAAAGTTGAAATTATGTGATTTCGTGATGTAACGTTCGGATATGATGGCTCTGACAATTGAATTATTAAAGTAGAATAGATGTGTGGATATGCGTTTTCTATTATTGCACAAACAAACATTAACGGGTCGTTCGGTTGCACCCGAACATGATCTAATACCTGGACTAAAATTATATAATTTATAATTCTGCATATATTTTATAAATTGTTTGGTTTGAATTTTATGTTTACCTAAAAATAATACATGCGTAAGTTATGCATGAATATATATATTAATTTATGTGGGGTAGAAGGTCAAATAATATAGGTATTAGCAATACATAGATTAAAATTTAAATTGACAAAACTAACACTCATAAAAGTTAGCATTTTTTTTTTTTTGAAGTTTTTTCCTTATTAAATATTTTTTTTAGATTATACATTGTATATTAATTTATGATATATTAATAATTCAACAAAAATAATCCTTGATTTACAATCCATGCATTATTTATCCCATTATAATCCCGCATAGCTAATACCCGCATTACTAATACATGTTACTAATACCCGCATTGATAATACCCACATTACTAATACCCGCATAACTTACGTTCAAACCAAACAACACCTAAATGCTCTTACATTGCTATTGAATATGACTTTAGAAAATTAGCTTACACGTTGATCACCTCCAACTATGCCTTTTAAAAAAATTAAGTGGTCGCTGTAAGTATAATCCTATTTAACAAGTTCAGCGTTGAATCACACAGATAGCAACATTAATTTGTAACCTTATTTGCACCAAGTTTTTGTTCAAAATATCAAGGATGAAAATTGTGTAAAACTATAACTATACAACAATTAACTAAAAGAAATTAGTAAAATATATAATGATCAAAACTCACCCTAAGCTATAACTCATTTTTAAATTTCCTACTTAAATTATAGGTTGATTATGTTACCCTTGAACTATTATTTTTCGTATCTAAAACTCTCTTGTAGTGCCAAGTGTCATGGAGAGTAACTTCACTCTCTTTTATGATGTGTGAGAGGAAAAAGATAGGCCATTTAACTTGATCTTTTAAAATATAAGCATTCTTTATACTTTTTTCTTCTTTTTTCTTCCTTCTTTTCGAATTAATCTTTTTGGTTCTTCAAAACTCTATATTTTTGCCAATAACGGTAAACTAGTTGAGACTTATAACATTAGAATAAAAATAATGTCAAATATAATTTAATCAAAAATAATAAGCCTAGTTCCATATCACAACTAGATTTTATCGTTAACCATAACTTGTATAAACGAGAAATTTAATAACGAGCACAATATTTATTTTCAAAATATTTTAATATTCGACGTATTCAAATGTAGCTATTTTAGTATTGAGTAAATTTGTTCTATCTAATAATTGTGTTTACTCATATTGATTAATTTTATTTTGTTTTACTCTTATTTTAGGAAATTAATTTCTAACTAATATAAAATTTTTTATTTTGAAGAAGAATAAAAGACAAAATTTTAATAGATATAGAAAAAAAAACAACAAACAAGAAACAAGAATAGCTACATTTAAAAAGAAAATATAAAAATGTCACATAGGATGCTTTACAACGAGAGTGAAGTCAGTCTCCATCAACTTGGGAGTATCAGTTTAGGGGGTAACATAATCAACTGATAGTTTAAGCAGAAAATTTAAAAATGAGTGATAGTTTAGGGGGATTTTTGAGCATTATCTCTTAGTAAAATGGCTAGAAGATATTCAAGAATAAAAAACCTAGGGCGCGACTTTCCCAATTATCAGAGTGATGTATCGAATACTATATATGCATTCAATCTCACTTGACTATCTTTAGCGATTGTGAGCTCCTAGTTTATTGCTAGTATTCTCCAATAAAAAGTACTAACTATCCTGAGTTACTTTTCCAAGTTAACACATGATGATACGATGGACTACCCACCTGACCACGATATGGGCTCGTTGTTCCTGAACTCACCCCATTCTTTTTCCCTATACAGTTCCTTATTAGAGTTCAAATATCACTATTCAACTAACCCAAACTCAAAATACTCTTCCAAAGGGTTTAGAAGAATAAAGAGCACATTCAATTGTGAGCTCTACAATCAAAACATAGTTGAATAATCGGGAATAATAATGTCAAGCTTGATAAATTCATAAAATATTCAACACATCATCCAATGACCGTAACGTAGCTGCTCATGTTCAACAATCATGTCAGGAATATTCATGAAAGAATAAATCATAAGAAGAATGGAAAGAAAAACTCTTGTGTTCTTGAAGTCTCAAAAGCTCTGGACTCCTTTTGCTCCTTTCCATGTCCATAGTTATGTTTTGGGTTTGTTTTTGGGCTCTTATATCATCCCTATTGACCCACACATACCAGGAACTAAAAAAAATGGAGTAATATTTGGCAAGTATTTAAGCATGTCGCGTCGCGCAAGAGATGCGTAGCGCGCCACGCCAACACAATTGCATGCGTCTGCATAATTTTCAAAATCTATGAATATCGATCATACTGCGGCACGTCATGCCATGCCCAGCACGGTGCGGAAGTCTTGTTTTACTGCTTGTCAATTTTTTCTCACAGTTTACATTCTTGCTTTGATTTTCAGTTAGGTCTGGGCTTCTGCTCAAACTTCAAAGCTCCGTTTACTCTTATTTTAGCTCCAAATGACTCAATTTCCTCCAAATGCATTCCTACACAATTAAAAGCATATAAGAAGCTTAAAATTGCTATGATATCAACTTAATCAATGCGTAAAGGCTACAAATATGAGGCAAAACAAGGCTCTAAATAAGCATTTCTCACCGAATATTAATACCTCACACTTGAACCTTTGCTTATCCTCGAGCAAAACCTGGACATAACTAGGAATGACAGCACTACCTATGGCTATGGCTTACATGAAAATTTAGAATGGGGCATATGCCCTTTTCAGGCTATTCTTCACATATATATTAATGCCAAGAATATATAAAACAATCTAGTTTCCTGTCATGACATTCTAACCTCAAGGGCTGGCTCAATAGCACCAACTCTCCTACCCACTAAACTACTCTAACCAAGAAGCCTAATAACTTCACCGATCCCTCATAAACCATGTGCCCTATAAGAAAACTGTCTCACTCTCACAAAAAGTACCAAGAAATATTAGGACTTAACAATGCAAGAGTCACTCACTCTAAGAAAGAAATCATCTACCACACTAGACGTACCATAGCCTTGTACGTGGTGTAAGACTCGACTAATGTATGCTCGCTCAGTGTAAGATCAAGTAGGACTTTCATATGTTGTAATATAGGTTGCAGGATATGATGGATACATTTAGTTTATAGTGGCTAATCCCCCCCCTCCCCCCCTCCCCCCGAGCATTTTAATACATCACATCTAAATCACTTTTTTTTTCACCCAACTCTTCCTAATTTTCAATTCTTTTATCATCCCAAGATTCCCTTTACTTTATGCATTCAAGAGTCACCACCAGTGAAGGACAATATTTTGTTCTCTTTTATATTTATTTAATTTTTTGGTTTTTCTCTTATCATTTGTTTTCCTTTTCACTTTTTTTTTTTCAGTCTTACTAGTAGTTTCTCTCAAGCAAAATACTTTATTCATTTTCACACGTCAAACAAAACCAACTCCCGTAAGTGTAACTATCAAAGCTCATAAGAACCAAAAATATTCAAAAAAGGTAACAGGGTTCAAACATGATCAATTCATAATGAAGGGGTTTGGGTTGTAATATGATTACTAAAGAAAAGATTGCTAACTAGGGTCAACTTTAATTGGTAAGAAAAATAACTCATAGGATAGAAAACAAATGCCTATATCACTTCCTAAACCAAGCAACACTCATAATTGTGCTTTACACACACTCTCGGAGCAAGTTCTAGAAATCATAGTGTAAGCACAGAGCAACAACAAATCTTACACACACATGGCACACGATCTACTTAGGACGGTTCAACTCTAGCTCTCAAATTAAAGTAGTAAGCATGCATTCAAGTATAGTACAAAATAATACAAATCATGAAGAACGCATGTGGACCACATATTCCTGCCTAAGTGTTCATTTCGAACACGCCACAAATAGAAGATCACATGAGTTATTCTGCCTACTATCTTAATTCTAATAGAAATTTTTTTTATCATATACTCGGTTTAAACTATATCCTTTGGCAAAGAACTGAGACACAAAGAAAAATCAAAGTGGATTTTAAACAGAAATTGCAAGACTCCCACCCCTACATAAAATCATGAATTTCCTTCGATGCATTAAAATAAAATAAGGGTGATAGAGAAACTCCTTGGAGCTCTAACTCTGAAAATCAACCTTGCGAGCTTTGTTAAGGTATTGGTTACTCAGACTTTCCCCCAAGCAGTACATCAATTTCAAACATAAGAGGCTGCAAGCACCTCATATTTAGAATCCATACTATTCAAAACATGCAAAACAAAAAGTTCACCAAATAACATCCTTCCACAATAAAACATAAAAATAAAAATAAACAAAAATTTGGGTTGCCTCCCAATCAGCGCCTTATTTAACGTTCTGGCACGACGCATTCAAAAATCCTCACTTTTTCCTCCACTTCGACCTTATGAACTGGATCCCCAATTCTGATTCTAGTTTTCAGTTATGCTCTTGTGGTATCAGTAAGGATCTAAATGGTCTAAGAACCAAATACAGCATTTTGTACTTATTGGCCTTCTGTTGAGGAATGTCTTCTTGCCTACATGGCGATGCAACATCTAAAATGTAAGCACCATGCACCTCTTCTTTTAACTTGTTCACTGGTTCGGACAAATAAATGATTTCCATGTCTTCATCCAAACACAGTGTTGAGAAGTGTCTAGAATGAGATTCAAAACGCTCAAACATCAATTCATTACTAATATCCCCTTTTTGGAAAAATCAAAGTTAACTAAAATTTAATGTTGGATGACTCAAATATCGCTTCAACATGAACATCATCAAAATTCATTTGGCTAGGTGGTTGGCATTTAACTCTTAACTACTCCATTATTGGAACCACAACTTCTTCCTCCATCTTAGTTTCTCCTTAATAACTATCCACAACAGCTTCTTGATGAGCATTAAAAACATCAACTAATTGACTCAATTGAACTTCAAGGCTGCGAATACCCAGTTCATATCTCTGTACAATTAAGTTCTTTCGAATACATCACTGTTCATTACAGGCATTCTTAAGAAACTAAAAGGCTTCAGAAAGCTAAAACTACTACTTCCTTTGAATTAGATACCACCAAGATCCTTTATCTAGATTGTAGCTACCAGTCAGCCGGCAACCCAAATTTTTTCCTTGCATCAGGAGATACGTCAGCCCGTGCAATCTTCGGCATGCACTCACTGATATAACCAAGGCCTGGGCGTTCTTTCCGCAACAATGGACCTCAGAAAAGTATGAGCACAGGTGAAACCTTCTCCCATCACAACAAACAAACTCGAAGATCTGCTTCGACCTCTATTGGTCAAACAGGAGTGCAGATCTTTAAGCACAATTAGGAGCTCGCTGAAAATGAGAGGGCTTGATCTGGGAACCCACCAGAAGGGTAACTCTTCCCTCGGGTATCCAACAGCCAGCAACCGAAGAGGCATTGCAATAGCAATTCAGCCGGACCACCTAAACAAAGAGACAACCTTGAACCACGAGCTAAGTTAGACCTTGATGACTCGCTTATCTGCTGATGGTGCAAGGCTGCATTCCCTTGTTTACCATGAAACAAGTTCATGCATTGGAACAACAACCCAGGGCTATTGAAGGAGCTACATGAATGATGACAGCATCCTAGAAGAGAAGCCTCGTGACAGCTGAAAGGGCTAAGCGTACTGATCCCGCATGAAACGAGAAATATCAAAGCAACCGCTATGTTAGAAGATGAGCACACCGTAATCAGTGCACATGTCATATCGAAGACATTCTGGAAAACATTATTAGAATCTCGATCAGACTTCATGACTCAGGGGACTCCGTTCATCCAATCATGGATGGAGAAATAGAGAAAGAAAAATATGGAGTTTCTTTTGTTTACAGTTTTCTCATACACCATCGATTCTAAATAAAGGAGTTATTCTGAAATATCAAACCATGATCAAAGGTGAACATTTTTTAAGAAGAAAGACTATTATTTTATAAGGAAGCTTTGGAAGAATAGTGTACTTCTCTAAAGAAAGGTTTATGATTTTCGTCCATCATGAAGCCCATATTTATAGGTGGAATGAGATAAGGATGAATCATGAAATGGTCAGTATAATGATGACCTGAAGATATGAAACGATTCAGCGTAGTTAAAAGAGTTTATGGAAAAGGTCTATGGAAGTGGAATGGACCAATTGGATGAAGACACATGGGTTTCTCAAAGAAATCAAGCATCAGTCTCGTCAAGGAGACTGTAAGTTTCAAGGAGTCAGTGAGATATCTTTTCACACCCTTCCGCATACCTCTTTCATTTTCTGACTGCTTATGGCAGTACTCAGCAAGTTAGGGGACTGACTGTGTGGGGAAAAATATGCCACCTATAATTACGTTGATACGAGTTCAGCTGGCGAGACTAGGCCTGGCTTACAAGTCACCAGGTGTAGAGGATACACGTCTGCTTCTCATTCCACGGCTGCTCAGCCAGTATAGGCGTAGAACGTATGACATACAATTCCGACGTCTTAGGGTTTACAGTCTCTTAGTTAGGGTTTCATATATACAGCTGCCTTGAGTATATAGGTCCACGACCTTTATTAGTCATTGTATTTTACAATAATTAGGGCTGGTTAAATCTCTACTATAAATACCCCTTTTTACATTGTAATGACATCAAGCGATTCACATAGAATCCGACTATTTTCAAGGAATAAGATTATTACTTTCTTGCTTATTACTTTTTTCTCAGTTTTACTTACTTGTCCTACGTCTTTACTGTATTGCTTATGACCCTCTAACAAATTTAATTATTTTACCTAAATGATCAAATTTAGGCCTAAACATTCTTGAAATCTCCAAAGCTCTAGCCTCTTTTTACTCATTCCAGGTCATCAAAAGTTATATTTTAGGCATATTTTAGGACTTTTATATCATTCCCATTGACCCACACAAATCAAGAATCCAAAACAAACCCGGAGTAATATTTGGCAAGTTTTTAAGTCTGCAACGTCGCGCCTGCACAATTTTAAAACTCTTTGAATATCTACCCTACCGTGGCGCAGTAGGCTTTTTTTTTAACTGCTTGTCAATTTTTTCTCTCATTTTACGTTCTTGCTTTGATTTTCGGTGAGGCCATGGGCTTATACTCAGACTTTGGTGCTCCGTTTACTCTCATTTTAGCTCCAAATAACTCAATTTCCTCCAAATGCATTCCTATACAATTAAAAGCACGTAATAAACTTTAAATATATTAACTTAATCAATGTATAAAAGCTACAAATATGAAGAAAAATAAGGCTCTAAATAAGTATTTCTCCCTAAATATCACACATCTACTCACTTTCATGCACACATAGTTATTTGTTTATTGCTAGTGTAAATTTCAGCTAACGCCTCAAGTTTAAGTGGTAGAGAACAGACGATAAGTTTTGTATCCGACGAATTTGACAAATCAAACTTAAGAAAAATGAAAATAGTTCATTTGCTATTGTATAGATTAGTAAGTCGAGTTTGAGTCATGGGTCGCACATGTGGACTGAGTCGGTCTGTTTTGAAAAGATAAGTTAGGGAGGTTACCAGGAGTTAGAAGTTCACACACCTTATATTTATCACACTATTTTCAACAAATAAAATCTTTTCTAAGTCCTTCATAAAAGAAACACAGAGAAAAAGAATATCTAGTTTGTGGAACATAACTTTATGCTCTAGTGATTCAAGATTAGACTTGGAGCAAGTTTCTTCGAGCATAATTTATTTCCACTGTTGTGTTAATAGGTACGCAATCTTGTTGTTGTTACCATCTTTTTACTAATAGTATATAAAAAGCACAAAGATGGCTCAATAGGCGATTGAGAGTGTCCCAATTCCCAGTTAACTTAAAAGTTAGAAGTCAAGCTTAAAAGCTGATTTGACTAATTTTAATGTTTGATTAAAGTATTTTTTACGTGAAAATAGCTACATATTATAGAATGAATGTCTTCTTATATATCTTTTCATTAAACCATCTACAAGGCACTTTTTTCATATCTGTCTCATTTTATGGTGCTATAAAAGATATTTGTATATTATGTTAAATATGAAAAAATATTTTCCTCTTTCTGACATACTGTCAGAGTATCCTCTTTTGCATTAGAATGTTAGAGTTTTGCTTTGAATTTGTAATCTACTAGAATTACTTTTACTTAAAGAAAGGGTACAAGACTCCTAAATAGAATAAATCTCCTTCATATGCTCTTTCCATTTTTAGATAAGAGGTTTAGGATTTGTATAAATTGAAGATGAACAAACAACAATCCACAATGTGGTCAATAAGATAATTACTTTTTAGGGAAAAATTTGTATTTTAGTATATTCTTTTTAAGTTAGAAATTTGTATTTTAGTATATTCTTTTTAAGTTAGTTGATTATGTTTCTCCTCCATATGATCTTAGGGTAATTGGCCAAAGAACTTTTAAGTAAAAGTTTTTCTGGTATATTTCATGTATGCCTGATTTATCGTCGTTCAATATTTACTTTGTTAGCTTCCAAATAATGTCATGTTATTTCGATCCCGGCACTGAAAAATAGTAGATTTTTCTCGCTCAAAGTTTGAATCAGTAAAGATGAATTTAACCTTTCATCGTGGCTACTTTCTTATAAGAGGAGTCAAATTTTTACTCTTTGTGTTTTATTTTGTTTATATTTTTGGGGTATATAATAAAAAAAGAAAGGAAATTACTAAGTATTTAAATGAATAAAATATTTGTAGGGTATGGAAAATCTAAAGATATTGTCACTTGGCCCCACCTTGTCCCTTGCAATATTGGTTAAGACCATATAAAGTAGCAGCTTTCATGAGGTGGAGCAACTAAATATGCCTTTTAAAACAATAATTTGGCATATGCCTTGCTCTCCGGGGCGGACCTACAGCCTTCCATGAAAACTCTATTAATATTCCTTCCCAAAAAATTATATTGTATATATAAGTTAAAAATTATTTAAATAGGTAGTGTGTTAGTCTTGGCAAACCTTGAAAAGAAATAATGCCCTAGTCCACCGGTCAAGAGGTCCCTAATGTTTGTTTAGAACCCAAGTTCATTTCTCCACTTCAACCAATATTTTATTAATTTTACCAGTTGACTTTAACTATGTACTTCTTTATATTTAGAGACCTTGGCAAAATTTATGTGTCCGCCACTCATTACTCTTAGAGCCTGTTTGGCATTACTTCTGTTCAAAGGAAAACTCTCGGCGACAACAAAACTTATACTTTATCTTATTTATGTTCTATAAGTCGGAAAAATTCAAAGTGTATGACTTAATTACATGAAAAATGACATTTCTCCACTTTTCATGTTGTCATCTTCGAGAAGAGTCCAACGTTGACTATTGTTGTATTTTATTTTTAAAAATACTGTTAATTATTTAGGGAGGGTTGAGCTGAACGAATTTTGAATTGGTTCTTGTTAACTTCACCTGTTTCAGTGAGAGACACCTTTTTTCTTTTGTTTAAGTTTAAATTTGTATATATGTTAAGACAATTATTGTATTATGCTAATTTTATGTACTTTTCATTTAGTCCTCGATCATATTTTAATTAGCTGTGTCTTAGAGACTGACTCGAGCATTAGAGATGAAAGAATTCCTTATACGGAACCTTCCCTATTTAATGGCCATAGGCATGTGACTTCCAACTTGTCGGACCTCAATATTGGCACGCTGAGGGGAAACAAAACTAGCTAAGGTTTACAAGTGTTCAATCACACTTCTATTTTTAGGGTGACCACGATAATCCCTCATGATCCATGACAAAAGTGGAGACATTACGAGTAGATAAGAAAATGCTTGAGCACGAAATGAACTAATTAATATATTCTTACTTGATCTGTTTCAGCTCTGACTTTCTTAGTTTCTTTGCCCAAATCTAATATTGGAATGTATCATATCTGCTTGCTAGGCAAATCCATTTATTTATTATATTTGATATGGATGATCTTTTCTTCTTTTTTTTTTCCTTGCAAAATCCACTCTAAATAATTTTTTTATTAACAATGCCTCGTGTAAGACGCATATGCAAGTAATAATCTTAGCTAATAATTGGGGATTAACAAAATTAAACAATGCGTTTCTATATATAGATCACACCACTTTGCTAGTATTATAAATATATAGATCACGAATAGAACTACTACTTCATTCGTTTTAGTTTATGTGAACTTATTTTTTTTGTCCGTTCAAAAAAGCATGACCCCTTTCTAAATGTGGAAACAATTTAACTTCAAATTTATCATTGTATCATTCGTGAGATGATTTATAGCCACAGAAATACTAATGGCTTATTTTAGACCATAATTTTTAAAATTTCCCTTTATTTTATTTCAGTGCATACAAATTATCGGAGCTTAAACAAGTCCTTTGTGATGTATATACATTAGAACGAATTATGTCATTCTTCACCCTGCTTTGAGGTTCATGTTTATGTTTTCTTCGGTGTACTATTTTCCTTGATTAGTTACAAGCCTGTGTGATTTGAAAACTATTAATTTGTCAGTTTGAGGTGAACTATCAGATATAAAAAATTGGTAAAACTTACTTACCCACACACTATAAAATAAATATCAAATTTGTGACGGACGATTCTTTTACAAATCCGTCACAAATCACTGTCGTCTCGTAATTGGTGGTCGCAAAACCGTTTATGACGGACTGCATTTCTGTTATAATAGTTTGTGACAAAATTGTGATGCAAATTATTCTATCGTTATACTATACAACTCTTTTGTGGCTTTATTCTATCATAAAATTGTGAAAGATTTATGACCACATATTCCGTCACAAATTTGTGATAGAATATTGCCGTGACAAATTTATTTGTCTTTTGACATATTATGTTGTCATAAAAAAATTTTGACAATATTTCCATCACTACTTTAGCTCCTAACTAAGAACATGTGAAAGAACCAATCAGTCACCAATTAAAATTTCAACTTTCAGTATAAGCAATCTTGACTGAGTTCTGCCCTTGGTCATCTTGATAAGGTTCATTTGAAAAGATAGCGGGGGACGGAGAAAGTGTAGCAAGGGAAATAGCATGCATAAGTGCCATCAGGGCTGAAAGATCAATGCTTCATCAGAAACAACAATTTTATTTTTAGTGTTAGTATCCATGTATAGTTAGATTATTTTCATAATCATCAACAAAATGAAGGATTTGTAGTAGTGTAGAGCTGTGATAGGAAAGAAGGCAGACTGAGTTAGTCCGTTGTGATGTAATTCCTTACTTGGTGGTTAATAAAATTCTTCACAAATACATTACTGCCAAGAATATTTAAAATAATCAAGTTTCCTGTCGAGACATTCTAACCTCAAGGGCTAACTCATTGGCACCAACTCTCGTACCCATTCAACTACTCTAACCAAGAAGCCTAATAACTTCATCAATCCTTCATAAATCATGTGCAGTATAAGAAAACTGTCTCATTCTCACAAAAAGTACCAAGAAATATTAGGACTTAACAATGCAAGAGTCAATCACTCTGAGAAAGAAATCATGTACCACACAAGATGTAGCATAGGCTTGTCAGTGGTGTAAGACTCGACTAATGTATGCTCGCTTGGTTTAAGATCAAGTAGGACTTTCATATGTTGTAATATAGGCTACAGGATATGTTGGATACATTTAGTTTATAGTGACTAACCCCCCTAAGCATTTTAATACATCAAATCTAAATCACTTTCTTTTTTTCCCAACTCTTCCTAATTTTCCAATATTTTTATCATCCCAAGATACCCTTTTCTTTATGCTTTCAAGAGTCACCACCAGTGAAGGACAATATTTTATTCTCATTTATATTTATTTTTTTTTTCTCTTATCATTTTTTTTCCTTTTCACTGTTTTTTTTCAGTCTTACTAGCAGTTTCTCTAAAGTAAAACACCTTTCTTCTTTTTTTACACGTCAAACAAAACCAACTCCCATAAGTGTAACTATTAAAGTTCATAAGAACCAAAAATATTCAAAAAAGGTAACAGGGTCCAAACATGATCAATTCATAATGAAGGGGTTTGGATTGTAATATGATTACATAAGAAAAGGTATCATGCTCAAAGGAGCTAACTAGGGTCAACTTTCATTGGTAAGGAAAAATAATTCATAGGATAGAAAACAAATGCCTATATCACTTTCTAAACCGAGCAAGACTCATAATTGTGCTTTGCACACACTCTGGTCAAGTTTTAGACATCATAGTGTAAGCACAGAGCAACAACAAATTTTACACACACACATGGCACACAATCTACTTAGGACGGTTCAACTCTAGCTCTCAAATGAAAGTAGTGAGCATGCATTCAAGTATAGTACAAAATAATACAAATCATGAAAAATGCATATGGTCCATATATTCCAGCCTTAGTATTTATTTAGAACACGCCACAAATAAAAGATCACATGAGTTATTCTTTCTACTATCCTAATTCTAAACAAAAAAAAAATTATCCTATACTCGGTTTACACTACATCTTTTGGAAAAGAACTGGGACACAAAGAAAAATCAAAGTGGATTATAAACAGAAAATTTGAAGACTCTCACCCCGCACATAAAATCATGCATTTCATTTGATACATTAAAATAAAATAAGGGTGATAGAAAAACTCCTTGGGGCTCTAAGTCTGAAGAACAGCCTTGCGAATCTTAGTTAGGGCATTGGTTACTCAAACTTCCCCCCAAGTAGGACATCATCTTCAAACATAAGATACTATTCAAAATATGCAAAATAAAAAGCTCACCAAGTAACATCCTTCCAAAAAATAAAAAAAATAAGAAAGAAATTTGGTTGCCTCCCAATCAGCGCCTTATTTAACGTCCTGGCACAACGCATTCCAAAATCCTCACTTTTTCCTCAACTTCGACCTTATGAACTGGATGGTCCTGTGGTATCTATAAGGATCTAAATGGTCCAAGCACCAAATACCGCATTTTGTACTTCTTGGCCTTCAGTTGAGGAATGTCTTCTTGTCTAGACGGTGATGCAACATCTAAAATGTAAGCACCATGCACCTATTCTTTTAACTTGTTCACTAGTTCAGACAAATAAACTATTTTCTTATCTTCATCCCAACACAATGTTGAAAAGTGTCTAGAATGAGATTCAGCACGCTCAAAAATCAATTCATTACCGACATCCTCTTTTTGGCACAAATCAAATTTAACTAAAATTTCATGTTGGATGTTTGTGTCTGACTCAAATATCATATCAACATGAACATCATCAAAATCCATTTGGCTAGGTGGTTGGCATTTAACTCTTAACTACTCCACTATTGGAACCTCAACTTCTTCCTCCATCTTAGTTTCTCCTTGATAACTATCCACAACAGCTTCTTGATGAGCATTAAAAACATCAACCAATTGACTCAATTGAACTTCAAGGCTGCGAATCATGTCTCTTTACAATTAAGTTCTTTCGAATAAAACACTTTTCATTACAAGCATTCTTAAGAAACTAAAAGCCTTCAAAAAGCTAAAACTACTACTTCCTCTGAATTAGATATGGGCAAGATCCTTTATCTGGATTGTAGCTACTAGTCGGCAGGAAACACGAAGTTTTTCCTGGAATCATGTGATATGTCAATCCGAGCAATCTTCGGCATGCACTCACTGATATAACCAAGGCCTGGGCGTCCTTTCCATAGCAACGGACCTCAGAAAAGTCTGAGCACAGACGAAACCTTCTCCTGTCATAACGAACAAACTCGAAGATCTGCTTCGACCTCTACTAGTCAAACAGGAGTTCATAGCCCCGCAGATCTTCAAGCACAATTGGGAGCGCGCTGAAGATGAGAGGGCTTGAGTTGTGAACCTACCAGAAGGGTAACTCGTCCCTCGAGTATCCCACAGCCAGCGACCGAAGAGGCATTGAACCACGAGTAGAGTTAGATCTTGATGACTCACTTATCCGTTGATCGTGCAAGGCTGCATTCCCTTGTTTACCATGAATTAGGGCCAGGCGTTGGAACGATAACTCAGTGCTATTGAAGGAGCTATTTGAACGCCAACAACATCCTAGTAGAGAAGCCTCACTTTCTGTATTCTAATTATCTCATAACAAATCTTCAAGTTGTGATAATTATTCTTTCTAAAAGTCTTATGTAGATAATAACCAATTACATTAAATGATTTTCATCGTTAAACACATTTCTAGAAACTTTCAGAGATCGTCACGTAAGTTTCAGCAACCTAACTATTTTTGAAACACTTATAACACTTCAGCAACTAATGTCAAGTAAGCACCTACAACAACTTAACTTTTCTAAAACACTTCGTAAAATCTTGTGTGTCGTCTTATGTAAGACACCATCAAGAAAAATTTCTCCTTCACCATTTCAATACTTTCTTGGTACCAAAACCAACAAAGGCAATCTTCAGCTTACTAACAGAAAAGCAAAAGCAGTATACATCTAACCTTCATCAAAGATGAACCTTATTTTACTATCAGGCCAAAAGTTCAATCACCAATAAAAAATAATTCTTATTGAACAGAAAACCAGCAGAAGTAAAGAACAATATAGAAGAACTAGTAGAAAAATTACCAAGCCAAACTAGCAACAACAGGAACTTACGTGAATGCTTTTAGACCTAGCATCAACAAATGTGTTATCCTTCCTTTTATGAATCTTCTTAAACAAATCCCATGAATTAGCTGGACAACGAAGTTCTACTTCCTGTAAAATAAGTTTAGTATTGTAATTGAAGATAAGAATACATAATTGCTCGATTAAAGAGGTTAAATGCACAACCAATCATATAGTATCCTCCATCGTAGATCTAGAGCCACTGGTGTGGTTGCTGGGACCTGCGCCTGGACCATCAGTCTCGATGTCGCTGCATCGGTTATGACTAGCAATATGGGATATGTCAAGCCATTTGTGAGAGGACAAATAAGCAGTCCAGCTATCCCAAACATCCTGTCGGATCCAATTAGGCTTGGCTGGACTTTTTTGCCAAACATACAACTTTTTATTGTGCAAGTTGGATGTCAATTTATTCCAAGTGTGTTTAATTATGGCATTACCAGCAGGATTCCATTGCTACACCTTCTAAAAAAGAAAGATCAATGATGCATTTATAAATATACTGAATAATTACTTATAAGTCTTAATAGCAACTAGTTAATTTACCATAAATTCATGCCAATAAAAGTTACGAGTCGATTGAGATACATTATTCCATGAGTAGCATCTTGTCACTCCCTTAAGGTGCCTGTGATAGTCTTCGAGATAGTGAATAACGTCAAGGTTATGTCTGACAAGATTTGTTTTCCAGTAAGGAAAATCCCAAAAAAATACTTCTTTTCTTCCAAGCACATAAAGGATTATTTGAAATTCTAGCATTTATCACCTCGGAACCAAGTTCAGTGACTTTTTTAAGTCCAAAATTCTAAATTTCCCTAAGAATTTCTATGCCTGATTATTCAGTTGATATAACCTTACATACTGTTTGACCCTTCTTGAACAACTTTTTGTTCCTTCAAAAGGAATGACCTGGTGGTAAGAACTTTATATGATTGTCAAACCACGACAGAAAGAGGTAGACTAAAAGCATCAGAGTCTCCCTTACAATAAGGACAAGCTAACGTTCCTGATGTACTCCAACCTGACAACATTGAGTATGCTGAAAATTCACTTATTGTCTACATCAATGCAGCTCGCATTTGAAAATTGTTCTTATCGGAAACATCATAAGTTTGGACACCCTCCTCCCACAAAGTTCTCAATTCATTAATGAGAGATTGTATAAAGACATAATTTTTTGTTTAGGATTTCTTGGACCAGGTATAATCGAAATAGAAACATATATTCATCCTTCATACACATCTACGGTGACAAATTGTATGGTGTAATTATCACAGGTCAAAAAAAATATTGTCGGCCCGATTGGACAAACCCAATCTAACATTTCTCACTTATGATGCAAAATCTGGAGTCTTGATTAAAATGTTTCCAAGTAAGAGAGTCTGGACAGTGACGCAATGACACCATCATATTCATGTTTAGAATGCCATCTCATATGTTTTGCTGTAGCATTAGATGCATACAACCTGTGCAGATATGGGGTTAAAGGAAAATAGTACATCTTCTTATACGAAACTACTTTTCTGCTTGGAATGTAATCTCTTGAACCGAGGGTGGCCACAAACTTGCAACTATCAAGTGTATTATTTTCACGCCAATAGATCATACAACCTTTTTTCAGCAGTCAATCTTCTCTACTGGTAAACCCAAGCCTCGTATTAGCTTTATGGTACTATAAAAACTATCTGTCATAATATTATGAGGTGGCATCAATTCTTATAGAAGTTGACAGAAGTCATCATACAACCTTTCAGAAAAAATGACGTTCTGCCTTTAGATTTAATACATTCACTCATGTATAGAATTCAATAATTAGATATCTGTAAAATTTAGACAATGATAAAAAAGAAATATTCACATAAAAAATGAATTCAGGTTCAATCAAACAATACACTGTACCAATAGTTCGAGAGATGGTATACTCTTCAAGCCCTTCTTCAAATACTAAAACAACACCCAAATATCATATTACTTCTGTGAAAACAAAATAATTCATAACAAATATCACATTAAAGAAAATACGAACACTAATTTTCTCACAGCATCAAATTTTGATGAAGACCGGCCACTATTATCACAATTTAAATTTGTGAAATTGGTACTCTCTAGAATAAAGGAGGGTTTTGTGAATATTGATATTTGGGGCAAATATTTTAGAGAGGGAAATTTTAATTTTTGTCCTAATTTTTGTCCATTTGGTGTTTGCTTTTGTTGACAGAAATTTGATCACTAATTGGAAATTATTTTTATCACAAATTTGAGACAAAAAATGCTTTCACAACAATATATGTTAAGTAACTTTGTGATGGAGTGTCGTCAATGAATCACAAAAAAGTCACAGAATTTGTGATAGAAATTCACTAGTATATATTACCGCCAATATTTGTTACTGAATTTTAGCCGAGACAAAACATTCGTCACAAAATTGTCACTAATCCGTCACAGATTAAAACTTTATAAACAAATTCATTTTTTTATCAGATTTTCGTCTCTATGAGAATATTGTGTCACAAAAATTGTGACAAAATTTTTGACAAAAATGCACTAGTATATTTTACCGCCAACATTTTGTAATGGAATATTAGCCAGGACAAAACATTCGTCACAAAATTGTCACTAATTCGTTACTAATTGAAACTTTATAAATAAATTCATTTTTTATCGCATTTTCGTCTCTATGAGAATATTGTGTCACAAAATTGTGAGAGTTTTTGACAAAGATTCACTAGTATATTTAACCGCCAATATTTTGTGACTGAATATTATCCGAGACAAAATATTCCGTCACAAAATTGTTACTAATCCATCACAAATTGAAACTTTATAAATAAATTTATTTTTTGATCACATTTTCATCTCTTTGAGAATACTCTGTCACAAATCCATTACAAGCCTGTCACAATATTGTGGCAGACCTCTCCGTCTCAATTTTTCCACCACAAATTTGATTTTTTTTTTTTTTTTGCAGTGACGCTGGGTGAACAACCAGTATAGTTAAGGTAACTATGTATAAGAAAATTAATTAAAGTTCATTAAGAGTCATATTTTAATAAATAAGAAATTAAAAAAAAGAATTAAAGTCTTACTAATAATAACTAACGGTAGAGTTGCCGTAACTTCTATCGTCCTCTCTTTCTTGTCTCTTGTCTTGTGGTGCTCCGAAGTTTAGTGTCATTTTTCGTCGTTCTTCAATTTTATTCCTCATTGAGTATCTACATTTTTAATTAAATTTTGAGTGATGGTTGTAGACAATAAATTTGTTGCCTCAAAATAATTAAGACAATAAAAAAAGTATCCACAAATAATATTTCATTTATCAAAGTGATGCGGGTTACAATCTTTAGACTAATCTTAAATCAAAGACGTAATCCTCTGATTCTTCTCCCCAGATTATCAACTCAAGGGCTCTACAGCTTGTTCTTCAATTGGCAAATCGGTCTTGGCAGCCGGGTATGATCACGAGCGTGGAGGGAAGCTTTGGTCACGAACGTGGTGGCAGAGGATGTATGGAAGACTTCTTGATCACTGCCAGGAGGGATATGCTTAGTGATTTGTAGAAGACTTCTTAGTTACAGCCAGGAGGGAAGCCTTCTTATGTATGGAATGCTTCTTGATCTCTGGCAGATTGTCCAACTTCTATCTCTGTCTTTTGATGACCTTGTGACCCCTATTTATAGTTGTAAGGGAAGGAGTTATGTGATAAATATACATATTTTTCCTCCATTTTGATCGGTCAGCTTGAGTCATCAAAGCTATCATCAAAAGCTATGTCATTTTGAACACTTGGCGACATTTGATTTGCTCTTGTATTGACTTAGCATGCTACATCACTTGCGCAAGGCGGCATGACAGTATTGGTCCATGATTTGACTTGGCGCCACATCATACGACACGTGGCATGGACCTTGGGCTAAAGAATCGAGCTTATCATTAAAAGTTCGACAATATGGACTAGCCCAATAAGGTTAGGCCTTTAATTAAATTCATATATTTTGGACTTAAATTAATTATATTGGCCCAATAGTATTTTTTTGTAAGACTATGTTTTTCTTGAATTAACATATAATCCAATAATTTTACGGATTTAAATTCAAATAAAATTTAAATGTCTACAAATGCCCCCTACTTCAAGGGTTGTTGGAATGTAGGCTTTGTAGAATTTTAAAGACAAGGCTTGAAGTACTCGTGTAGACAAGTAGTATTTTCTTCAATCTTGACTCTTTATTGGCATGATACAATTTTGAAATATAGGCCTAGTATATCATCATAACTGCCAAACGATGACAAACATTTAAACTGGAATTGGGCCACTTTTCGTTGGACTCTTTAATTTGCAGCATACAAAGAAGCCCAATAACTTATCATAAGCCAATAAACTTGTACCACAGTTTTTTAATTTCCTTGCTTGAATACAGACAACAGCTGACATGGCATCTCTCCTATTCCCTCTTCTTTTCTGAAACGAAACAAATGGCTTGTCTCAGGTTATCTCTCCTTCTAGGACACTCCTGTTGTGCTTTACTTGTAAGACTCCAACTATGATTTATAAATTTGAATCCTAATCGACGAATGCCAATTGTTTGACATAATTCACTTGAATATAGGACAATAATTATTCAATGTACAAACATCATTATCAAGTCCAGAATCATTGGAACATGATGTTATCAGCGTCACAGTTTTATTCCTTCCAGGAAAGCGAGAGCTCAGGCAAACCATGTTCGATAAGGAGTGAAACACAAGTTCTAGGAGTCTATATAAGGACCCTTTTTGGTGCATTGTATCTTCAGACATTCTCGAGGTTTGCCTTTGAGTCAAAGATCAACCAGCCTCAAGTCTTTCTAGTCTTCACTGAGGTGTAAATTTTCTTCCTTTGCGTTCAGTACTAATGCAACTGATGTTGGAACCATATGAACATTTACTCGTATCTTCCATTGATTGAAGTCATTGCAACTCGAAACTAATTGCTCTCTATTTGCAGTATCACAGCTTTGGTGCACTGGTGCAATACTATAGGAAGATATCTGCCCCTAAGCTACGTTAGCAAGAATCGTAGCTCGAAGCTTTACTGATTCGTTCAGGTAATTTTCCTTCCGTAGTGAACTCTGCAGCTTTAGCTGACTGCTGTCCAGACACGCGCGTTGTCACAAAAAAAAATATATCTTGACGTAGGAATGTCTGAATAACAAACGGCCTGTAGTGTTGGATAGCTAACTCACAGAGCTATAATGTATATAAAACTCATGATCTAAAAACCTCTGCATCAATACAGTTTATTGTTTGAATTCAGACCACAAGTTCTGAAACGCTGCTCGTTTCAGCTTTTGCGCGTGCTGACAAAAAAAATTGTATCTTCATGCAGGAATATCCAAACCACGAGTTTTCTGCGGCGTTTGAAAGAAAACTCACAGAGCTACAACATATCCAAAAACTACGATCAGGTAGCTTCCAGATTAATACAGTTTATTATCTGAAGCCAAACTGTGAATTCTGAAATACTGCTTGTTTTAGTATTCGCGCATCCTTACAAAAAAATTGTATCTTGATGCAGGAATATCCGAACCACGAGCTTTCTGCAGCATTTGAAAGAAAACTCACAGAGCTACGACATATCCAAAAACCACGATCAGGTAGATTCCAGATTAATACAGTTTATTATCTGAAGCCAAACTGTGAGTTCTAAAATACTGGTTCGCATGCGCTTACTAAATGAGTCATATCTTGTAAGCACATCAGATCCTAATACCATACTTCAGAGGCTATTTGTATACTTAAAATTGATGCTTATCTTGGTCTTAAATAGCTTCTGCAAAATTTTAAATTTTGACAGCAGAATCTGAATTTCTAGTTCAACTTTGGACATGCTCCATAACTCTGATCTTTTCTCCTTGTCTTTTGTAGGTTGTAAAAATATTAGTCGTTATCCAGCAGACAAAATGCGCTTCATTGACCGCAAGACGCCACAGCCTCACCTTGACATCATGAGTGATGCAAAAAATCCACGCACCAAGATCCTTGCATTGAAGGTCTACCCTCCAGCCACCGGTCCCTTTTCAGTTGTCAAGCAGCCACCTGCTCCTTCCTTTCACTCAGAATGGTCGTCACAGGAAACCAAGGATGTTATGGACAGATTCTCGGGCAAGGCTGCCAAGACGAAGGTCTATCTCCTGAAGTCCTCCACCCATCAGCAGGGTGTACCTACTAATCCTTCCCGTCAAGACGAATGCTTCAGCACTTGGAGAGTTCCACCTTCAGGCTTTGGCGAGATTCGCTACACTCCTCGCTACTGGGAATGGACAGAAGATGTCCTTGGCCGCCACAAGGAAGCTCTTGAACGCATCAGGGTCTATGATGATGTGTACACTTTGCTGTTCACATATGACCACAATGGAAGTGTCCTGCAATCCTTCTACGAACTTTGGCGTTCATCCACCAATACGCTGTCCACCTTCATCGGGGAATTGTCCATCTCGTTATGGGATTTGCAAGCGTTTGGAGGCCTTCCCGTGCACAGATCTTTTTTTGATGAAGTTGTCCCCTCAGAAAGAGAGTTAGTGCAAGAGGACAATCAAGGGGAGCCATTCCTTCCTGGAAGTTGCCAACATTTGTTCAGCGCCTTCTACAGGCTTGCCCAAGATGCCAACAATGAAGTCTTCATCCATGACTGGGTGCACTTTTGGTTTAAAGGTCCAATCAGGTATCCTGAGCCCCCTCAAAGATCATCCAAAACCCGAACTTCGAAGCCAAGGCTGAGTAACAATCTGAATGGAGCTGTTGACATAGGCTTCTTACCACGAACCGAAGAGGAGAATGCCCCCTTTATTGAGCTAGGTGTGGAAGAGTCTCTCAGAGATGAAGTTCACTTAGCAGCTTTCCTTTCATGTTGGCTCTGCAAGTTTGTCCTACCGTACAAGAAGATTAACTGCATCCGTGCTAGTATCTTCAAGGTTGCTAGTTTAATGGCCCATGGGGAGAAATTCTCTTTGGCCGTGCCAGTCCTTGCAAGCATATATCGTGGCTTGAGAGAAATTACGACTTCTCCAGATTTGAGCTCCTGCAGTGCTATTTTTCCTATACACTATGTTTACGGCTAGATTGGAGAATATTTTGACACTCACTATCGTGCCAATCGCCCAGAACGAAGTGTGCCCATGTATAAGATTTCCGGTGAGAAGATGGCGAGGTCTTTTAATCTTCCCGACGCCCGCCAGTTGTTTCAAAATGACGACGCACAAAATCTCCATCATTTTGCGTTACTGCATGATAAGAAGGAGTTGCGCATCATCGACAATGGGCAACAATCACCTTCGAGGAGTGATTATATTATAAGTCTTCGTTCAAGGTGTGTCACCCTTAGGCACGAGTCCGACCTGTTTGTCGAGTCCTACAGCCCCCACAGGTTTAGTCGTCAGTTCAGATTTTGACAAGATACACCTGGCGACCTTGTGAAGCAACCGTTTGATGGCACTTTGCAACCATTACTGCAGCTTTGGGATTCTTCAGTTCACCTCGGTACTTCTTCAGGATTCGTTATACCTCCGTTCGAAGTCGTACCCCTAATGACTCGTGAGTGCGCGGACTGGTGGCAAGCACATAGAGTGGATCCTGCCAGGAAACCTATGGTTATGAAAGCTTTAAAGCGAGATCATGTGCCGAGCTCGTCCAAGAATAGTTCAAGCCAACGAAAGGAAAAGCTACAGCTTCCTGCTAAGTCGGAGGCGAAACTGAGTGATTCTTCACAAGCTGCCAAGACTTCTCTCATGCCTGAAACTTCAAAAGATACGGATACACCTTGCAACAAAGGGAAAATGTGCCTTCGTTTGGTCTCCAAAATGGCTGCTACCACTCCTAATGCTACTAGCAACTCTCCCAAAGGAAAGTCGCCTCTAAGTTCAATCGATAGTGATGATAATGGAGACCAACACTGGAATCATCAGAAAAAGAAATCTAAAAAGTTGGACGATCACCATGACGAATTTCATGACTTGTAAACCATTAGCATCGACTCTGACTTCTTTGTGGACGGGGATCCCAGCTCAACCATGCCGTTGGATGAATTAGCGAAACAAGTTGAATTTTATTTCCTTCGTCTCCTGCTTTCACTGCCGTTGTATATATATATTTTAACTAACAACCGCTCTTCTTCTGTTGGCAGTTGGGTTTGGAAGATATATCCAGTGAAGAGATGGAAGGGCCCCTCCTAAATTTGAATGCTTCTGGAGTAGCTGTAGAGAGCGACGATCATTTGCCGGATGATGCTGAGGTTTGTGCCATGGATCGAGCCCCTTTTCCAAAGAAAGTCACAATCTTCTTCTCCAAAGAGCACTGCAATTTCCCAACCAGCTGTGGCAAGTGAAGATTTTGTTTCTACTGTCCAAGCCAAGCAACCAAAGGCCTTCAAGCCCTCTCAATGGCCGTTGCAGCTTAGTGCATCTAATTTCGAGCCTCAGAAGGCTATCAGCCACCTCAAATTAACCTATGTGTCTGGCGCGTGGCATGCTTTGTGTGAGTGGATCAAACAGTTCTCCATGGATTCGATGGAAAACTTTACGAAGTTAGAGCAAAGCATTGCTTTAACTCTGAATGAAATTGAGGACGCCAACATTACTGATGTTTCTGCTTTGAAGGACCTTGTTGAGATTTTCTTTAGGAAATATGAGGAATATGATGTTTTGAGGTCGTCCTCGTCCCAGAAGATGACTGTAGAATGCCATCAAAATTCCCTCTCCGCTGCGCAACAAAAACTTCACGATGCAAAGGAGGAGAATACCAAGGCGAGTGGGCATATTAAGACTCTTCAAGGCAAACTTGCAAAGGTTGAAAGCGAGCTGAAGGTCTTGGCTGCCAGGAGGAAAGAAATCCTCTCGCATATAGATGAGCAGAACACCATGCTGTCCAAGAGTCAAGAAAGCATCACAACTTTTGAAGATGAGGTCCGAACCATTGAAGAAAACCCTCCAGTATCTGAAGATGCAGCAGAGAAGTTGTCCAAACAGATTGAAGAATTTGAGACAAGTCGTAAACAAATCCTTAGTTTTCAACCATTTCAATAGTTTAGATTCTTGCTTAGGAACACTATATTTTTGTTCTTTCATCACAGCTAGTTTTAGTTACTGCTAGCTCTAGTTACTGGTAGTTTCCATAGTTTAGATTCTCGCCTGGGCGACCCCCTTTTTATTGCTATTACTATGTAATGACTTTTTCATTCTTGGAGCAATAAAATCTATCTTTCACTTTTCAATGTTAATTCCCTGCCTGTGGTTGTTCAGATTCCATTTATCTTCTTTGTTATTTGGAAAGCTCTTTTCTGTTCTCAGCAGGTACATGGCTGGCCAGAAAACACACGGTGCCATTTCCTTTGTTGCAGATTATCTTTCAACTGTGCGCGTCACATTAGAAAAATTCATATCATGTTGTGGGAGCGTCTGAATAAGGAGCCACTCAATTGAGCAGAATCAGACTTCATGGGCTGCTAAATACCATATATTCAGACTCAAAATCCTTCCGATCAGCTGAATTTTTTTAGTGAATTTGCAGGTCTGCGTGTTGATTTCACAGTTTTGCGCAATCTTCTCGCAGATGCGATAAGTTGACATAAGAATATTGTTTAGACAATCCGTCAGTGGCATTGGAAAGGGAACTCTGCGATCTGTGACATATATGAAAATTAGGCCCCAATTCCTCCTGAATTTGTACAGAAAATTCCTCAAAGTGGACAGCAGATGCGCTGAAGATTACAGCTTTGCACAATCTTCTTGCAGATGCGATAAGTTGACATAGGAATGTCGTTTTGACAATCTGTCAGTGGAATTGGAAAGGGAACTCTATGATCTACGACATATATGAAAATTAGGCCCCAATCCCTCCTGAATTTGTATAGAAAATTCCTCAAAGTGGACAGCAGATGCGCTGAACATTACAGCTTTGCGCAATCTTCTTGCAGATGCGATAAGTGGACGTAGGAATATTGTTTTGACAATCCGTCAGTGGCATTGGAAAGGGAACTCTGTGATCTGCAACATATATAACAATTAGGCCCCAATTCCTCCTGAATTTGTACAGACAATTCTTCAAAGTGGACTGCAGACGTGCTGAACATTACAGCTTTGCGCAATCTTCTTACAGATGTGATAAGTTGACATAGGAATGTCGTTTTGACAATCCGTCAGTGGCATTGGAAAGGAAACTCTGCGATCTGCGACATATATGAAAATTAGGTCCCAATCCCTCCTGAATTTTTACAGACAATTCTTCAAATGGACTGCTGATGTGCTGAATATTACAGCTTTGTGCACTCTTTTGTAAAAAATCATATCATGGTCTATGAGCATCCGAATTGCGTGCTGTTTGTGCTATCGGAAAGAAATATACTGTTCTACGGCATGCCAGGAAACTAGGGCACAATTCCTTCATTGTTGACCGAAACTGATTCTCGAATTGGATGCAGCAGTCTTGCGCATTGGTTTCGCTGCTTTGTGCATCCTCACAAAAAAAAATCGTTACTCAAGGCGTGAGCATCCCAATCAACAGACGATTGTTTTTTATGATTGTATACTCACAATTCTGCAACATATCAAAAATCCAGACATAAAATCTTCCTGGATCGCCGGGAATCAATCGTTGAAGTTGATAGACTTGCACCGAGGCAGACTTGACAGCCTTGCGCAACCTTGAGAAACAAATTCATACCTTAAGCAGGGAGCATCTAAGTAGCATTCTGCTCAAACCTCAGGATACCTGACTCGAAACACACCCTCCACACAAGAGACGGAAGCCTGCTATATGCTGGATTCGCCCAAATTTGTCTTGAAGCTGAGGCAACTATCTGTAGAAATTTCTTAAAATTTCTTTTGCAAGCTTGCACGGGAGTGTTGATGATCTCGAAATCAAGTTGACAGGATATAAATTGATGTCCATTTGCCATCGGATGACCAATCGGTCCATATTCTCGTTGCTACGGTTTTGGCGAGAATGAACTTGGAGTACTCTTTTACAGCCTTGGCGATGGAAGCACATTGGGACTTTTATCCCTGAAACTTCACAAAACGCACAAGGAAACATCCATCGGCTCGGCCTTGGAGAAAATACATGCAGCCTTCCCCTTTTAGCTTGGATAGGAGACTACTCAAATTTTCCACTTCCTTCGCAACCTATCCTTCGAGTCTTGGCATTGAACTACCTCTTCTTTGAAAATGTTATAGAGTACTTAAACCATTCTTCTCTTCTTCTTTCGGCTTCGAAAAGGTGATCCAAGTGTGTTGAAGATGCTCCCAATTGTAGCGAGGATTCCTTTTTCTTCTTTTCCCAGCATTTTTCTGCCATATTTGAGCGCACCTCATAGAAAATTCATATCTTGATGTACAGGCATCTGATTCATTACAAAACATGAAAGCCAAACGTCTCAAGGATCAGCCAGAATCAATGTTTGAAGTTGCTCCAGGCGTCTGTCATGGAGGATTTTCAGCTTTGCACGCTCGTGCCAAACAATTCATATCTCGACATAGGAGCATCCAAATCACAAGCCGTTTGTGTCATTGGAAAGAATACTCCTGGAACTATAACATAGTTGAAAGTCAGGTCTTCATTCAATCCAGATTTGTACAATTTTGCTGCTGAAACAAGTTCTGCATTTTGATACTTTACCGCTTTGCGTGCATCAGGAAAAGGATCCCTATCTTGCTGTCAGATGATCTAAACTACAAGATTGTAGAAATTATACTTCAAAAGGTGCAACATATCAAAAATTCAGGGGAAAACACCTTCCGGATCAGCAAGAATTAATTCTAGAAATTTGATGAAGCTGTCTGCCACATTGGCTTGATAGCTTGGAGCGATCTTGCCAAAAAAATCATATTTCACAATAGGAGTCTCCGAATCACACGTCGTCTTCTACGTTGGAAAGAGGACGTCTGGAACTATAACATATCCGAAATTCAGAAGCTGGTTCCTTCCCAATTGATACAGTTTAATGCTTGAAATCAACCAAGATGTCTGTCGAGCTGACTTCACAGATTCGCGCAAGCACACGTAAAAATTCATATCTTGAGCTATGAGTGTCCAAATCGCAAGACGTTTGGAACACTGGAAATTAGGCTCACATGGCAATAAAATATGTGAAAACCACAATCATATGGCCTCCCGATTTTCCGCAAAAGAGATTCTAAATCACGACCAGTTGCTGGCGCGTCGATTTCTGCAGCTTCACATCCCTTCACCTAATTATATGTATCTTTAAATAGGAGTATTCAAATGACATGCCGTTTTTTCCTGAGGATTGTAACTCAAAGGACTCCGACATATCCAAAATTTAGACTCAAAAACATTTCAGGCCAGCTGTAATGAATTTCTGAATTTGACTGTGATGATCGTCGCGCTATTTTGACAGCAGTGCGCGACCTTGCGGAAAAATTCATATATGGAGATAGGAACATCGAAACTAGAAGCCGTTTTGAGCTGTTGGAAAGCTAACTTCTGAGGCTACAACATATATCAAAATTAGACTTTGATTCCTTCCATATTTGTACAGTTTATAATTTGAAATCAGTTAATGGATTTTGACATCGTATTTTCACAGCTTCGAACCCCCCCCCCTCCCTTTTTTTTTATGCGACTGAAATTAGAATGAAACTCTAAGCTGCCTACGTACCTTGGTGAAGAGGATCAATTCATTACGTAGTTTACAAAGGTTTTTCTTTTTTTTTTTTTTATGTCCTAATTTTTGCCTAGGCCGCCTCTTTCGAGGTTTTCAACCTAGCGGGCATTTTTTTTTTGCGTCCTAATTTTTGCCTAGGCCGCCTCTTTTGAGGTTTTCAACCTAGCGGACATTTTTTTTTGCGTCCTAATTTTTTGTCTAGGCCGCCTCTTTCAAGGTTTTCAACCTAGCGGACATTTTTTTTATATATTTTTTTAAATTTTTCCGCCGTACACAGTTTAGACTCATGCGGGCCAGGAGTAACATACAGTTTAAAGCTCGTGTGTCAACGAGAGCTTCTCTTCTCACGGGTAGAATCTTTTCAAGAATTTTCTATTGATGGGACCAATTTGCTTGCCATCCACATCAACGAGCTTGTAAGCACCGCTTGAGTAAGCTTCTTGCACAACATACGGGCCATCCCACTTTGAGGTGAACTTGCTCTTGGATTTATGAGAGATGATGATGGGTCTTCTAACCGCAAGAACTTGATCACCAACTTGGAAGGACCTAAGGCGAACTTTCTTATTGAAAGCGCGAGATAGCCGGGCCTGATAGCATTCGAGGCTCTGTTGAGCTTCCAATCTTTTTGCATCAAGGGAATCCAACTCTTCGAGGCGCAATCGGGCATTCTCTTCGTCAGTGAGCCCTTCTTGGATGGCGAGTCGCAACGATGGTATTTGACGCTCAAGTGGTAGAACTGCTTCGACTCCATAAACAAGTGAGTAAGGGGTCGCTTGTGTTGGTGTACGATGAGTTGTCCTATATGCCCATAGAGCTTCTTCCATGCGATGATGCCAATCTCGTCTTGATTTAGAGACAACCTTCTTTAATAAACTGCACAGAGTCTTGTTGAAAACTTCGGCCAAACCATTGGCAGCAGCATAATACATAGAAGAGTTACGCTGCTTGAAGCCAAAGAGATCACAAATCTTAGTCATCAACTTGTTGTCAAATGGCTTGCCATTGTCCGTTATTATGTAAAGAGGAATACCAAAGCGGTAGATGATGTTCACTCGAATAAAGTCTGCAACATTCTCCTTTTTCACTTCCTTTAAAGCAACAGCTTCCGCCCATTTGGAGAAATAATCAGTTGCAGCCAAGATGTACAACTGCCCGCTAGAAGATTTTGGTAACGGTCCAACAACATCCAGCCCCCAAGCGTCAAATGGCCAAGATGCAATAGTTGGGTGCAGCACTTCAGGCGGCAGGTGTATGAAGTTAGCATGGAATTGACAAGCTTTGCACTTTTGAGCGTGGTCCAGGCAATCCTTAACCATTGTTGGCCAATAATACCCCCATTCTTTTTATGTGAAAGTGCAGTTTTGGCCCCGATTGATGAGATCCACAAACTCCAGAATGTGCTTCTTGCATAGCTTGAGTCGCTTCATCTTCTCCAAGGCATTGCAAGAGTACTCCCTCAAAGAATCTTCGATACAATGTATCTTTGTAATAAAGAAAGCGAGGTGCACGACGACGAATTTCAGTCTTTCTTTTCGGATCTTCGGGCAAAATTCCATGACACAAGTAATCAATCATGGGCAGTCGCCAATCAACCCTCTCAGCTTCAAAAATAGCAACGAGTTGCTCCAGCTTGCTTTCCTCATCTTGGTCTTCGCCTTGCGGTGGTACTACCCATTTTTGACAGATTGTAATACGCGTTTGATCAGGCAAAGTTAGTGTTGAAGCAAGAGTGGCTAGGGCATCAGCTTGTTTATTTTCATTTCTCGGCACATGTTGAATGGTTACATCACCGAGCCATCCCATCAATTTATGCGCATAATCATGGTAAGGACGCAATTCAGGCTTTTAGACCTCGTAGCTACCAAGGAGCTGATTGACCACCAACTGCGAGTCCCCAAAGACTTGTAATTGCAGCTGCTTCATTTCGACAGCCATTTCAAGACCAAGGATAAGTGCTTGATATTCTGCGACATTATTGGAGCAGCATTGCGTTAAAGCGAAGGAATATGGCAATACTTCTCCTTGAGGAGTAACAAATATCACACCAGCTCCAGCTCCAGCTCCAGCTCCAGCTCCAGCTCCAGCTCCCTCGCGATGTGCGGCGCCATCAAAATACATTTTCCAAGGCGGTTCAACCTCAATGACCATCGCATCTTCATCCGGTAGTTCATCAGTTAACTCCCAATCATCAGGTATCGGACGAGCCGCTAGGAAGTCCGCCAATATTTGCCCTTTCACAGCCTTTTGAGGAATGTACACAATCTCAAATTGTTGAAATTGAAGATACCACCGTGCAAGCCGGTCACTGAGGACGGGTTTTGACATCACGAACTTGATGGGATTTGCTTTAGAAATGAGGCGAACAACATGAGCCTGAAAGTAGTGCTTCAATTTTTTAATCGAGAAGACAAGTGCTAAACATAACTTTTCTATTGGCGAATACTTCAACTCATTCGGCGTCAACATTCTACTTAGGTAGTAAAGGGATTTTTCTTTCCCTTCACTATTCTCTTGAGCCAAGAGTGCTCCAACTGACCTTTCTTGTGGTGTTATGTACTGTATCAACGGCTTTCCAGGCTTAGGAGTTGCTAGAACTAGAGGTTTCATCAAGTATGATTTAATACTTTCGAAGGCAATCCTGCAAGCTTGGTCCCAGTGAAAAGGGACACCTTTCTTCATGAGATGACTAAACGGTTGGCACCTCCCTGCTAGATTTGAGATGAATCTCCTGAGATATGCCAATTTCCCTTGGAGGCTCTTCAACTCATGGATATTCCTAGACTCGGGCATTTTCAAAATCGCATCCACTTTGGCTTGATCAATTTCAATCCCCCGATGTCGGACAATGAAGCCAAGGAACTTTCCCGAAGTAACCCCAAATGCACATTTCAAAGGATTCATTCTAAGGTGGTACCTTCTTAGCAGATCAAATACCATCCTCAGGTCTTGCAAGTGGTCACTGCTCTTTCTTGATTTTAGCACCAGGTCATCAACATAACATTCGACATTTTGTGAAGCAAGTTGTCGAAGATATTCTGCAGGGCTCGTTGATACGTGGCAGCGGCATTTTTCAAGCCGAATGGCATCACCTTGTAGCAATAGATTCCCTTAGGAGTCCGAAATGCTGTAAGCTCTTCATCTTTTGGCGACATGCGAATCTGATTGTACCTAGATGAGCCATCCATAGAGGACATTGTTTCATATCCAGTGGTAGCATCTATCATGAGTTGTGGAATCGGGAGCGGAAACTCATCCTTAGGGCATGCGTTATTAAGGTCCCTAAAGTCAACACAAACCCGGATTTGGCCGTTCTTCTTCCTTACAGGAACTATACTTGAAATCCATGTAGGATACTTGACTTCGCGGATGAAACCGGCTTCAATGAGCTTGTTCACTTCCCCTTCGATCAAAGGAACCAATTCAGGCTTAAACTGGTGTTGGGCTTGTTTGACAGGACGAGCACCCCCTTTGACCGCGAGATGATGAACTGCTACTTTAGGGTCAAGGCGGGCATTTCTTTATAACTCCAAGAAAATACGTCCCTATATTCTTTAAGCAGCTCTATGTAAGCGATTTCATCATCTCCATTTAGCGAAGCATTTATATAAGTAGACCTTGGGTCATTATCAGTACCGAGGTTGATTTCTTTCAATGCGTCAACTGTTGCTTTCACTCCTTCTTCAAGTTCAGGCGGAGCATCCTTAGCGTCTTCATCTTCTTTTGGGTCGCCTTCATTGAAGGATATGTGGTGACAACAAAAGGTTTCCTCCAACTTCATATTAATCTTTGCTAGACGTGGAGGAGCCTGCTCGTCTTGTGCCACAATGTGATATGAGGAACCAATGCTTTCTTCATCCTCTTCACGCTCCTTTGTATGGATTATGGTGTGAGTTTTTGCCTTCAACACTTCGTCACATGAAACTAGAAGTTGTGTTTCTCGCCTCATTCTAGAGGTAATCAGACTTTGGAAATCTTTCTTGGTGAACTTTCTGGTGGCGCGTGCTTTAAAACTTCTATGCTTTCTTTGGCGCTTGTTTTCCTTCTTCAAGGGCCCTAGCCTATCAAAGACAGAACTTCAAGTAGATGTTTCTCCAAGCCGATCGAAGACGGAAAGCCTTTTGATGGAGACCATAGACTCGTCTTCGTCAGTGATATAATTGTTGCCCACCAGGTGCTTGTTGGCTCTTCTTATGGAAATACAAACTGGCGGAGGTCGCTTGTATCCTAGGCCTTCACGTGATTTCTTTGGCACATACTCCTTATCTTCAATCATACTTCCACTCCCACCAGCTTCGGGCAGGAGCTTACCCAACTTGGATGGCTCGTTAGGATTTTATCCCGCCCTTGCAAACAATTTGTAAGGATTTGGGTCAAATCCTTCCTTTGTTCGCTTCCCAGGGAGTGAAACATTTTGTGGTGGATTGCAAGCCATGAACTTCCCAAGTAACTTTGAAGTCAACTTTACTACATCAATCCACTTGATAGGAAGAGCTAATCCCTCTAGGGTATCTCCTTGGAGACTAGATGACGAACCCTCCTCTTTCTTCGTCTTTGGCACATATCGGAATCCATGAGGTATTCCCCTTCCTAGAGATAAATCATTCTCTTTGTGGATTTGTCTTTTCTTGAGGTGAACTTGACCTTCGTCGGTTGTAACTTTAGCTTTCCCAGCTGCTACCTCAGCTCTTCTAGCGATAATCTCAGCATTTTTCGCCACCACGATGTCATCGACTTTTGTTTCTTTCACAATGTAGTTCTTTAAGTAAAACTTTGCATCGGCGAAGTGTGCGTTGACTTCAGTGAATGGTTTATCATCAGCCACGATCTTCTTTTCTACTCCACCTTCGTGGTACTTTAAGCATTGGTAGTAAGTGGACGGAATCACCTTATTTTCATGTATCCAAGGCCTACCAAGTAAGACATTATATGAAGTCTCAGCTTCAATCACATGGAACCACACACTTGATTTCATTCCTTCGATGACTATGTCCACATTGACGGCTCCTATGGCTCTTTGACCCGCCTGGTTGAATCCTTGGATCAATAGGCGACTCACAGAAAGATCTTCAGTAGAGAATCCAAGCTTCTTCATTGTGCGAACAGCAAGGATGTTAACTCCGGATCCGCCATCAATCAGGATTCTGTTCACCCTTTGCTCATGTAAGAATCCAACCATGAATAAAGGGCGATTGTGATATGTTTCACCAAGCAAGATATCATCATCAGTGAATGTGATTTTGGCCATGCAAGCTTCTGATGTTTCGTGAGAAGAGCTTGAAGGATTTTCTAGTATTGAACTGGAAGAAGTTGCATTTTCCACTCCTTTCTCATCAACATTACAACATGAAGCTTTGTTGTCCTTGCAAGGAAAACTAGTGTGAAACCAGTTTGGCAAAAATTCCTCCAACGTTATTGGTCGACGCGGATTTTGGTAGTGATGCTCCTCGACTTTGGCTATTTCTGAGTGCGTGACTACCTTTTCCTTCTCAGGTTTCCTCACCATCTTTCTTCTAGTTGGCTGTCTAGGCAAGTCATTTGTTGGTCTCGTTTTGTGGCGTTTACGTCGTGTCATGAGAATCCAGCCTCCATCATCGAGTTGATCAACTTTTGCTTTATCCTTCTTCAATAATCGATCTTCAGAGGTGGGATGACTCGGCATAGGACCAGACAATGGTTCATTTGAAGTACTGCATATCACGACAGGGTCGAATGAACCAAAAGTGATGGAGATTTGGTTTGCACTTGCTTTCTCATCTTCAAGTTTAATCTTCCCTTCACGGGCTAACTCCATAACTTTATCCTTGAAGACAAAGCACTTCTCAATTGGGTGGCCAAGTAAACGATGGTACTTGCAGTAGTTAGGTTCATTGGTTTTCGCCGATTCATTTGGCCGCTTCATTTTTGGTAACTCGAGAAGCTTCAAGACAAGGAGTTCATCAAAAATTGCCGAAACGTCAGAATCAAGGAATGGGTATTCCTTCTCTTGCATCTCCTTCAAAGTTAGCTTTCGGTTTGTCTTGTCTTCCAAGGAAGTTTTCTTTACACTTTGTTTTTTGCTTACTTTAGTGGTGAACTTCACGGGCGTAGCATTGACATTCATGGATTCCTTGGTTTCAGTTTTAGGTACGATCTTGCTCCACCTTTTTGTTTCTTGCTTGTCTTTAAGCTTGCGAGGTTCTTGGATAGGAAGCACCTCATTTCCTACAGAGGCCATGCTCAACTCCATGTCGTGGGCACGAGTTGCTAGCTCTTCAAATGACCTTGGCTTAATTCCTTGCAAAATATAATGGAGTCCCCAATGCCTTCCGTGGATGCATATTTCTATGCCGGAAGCTTCACTGAGTCGATCCTTGCAATTGAGGCTAGCATTCCTCCACCGATTAATAAAGTCAATCACGGGTCCGTCTTTGCGTTGATGAGTACTTGTAAGTTCCACCATGTTCACAGTACGCCTTGTACTATAAAAGCGATTGAGGAATTCTTGCTCTAGTTGATCCCAACTATCAATGGATCCAGCCTCAAGATCGGTGTACCAGTCAAAGGCATTCCCTTTGAGGGAGCGAACGAACTGCTTGACAAGATAGTCTCCACAAGTCGCAGCGTTGTTGCATGTTTCAACAAAGTGCGCAACGTGTTGCTTTGGGTTCCCTTTGCTATCAAATTGCTGGAATTTGGGAGGTTGATATCCTACAGGCATCTTCAGGCCATATATTCTGGCAGTGTACGGCTTTGCATAAGTAAGGGAAGATTTGGAGGCCACCTCGTACTTGTCTTTAAGAGTTCCCATGATAAACTCTTTCAGTTGATCAACGGGAATAAAGCCTTCCGATGAAACTTGAATTTCTCCGGCAGGTTCAATTAGCTTTGCTTGGGGTAACTCCTTCTTATGATTTTCGGGGAGCTTTCCAGTTGCATGGCTTGATTCTCCTTCCACCTTGCTTTCTATCAGGCTTGTGAGTTTTGCAATTCGAAGGTCTTGTTCTTTGGCAACATTTGTCAGGCTTTCAATTGACTTTGCCAACTGTGCAAGTTGCTCCTCCACTGTAGAAGAATTGGTCATCATTTCATGCATCACCATTGGAGATGACGGAGAATAACATGGGTTTTCTTGAACATGGAATTTGGACATGTCAAGCGGAGTGATCGGAGTGGCTCCAGTGCTCAAGATGTCGTCATCAGCTAGCGGAGGAGGATTCTTGGATCCAGACGCGTCGAGTCGGGCAAGAACCTTATCAATCATTTCAGCAACGGTGTACCCTTCTTTTGTCATGCTTACAGAGGACTTTGCACCTTTTGGGGATGATGATCCAAAAACATGGGTAGAGCCAGATGACATTTGACGTGTTTGTTGTTCTAGCAATTCAGCTTGGCTCCGTGTAATCGGAAACACGCCCCCTTTGGTAACATCTAGGATGTCTTCCACTGCAGCACAAAATTTGGATATGGCAGGCTTAGCCGATGTGGATTTGGAATTGATCTTCTTGGAAGCCATGGCAGTGTTCTCGAACTTTGATTATTATAGGGAAGAGATGAGAGGTAAAGATTGTCCCACCGGGGGTGCCAAATTTGTAGACAATAAATTTGTTGCCACAAAATAATTAAGACAATAAAAAAAGTATCCACAAGTAATATTTGATTTATCAAAGTGATGCGGGTTACAATCTTTAGACTAATCTTAAATCAAAGATGTAATCCTCTGATTCTTCTCCCCAGATTATCAACTCAAGGGCTCTACAGCTTGTTCTTCAATTGGCAAATCGGACATGGCAGCCGGGTATGATCACGAGCGTGGAGGGAAGCTTTGGTCACGAACGTGGCGGCAGAGGATGTATGGAAGACTTCTTGATCACTGCTAGGAGGGATAGGCTTAGTGATTTGTAGAAGACTTCTTAGTTACAGCCAAGAGGGAAGGCTTCTTATGTAGGAATGCTTCTTGATCTTTGGAAGATTGTCCAACTTCTATCTCTGTCTGTTGATGACCTTGTGACCCCTATTTATAGTTGTAAGGGAAGGAGTTATGTGATAAATATACATATTTTTCCTCCATTTTGATTGGTCAGCTTGAGTCATCAAAGCTATCATCAAAAGCCATGTCATTTTGAACATTTGGCGACATTTGATTGGCTTTTGTATTGACTTAGCATGCTACATCACTTGTGCATGGCGGCATGACCGTATTGGTCCATGACTTGACTTGGCGCCACGTCATACGACACGTGGCATGGACCTTGGGCTAAAGAATCGGGCTTATCATTAAAAGTCCGACAATATGGACTAGCCCAATAAGGTTAGGCCTTTAATTAAATCCATATATTTTGGACTTAAATTAATTATATTAGCCCAATAGTATTTTTTTGTTAGACTATGTTTTTCTTGAATTAACATATAATCCAATAATTTTACGGATTTAAATTCAAATAAAATTTAAATGTCTACAATGGTGTTTCTCTCTTTATTTTTCAATTATGCAATTGGAGATTAACTAATGCATAATATCACGTGAAAAACTTAACTGAGAGGAGTAGTACATTGTAAGAGATAAATTTTGTTTAAAATTATTGATGGATAGTTCTTTCTTAATTTTTAAAGAAATAAAATGTCTGGCTATCTGAATAAGATGTGATAGGCATAGAAATTTATGTTACTGGAAAAAAAATAATCTTATATGGCTCAGAAGTTTGAATAAGAAGTGATAAAGCTGAAATTCTTTTTTATATTAAAAAGGTAGGTAATTTTTGTTAGAAATTCTTTATTCGAAATAAATAATCTGAAATAGAAAATGCAGAAATAAAAAGAAGGAGACGAACAATGAACAAAATCCGAACCCTCCGACTCCACAGTGTCTCCTTAAGGAACTTAATCCCCTCCAGTACCCGATGTTGCGGATCATTTCCACCCAGGATAGAACGGATTTACCGTCACCGGTGTAGCAGTACCTCAAACGCTGGTGTGCTAGCGACTTACTCAACGGCTGCAAATCAGACGACACGACACTGACTGACTCTTGTTTTATAAAATAATGCAAAAGATAGGAAAATATTTCAGATTTTTCCTATCAAATGTGTGTTTAAAATGTGAAGCAAGATGCCATATTTATAGCCAACAAGGGGTTCATGTGAAAAGGTGTCATACCTTTCTATGAAAAGGTGTGGGAAAAATCATTTCCCATTCACACCTATTCAAAAATCCCCCACATGAATGGGGAATGGCTATTTGATTAAAACATGCATGAACAAAACTGTGTAATTCGCAACAAGGATTAATTGAATCAGGATAAGTGGGTTTCCCTTTAAACTTTTCATAGTAAACATATATCGGATATACTCGGTTAATCGGTAGATTTGATATCTTTGAACCGTCGAATTTTGATGTATACCTAAACAATGTATGTCATACAATTAATCCTTTACCACCTTTTTATTCTTATCGTTATGTTCGTTTCAACCATGAACATCGCCTGGTTTCATAAGTGCATAGAAAATTGATCTTACAGAATTCTCTTTGAAGCGGCTCCCACTTTACACTTACATATGTGATTTATAAACATGTAATCTCGTAGATGTACACTATTTGATATTTCCTATATCAAACATAGATAATCATTAAAAAAAATTACCTTTAGCGTTTTATCCTTGGTACTAGAACATTGTCTCATCACGAGAATGGAGAAAAAATTTAATTTGACAATGTCAACCGTCATGCACAACTTTGTATTCTCCTTGAACCTAGTTCTTGGGATCTCCAGTCATTTAGGTAGAGTTACCGCCGTGATGACTTGTCCTCGGTGAAACAACCTTAGGTAGTCGTTTCGGGAGATAGGACTCCGATTGGCGTGCCGATAATTTTAAAACCTTTGTCAGGTCCATTAGGACCTGTCTATAAAATTTGAACTAAATCAGACTTCGTTTGGTAGGTATCGGAAGAAGATTTCAGTACCCGTTGTCGGTAAATTTTAAAAAGAGGTTTTCGAGCTCTATTTTGGTGAATGAGCTCCGTATTCGAAATCTGAAAGCGTTGTTAAGTTCATATGGTTATTTGTGACCCGTGTGAACTTTTAGAAGTGAATTCCGATATCGTTCGGATAGTTTTCGCTAAAATGCCAAAAGTTAAAGAATTTTAAATTTTCCATTTAATTCATATCTTGAGCTTTGAGAATCTGATTTGAGATCCGTCTTAGCGAGTACGTCACATAAATTTTGTATAACATGCTCGAAAATTTTTGGATCATTTCGAACTTTGTAGGGTTCCATTTTAAATTTAATCGCAATAGTAAGTTTTTTTTTTTTAAAAAAAAAGGAAAAAAAATGAAGTCGGTTAGCTAAGATAATCTTAGCTACATATACATTTCCAAAGCAGAAAAGAACGAAATAGATAACCAAAAGCAGAAAAAAAAATTAATGAAAGAAAAAAAAAGAGAAAGGAATGGAAAAGAAGGAGGAAAAAGATAGAATTTTCATCCCGAGACATCAGGTAATCGATCAGAGTCCCGAGCTGGTGAAGGGTCATCATTTCATATACTTTTCGGTAATCGATGAGACTCCTGAGCCGGTGAAGGGTCATCATTGCATATACTTCCCGGTAATCGATGAGAGTCCCACGCCGGTGAAGGGTTGTTATTACATATATCTCCTGGTAGACGATGAGAGTCCCGCGCTAGAGATAGGTATCGGGAATATGTGATTAAATTGCATCATACCGCATTCATCCCATTTCATTGCACCGCATGCTGACTATTGTATGTATCGTGCTGTCTTTTATGTTTGCGGTATGTATAACATGTTGTGGACATATTTCAGTTTGCATATATGTTTCTGGCTCGTATTCCAAATTGCACTCTGCAACAGTATAAATATATGGATCGGGTTGCATTCCGCAACAATATAAATATATGGATCGGGTTGCAAGTCACAACAGTATAAATATACGGATTGGGTTGCACGACGCAACAATATGTATTTTTTATTATTTATATGTTCGGGATACCTAAAAACCTATATGTTCTGTCTAACTTATGTCCCTAGTTTATGAATTAATTTACGATTCCATACGTATTTTCTGTTATTATCTGGCTATGCCTTTTTATAGTTTAAATAAAATGGATTTGGTTTATCTGCTTTTCTTCTCCTTGGCTAGCTATCCTATTCTTCGAGGTGGCTAGTCTGCCCCACTTATTGAGTCCTTTTGACTCACCCTACTTTGTTGTTTGTTTCTTGTCTATTTATTTCGTTTCGGTAGGTTTGCTCCAGGATTGAGTTCGCTACATTGTTAAGGAGCGAAGATGACTTCAGCTGTTAGGGTGAGCCAGCTTTTATTCAGGATGGCCACCAGTTTTATGTTTATTATTTCAGTTGTATTTTGCTCCCTTCAAGAGGCATATGTATTCTTTTGTACTCTTAGATGTCTAGTCTAGATAGCCCTAAACCTAATATGTGTGGGTAGTATGGATGTATTTTTTTCTAAGTCTTATTCTTATTTAGGAGTTGGATTTATATTCATTTCTTAATTCAGTTTGTAAGGGTTCGCCCAATTGGTCTCGAGGAGAATGTCGGGTGCCTGCATAGCCTAGTTAGAAATCCAGGTCGTGTCAATTGGTATCAGAGCCCGGTTTAGAGTCTATCCATACTAAGAGAGTGTCTAGTAGAGTCTCGCTGATTGGTACGTAGACATCCGTACTTATCTACGAGAGGCTATGATGCCATTTGGGAAGTTTCTCTTTTTTATTTTCTAATCGTGCGTCAGTCTGGGATGCTGAAATATTTTCATTAATTCCTTCATAATAATTGTGACCCCTCGTGTGACAAATCGCCAAAGGGTAAGAGTTCAGGACAAAGCAGTCTAGCCTTGGGCTAGCGTTGCCCCAAGAGTTGTGGATCGTGGTGACGATCCAGTTGTGGAGGCCCGAGCTGTACGAGCTCGGCGCAGATACTGCAAGAACCTCTTATCAGGTTGCCGTAAATGCAGACGTTCGGTCTCAGGGAGCTCACGTTCCAGTTCTTGATGTTGCTGCAATAAATTAAGTTCTAGAGGCAGCATGTCTTGTGCCTCTAATTATTCTAGCTGGTTAGCTAGCCAAGTAATAGCTCGGTCCGAGTGTCCGAAGATGCTGCATTATTTTATCTGGTTGAACATTCCGATATTCTCAGGCCATGCATCAAATAATCCCCGTGAATTTTGAAAAAAAAATGATATCAGCGTATCCTTCAGGCTCTTGGTTATCTCGATAAGTATGATGTTGATTATACTGCTTTCAAGTTTTAGGGTCCAGCCCTAGATTGGTGGACCGCTTTCCTATCAGCTAGGCAGGGCTTGCCTAAGTTGTTGGTGCAAGCTTTCTCATAGATTCATGGAAATGTTCTTTTCGTGTAGCGAGCGAGATGAAGAGTGTCGCCAGTTTGAGTGGATTAGGCAGGATAGCCTGTCGGTTAGTCTGTTGGTTTCAGAATATTAGACTGAATTCTCCAAAATGGTTAGGTATGCAATAGAACTAGTCCATGAGCCTTCCGAGAAGGTTCAAAGATTTATTGATGACTTTTCTCCTTCCTTGAGGTCCCTAATGGCTTGAGAGGTTGAGGTCGGGACATCATTTGATGTTGTTGTTGATATTACTCGGAGGTATGAGGCATACTATAAGTTAGAGCAAGAAGAGTCAGAGCGAGAGAGCAAGAGAACTCGTGGCCCTGGTGGGCACCATGGTACCTCATTTGGAGGTAATGGTTTGATTATATTGGGAGGTCACCTGCCAAGTTATCTCATCTTGTAGATCCTGATTCTCAGAGTGTGCGAGTAGTTCATCAAGATTAGGCTCAGTTTTCTCTTTGTACCTATCAACAATATGTCCAGCTTCTATTTTCAACGAAAAGGTGTTATCATTATCGTGAGTCTGGTTATCCTTTGAGGAGTTTTCCCTTACTCCGGCAAGTAAGTAGGCAGTCATCCTTTCTCTCGTCATCAAGCACCTACACTGTTGCAGGGAATTTCATTTAAATCTTAATCAGCATGAGAGATACCACCATCCAATAGAGGTCGAGAGTGTGGTGGTTGTTGTTCTTCTGAAAGTAATTATCTGGGTAGCGGCTCAGCTCAGCCGCAGAGGCAGTTATATGAACTTCTAGTCTGGCAGGATGCTGAGGCATCCGATATAGTAGACCCATGTATTTCTTCTTCCCTTATATGTGAGTAAGATTTATTTTTCCGATTGATCTAGAAATGGTTTGTCTTATCATTTTTCCATGGTTTCCTTAGATATCGTTTCTATTAAGAATCTGTTGCGATAGACGGGTGAGCTTCTAGTATGATTTATTCCTGGCGTTTGTGAGACCCCTACTAGTTTATCTGGTTTAAATGTGAGAGATTTGAGAGTAAGTGTCGAAATTGTCTGCTTGGCATCTTGTTGTGCTACCTTCTGTTGTTATGTCAAGTCAGTCTACCTCTCTTTTTGGAATTTAGTGTTGGTAGGATGATGAGATTCTTATTCATCACCATCAGAAAGTGTCGTTGTTTCTTCCAGTGTAAAGTGATTAATAAGTAATATTCGATCTACGTGTCTCCTCTTGGTTTGAGACGCTAGTAGATTCATGTTATGAGCTTGTCTCGATTATAAAAGGATTTTCTGGTAAATTGTCAGAGTTTCCTTTTAATAGGAAGGTTAAATTGACATAGATGTTGTTCCATAAAGCTCATTTAATGTCTATTTCTTCAATTGTGATTCTTCAGTTAGCCTGACTCGGAAGTAGTCTAGCTCTGATAGCCAAATAAATAAGAAGAAGAGCTTCCTGAAGCTCTAATTATTTTTATCCTCAGTCCATTGCCATCTCTTCTTCTTCTTCTTCCAACACTAGTAAGCTTGGGCATTTAGTAGCAACTTGTGATGTTTCTTGTGTTAAGCCAGAGTGCATGTCAAGATAGCCCGGTAAGCACATTATTCTTTTTCAAGGCTACTAAGGCTAATGAGAAGCGTCATTTGACCCCAAAGTTGATCCATCAGGCTGTGGTGCTTATAGCAAAGGTATGGAGTTGAAAACTCGAGAGTTGCAGCTGTTTGGCAACCCGAGAGGGTAATTTGGTAGCTCAAGTCTGAGCCGCATTCTGATTTTAGCTATGTCTTCCATAGTCCGACAGAATATTAATTCTTAGCTTCGTCAAACTGTTCTATACCGAAAAGTATATCAAAGAGGCGATTGTCGACAGAATCATGTTAATCCATCCAGAGTTTCGTGAATCTTTGTTTCAAAAAAGTAAAACTCTCCTCTCATGATCGAGGAAGGGTTAGCTTAGTCAGAATAAGCTTGGCAATGGTGTTATCATATTGTCCAGATAAGTTTTATTCCAAGAGTTCAGTGTGCATGTTATGATTCTCATTCTATAATCATGAAAAAATGTCCGTGGAGTAGTTTATGAAGGTTGTGCAAGTCCTCTTATTATCTGCGTGAATTTTTCTTTAGACTCAAGCTCGTTGGAGGACGAACGAGAGACTAAGTGGAGGAGAATAAAACGACCTTAGGTAGTCGTTTTGGGAGATAGGACTCCGATTGGCGTACCGATAATTTTAAAATCTTGGTAAGGTCCATTAGAACCTATCTGTAAAATTTGAACTAAATCGGACTTCGTTTGGTAGGTATCAGAAAAAGGTTTCAGTACCCGTTGTCGGTAAATTTTAAAAAGAGATTTTTGAGCTCGATTTTGGTGAATGAGCTCCGATTACAAATCTAAAAGCGTCGTTAGTTCCTATGATTATTTGTGACCTGTGTGAACTTTCGGAAGTGAATTCTGAGGTCCTTCATATGGTTTCCGCTAAAATGCCGAAAGTTAAAGAATTTTAACTATTTCGTTTAATTCGTATCTTGAGCTTCGGGAATCTGATTTGAGATCCATCTTCGAGTACGTCACATAAATTTTGTATAACTTGCTCGAAAATTTTAGGATCATTTCAAGTTTTGTAGGGTTTCATTTTAAATTTAATCGCAATACTAAGTTTTTTGTAAAAAAAGGAAAAGAAATGAAGTCGGTTAGCTAAGATAATCTTAGCTACATATGCCTTTCCAAAGTAGAAGAATGAAACGGATAACCAAAAGTAGAGAGCAAACAAAAAAAAAAACGTAAAGAAAGAAAAAAAAAAGAGAAAGGAATGGAAAAGAAGGAGAAAAAGGTAGAATTTTCATCCCGAGACATCCAGGTAATCGATGAGAGTCCCGAGCTGGTGAAGGGTCATCATTGCATATACTTGCCGGTAATCGATGAGAGTCCCGAGCCGGTGAAGGGTCATCATTGCATATACTTCCCGGTAATCGATGAGAGTCCCACGCCGGTGAAGGGTTGTTATTACATATATCTCCTGGTAGACGATGAGAGTCCCGCGCTAGAGATAGGTATCGGGAATATGTGATTAAATTGCATCATACCGCATTCATCCCATTTCATTGCACCGCATGCTGACTATTGTATGTATCGTGCTGTCTGTTATGTTTGCGGTATGTATATCATGTTGTGGACATATTTCAATTTGCCTATATATTTCTGTCTCGTATCCCGGATTGCACTCCGCAACAGTATAAATATATGGATCGGGTTGCACGCTGCAACAATATAAATATATGGATCGGGTTGCACGCCACAACAGTAGTAATATATGGATCGGGATGTACGCCGCAACAGTATGTATTTTTTATTGTTTATATGTTTGGGATATCTAAAAATATATTTGTTCAGTCTATCTTATGTCCCTAGTTTATGAATGAATTTATGATTCCATACGTATTTTCAGTTATTATCTGGCTCTGCCTTTTTATAGTTTAAATAAGATGGATTTGGTTTATCTGCTTTTCTTCTCCCTGGCTAGCTATCCTATTCTTCGAGGTAGCTCGTCTTCCCCACTTATTGAGTAATTTTGACTCACCCTACTTTGCTTTTTGTTTCTTGTCTATTTATTTCGTTTCGGCAGGTTTGCTCTAGGATTGAGTTCGCTACGTTGTTAAGGAGCGAAGATGACTTCAGCTGTCAGGGTGAGCCAACTTTTATTCAGGATGGCCACCAGTTTTATGCTTATTATTTCAGTTGTAGTTTGCCCCCCTTCACGAGGCATATGTATTCTTTTGTACTCTTAGATATCTAGTCTGGATAGCCCTAAACCTAATATGTGCGTGTAGTCAGCTGTAATTTCTTTTGTACAGCTTAGAGGTATCAGTATGGATGTATTTTTTTCTAAGTCTTATTCTTATTTAGGAGTTGGATTTATATTCATTTTCCTAATTTAGTTAGTAAGGGTTCGCCCGATGGGTCTCGAGGAGGATGTCGGGTGCCCGCACAGCCTAGTTGGAAATCTGGGTCGTGTCACTCGGCCATAGTCCCATTCCCTTTGATGACCTCAACTCTCTCTCTAGTTAGGCCTTTAGTAAGTGGATCCAACACAATATCCTTTGACTGTAGTCAATTGTGATAATTCCTCTAGAGAGTAGTTGTTTAATGATTTTATGTCTTCGTCGTTTGTAACGATTTTTCCCGTTATACATAACATTTCCAGCCCGTCCAACTGCCGCTGGACTCTCACAATGTATGCAAATTGGTGTCAACGGCTTGGGCCAAAATGAAACGTCTTCCAAAATTACGTAGTGCATAACAAATCACTGGGGAAGAAATCATAAACGTCTTGGTTGTGTTCTTACAAATTAGTATGAATGTTTAGCTAGAATCAAGGCTCTTGAAAAAATTGAAAATATTATTAGATGGGTTAGAAAAGATATGACGTTTCCTGTTTCTCAAGGAAAGGGAGGACCCAAAAAGGTTTGGGTTCCTAAGTCTAACACTTAGTCAAGTTTTTACAGGTTAAGGTGAGAGGGAGCAACCAATTAGGGTGCTTGGTTAGTGGTTGCTCGAAGCTAATTATTGGAGTAAAATAAATCAATAAAAATAGTGCGGCATTTTGGTGAAGGTAAGAAAGGTCATTTGTTGATATATACAAGAAGGGTAAGTCACTCTCCCATTCTTTATTCGTTGATGTTTTAAGATAAAATTTTGAATAAAAAGGTTAGAGAAGTTGTGCAAAAATAAAAAAAAAATTGTTTCATTTGATGATACTTACTGATGGTTCTTTCCTATTTTGTTTATAAATTTTTGGTACAAATGATATTTTTATTGTACTTCCTTCATTTAGATTCAAAGTTGGCTAGGTGATTGAAGAGAGTGTCCATGTAATTATTTTTCTTATGAATCTAATGTTTTAGATGAAAAGTATGTGTAGGATAGTGATGCTTTTGAGATTGGTCTTAGTCAAGCATTAAGTGAGAATGGTGTCAAAAATATCCATTTCGAAGGAACAAGTCCTGAAACTGGTCCTTCTGAACCTGGGCACATTCTGGAACAATTAAGGAGAAGGACAAATGGAACAACACTTGTTGAAACAGTTCCAACCCTTGTTCCATAAAGGATTCTAATGCATCTACTCACAACTAGACCTTGAAAGCATAAAACTCACATCTTCTGCACCTCAGCTTGTATGACTTTGATTTTTAGATATGTTGATGTTGTTTTTGTTGAGTTCTTAATATAGCACTAACGGTATGTAATTCTCTCTAGCTCTTGTTTAGTATTTTGGGTAAAAAGTTGTTAGCATTTTTACTAAAGCACTAAGTGATGGACATCTTGAGGTAAATAAATTGGATCTTGGCATGATTATACTTACTTTAATGCATGGTGTATTGCTTTTCTCCCAGTGATTGGCTAGGAGGTTTCATTCTTCGGTCTCTACCAATGCATAAATATTTGAAAAAGAAAAGGTGTCTAACTCAATTCTTGTGCTGTACATGCATGCTCTCATGCCATGAGTTCATTTTTTTTTTCTTGTTTAGATCTAATGATATTGCCCTTATTTTATTGATTGATTCACAGTTTTGAAAGCATGAAATAGAGGATAAATGAGTTTTAAACTGTTCTAAATATGTACCTCCAAAATATGGCTTGTGCATATAGTTGTTCATCACCATTTCTCATAACCAGCCCATATCTACTTTTGTTAAAAGTTATCATCACTAAAGAAAATGAGCATGTTCTTTCATTTTCTTTCATACCTCCGGACTCCCTCGAATTTGACCTAGAAGAACTTCCAAAGACAAAGTTGCAAATCTGAAAATAATAGGAGACAATCTCATTTGGATAAATGTGAAGGAACCTAAGGTTTTGGGGGGGGGGGGGGGACCAAAATTCTTTTGAGACAAATGTCACAGATCTCTTGTCAAGATCATGAGATTTCTGTCGAGATGATGGAACAGGTGATGGACCTAGTTCTACTAGTAATCCAATAGCCATCTCTGATAAGTTGGTATTTTACCAACTTAAAGACTACTTTAAGCTTTTGTCTTTGAATCCAAAAGCAGTGTTTGATGTTAATTAATGCCGTAAATTGCTTAGTTTCAGGTTGTATTGAATTGCATGAGCAGTGATCAAAGATTGAAGTTAAAGAGCAAGCGTTGTAGCCAAAGAATCAAGAGTTAGGACACAGCTCGAGGCACCCCGCCTAGACTCAGGGACGGATCGCATGAGAAAGTTCAGAGAATGACATGCAGTGCCCTGCCTCTGTTGAGGCGCCCCACCTCTCCATCCAGGTGCTCCGCCTGAACCCTTAGGCGCTCCACCTGGACTCAGGGGCGGAGCACCTGAAGCAAAGTCTAGAGAGTTGATATTTTGAAGGGCGCTTGAAACGACCTCGGTCAGTCGTTTCTAAAGTTAGGACTCCGATTTGTGTGCTGATAATTTTAAAATTTTCGTAATATTCATTGGGACTTAGCTGTAAAATTTGAGCTAAATCAGACCTCATTTAATAGGCATCGGAAGAAGGTTTCAGTTTTTATTATCGATAAATATTAAAAAGAGATTTTTTAGCTCGGTTTTTGCAACTGAGCTCTGATTCGAAACTTGAAGCGCCGTTAGGTTTGTATGATTATTTGTGACTTTTTTTATTTTTTGAAAGTGAATTTCGAGGTTGTTCGGCTAGTTTCCGCTAAAATGCCAAAAGTTAAATAATTTGACCTTTTTCTATTTAATTTGCATATTGAGTTTCGGGAGTCCGATTTGATATCCGCCTTAGCAAGTGTGTTATATATATTTTGTATAATTTACTTGAAAAATTTAGAATCATTTCGAATTTCGTAGTTCTTCGTTTTAATTTTTACCGTAGCAGCGAATTTTAAAAGAAAAAGGAAAAAAAAAAAAAGGAAAAAGGACAAAAAGGAAAAATGATAGGTGGTGGGTGGCTGATATATATCCTTAACTCAAAGTTAAGGAACGAAAAAGGAAAAGAGAAGCAGAAACAAAAACGTGAGAAATGCAGCAAATAAAAATGCCAGAAAATGAGAAAAGTGCCAGAAAAAGATAGAATTTTCACCCCGAAACATTCAGGTATTGATGATAATTCATTATTTGAGCTTATTACGTGTGTTTGAATATATTTTAACGATAAAAATGGGATATTAGACATCGTTTTAATAAGTTCAACTAATGGTTTAAAGGGTCAATTGGACCCCGATAATGAAATTGATTATATATTCGTACTCAGTGACTTATGGGCAACATATAAATGTAATTTATTTAAGGTTTGGTTATGTGACCTTGAACCCTGTACATAGGCCAGGCCTGCGTATTGCGTATGCGAATAGGGTATCAGGTTCCTAACCGGATTGCCCTAAGACGTAAGGAATGAAGTCTTTAGCCTAATTTGATATATTTTTCTGCTTATTGAATAGAGTGGGATCGTTTGGCAATGAATCCAAAGGACAAAGCGATTTTCGATTAGCAGTGCTAACTTTGTAACAAGGTAAGTGTTTATATCCATTTCTTTGGAGGCACCTGGCCTCGTGACTAATCTACAACATGTTCCTTACGTGTGTAGCTGCCGATAAGCGTACTCATTACGCCTTAGCTTTAGATTTACATTGTATATTATATGTTATGTCCTGTTGTTGGTATTGCATTGAAGATCTGAGCATTGTACTCTAGCTGTGAGTTGGCATCTACTTCCCGACTGTCGATGAGAGTCCCGCGCCGGTGAAGGGTTATTATTGCATCACATTGCATTCATATGCATTATATGTCATTCATATGCATTACATTGCATATTATATTGGGAGCAGGAGGATTCCGCTCCATTACACATATTGAGGGGTAGGAGGATTCCGCCCAAGGAGCAGGAGGATTCCGCTCCATTCTATGATATTTGGGGTAGGAGGAGTCCGCCCTATGAGCAGGAGGATTCCGCTCCATTACATCATATTGAGGGTAGGAGGATTCCGCCCTAGGAGCAGGAGGATTCCGCTCCATTGCATCATATTGAGGGTAGGAGGATTCCGCCCTGGAGTAGGAGGATTCCGCTCCATTCATTTGACACATGTGACCCTTTGCATCATATTTCATTTCATTTCATTTCATCTTATTTCATTCCTTTTCATACCATTGTGTCGACTTGTGGTGCATAACTACTATTCTGCATATTTGTGCATTGCTTATTTGTTGATATGTTTCTGACTCGTATTCCTGGTTGAGTTTATGGCTTCAAACGTGTTTCCGGTTAATATCTAGCTCTGCCTTTTTATAATTTAAGTAAGAGGAATTTGGTTTATCTATTTCTTCTCCCTGGCTAGCTATCCGATTCTTTGAGGTGGCTAGTTTGCCCCCACTTATTGAGTCCTTTTGACTCACTCTTGTTTGTTGTTTGTTTCTTGTCTATCTATTTTGTTTCGGCAGGTTCGCTCTAGGATTGAGTTCGCCATGTTGTTCAGGAGCGAAGAAGACTTCAGCTGTCAGGATGAGCCAGCTTTTATTCAGGATGACCACCAGTTTTATGTGTACTATTTCAGTTGCAATTTGCTCCCTTCAGGAGGTATCTGTCTTCTGCTCTTAGATGTCTAGTCTAGATAACCCTAAACCTAGTATGTTGGATAGTCAGCTTTAATTACTTTTGTACAGCTTGGAGGTATTAGTATGTCTGTGCTTTTTCTAAGTCTTATTATTATTTATAAATTGAATTATATTTATTTTCCTAATTTAGTTGGTAAGGGTTCGCCCGAGGGTCTAGGGGAGGATGTTGGGTGCCCACACGGCCTAGCCGAATTTCGGGTCGTGTCAGCGCTCCGCCTAACCCTGTGAACCAAGATTTTTATTTTGTATAAATAGAAAAAGCTAGGGTTTTAACACTATCCAATTCCATACATACACTCTAGTGATTGGAGGCGATTTGGGGGAGCTAATTAAAGGTCTACATCGATTTGTAAGCTTCCTAGCATGTATTTTTGAATCTTGATTCTAATATCAATTCAAGATCCATGTTTGAATTCATTACTTTGTTTCATTACATATTTCTTGCTTTGATTCAAACCCTAGTCATGAGTAGCTAAATTCATAACTAGGGGTGTAAATATGCTATAGTGATAGAAAGTCAATGGGTGTTGTTTCATTTCACTAACTATAACACAAGTAACAATTATCAAACTCCCTATTACAATAACATCAAAATTCTAAAATCATTGATAATTGGGATTTCTTGTCTACTTTGCTAGTTAAAGACTCGGAAGAGATTAACTAGGGTAGAATAGTAGAGTTGGCGATGATTTGGGTTGATAGGCTATCTATATAGACTAACCCATCTAAAAGGAGTTACGCTCGGAAGAGGTCTTATTTCCTTGGGTCTTTGAGTAGTGCTTCGAGCATTTAACTAAGGCTTTGACGAGCGGATTGTGAAAGATCTCTTCTAGGCCGGAAGGATTTTAGAGATCACAATAGGAGGACTCGACCATAATTATACTTATGTTTGGGAAAGTAAAGTGAAAATACCCATTGGTTGGAAATCACTATTAGTGGTTTACATCCATAGTATCGTAATATCAAATCAACTTACCCGCTTAAATTTGTATGCTTGTAGTTAATTGTAGTTTAGTGGTTTACATCCATAGTATCGTAATATCAAATCAACTTACCCGCTTAAATTTGTATGCTTGTAGTTAATTGTAGTGTCACTTAAATCGAACTCCACTTCTAGGACTCAATATTAAACTTCATTTAAATTTTTATTTGCGACTCTCTTACTTGACGAACTAGTTCCCTTGGAAAATCGACCCCGACACACATCGAGTATTACACTTTGACAATCGCCCCTCACCATTAATGGTGTAGGATTGAGCTTGGATCAAATTTTAGCGCCGTTGCTGGGGAACTACGGTTTCAATATTGAGTTACATTAGTTAATGAAAGTTGTTTAGTTTGCAAGTCCTAGAATTTTACTTTTGTTTTTGGTTTTACCTTGTGTAGGTGAAACATGGCTTATAGGAGAAATCCTAATCGGGAATTACGGAATCGCAACTACAACTATTATTATAATCAACAACATGGGGATCCGCAAGGTTACGAAGAAGGTTGCGGGTGCTCAAGCTAATAATGCGGAAGTAAAATCGGATGGAGAAGGAGTCTTTGAGGAAGGTGTTGGTGTTGCGGGAAATGCTAATCGGGGTGGCAACAATGCAAACCAAGGTGGCCGAGGTATGAACCTAGGTGTTCGGAGTGCAAACTGTGGAGGTAGAGCTAATGTCAACCAAGGGGCCAATGTCAATAGAGTGAATGTTCGCAATGTCAACCGGAATCAAGAGTATGGTAGAGGTGCTCGGGACTATCAACAAGAGATGCGAGACTATGAAGATGATGAAGAGACCGAAGAAGAAGTTGATATGAATAGCTTTACAAGTGCCATAGTTCCTCCTCCAATTCATGGCAATGCTAGTTTTAGTATCCCAAATATGATTCTTCAAGGTCTTGAACAACATGGTTGCTTTAGTGATGGTAAGAATGAAGATGCAAATGACTACTTGAGAAATTTTGTACAAACTTGTAATCTTTACAAGTCGGCTAGGGTATCGGAAGAGTCATTGAGATTGAGGGTGTTTCTCTACTCTCTCACCGGGAAAGCCAAAGATTGGTTGAACAAGTTGCCAAGAAACTCTATTTTCACATGGCAAGAACTTGTGAAGCAATTTCTAGGGAAGTTCTCACCAAAAGGGAAGAAAGGGGCATTGAGGGACAAGATCTACATGTTTGAGCAAGAGGCATCCAATTCTTTGACCGAGGCTTGGGAAGCTTTGTAAGATAGGTTACTCCGGTGTCCCAACCATGGTTCAAGGGAAATATGTTATTGCAAAGCTTCTATCAAGGCTTAAAAAAGATGAACCAATCTGCTTTGGACACTTTATGTGATGGTGTCACGATGGACGAGGTATGAAAAAGTGAAGGACATCCTAGAAAAAGTGACCAAGAGATCTCAAGAATGGCAATCAAGAGCTAAAAATCTGGGTAGAGAAGTTGGGATTAGTCCAATAATGATGGAAAGACTTGAAGCTCAAGATGAAAAGATGGCAAGAATGTTGACCTCTGTGGAACTCATGAACAAAAACTCAAAGGCCGATAGAGAAGCAAATGAGAAGAAAGTGAACAAGGTGGAGAATATCTACACAACAAATACCAGGCATCAAGCGGCTCCAATAGGTTATGTGACCCCGGAGGTGTTCCTTTGTCTTTTCTCCAACATGGACAAGAGGGATACTATCCCGAACAATATTACAATGTGCAAGATGGTGAACACGAAAACTATGTGAGCAACTACCAAGGGCAAAGAGGGTATGATCAAGATGGCTATCAAAGACCTTATAAACAACCCTACCAACAACCATATCAACAATCTTACCAACAACAAGGGCTATGGAGGACGGGTCAAGGAAGAGGCAATTGGAGTGGTAACAAAGGAGGGAGAGGAGCCGGTTCTTCTCAACAATATGCTCCAAGACCTACTTTCAAACAACATGATCAAGAAGCAAAAGCTCCTACAAAGTTGGAAGAAATGATGAGCTAAATGCTTCAAAATCAACAAGGATACTCCGGAGACAAGAAATACATGAAGCAAACTATGGCATCACATTACATATCCATCAAGGAGCTTGAGTCATAAATGAGCCAACTAGCACATCAAGTCAATCAAAGGCCACAAGGAGCACTACTAAGTGATACGATAGTGAATCCCAAAAGAGGCGATAAGTACCAAGTGATGACAATCAAAACTCAGAGTGGCAAGACATGGGAAGATCCGAAAGCCAAGAGTAATGATGATGCGGAGTTGAGAGTGCAAGACGATCATGTGGGTGCCGAGTGGAATGATAATGAAGCTATTGGAGAGAATATGGTGCAAGAAGAAGTGGAGAGGCAAGGTAATGTGTTTATGAAAGAAAATGATGATGATGTTCAAGAAGTCACTAAAAAGCCTACCTCCCAAAACACCACTACCCAAATGGCCAAACTAAAGAAAACTCCACAACCCAAAGAACACCTTCCTAACCCGAGCTCCATTCCTATAATACCCCTTCCTTTCCCATAAAAGAGCAACAAACAAAGAAATATATCCCATGCAAAAAATATTTGGGAGAAGATAGCAAGCACTTCCATCAACAGCCCATTAATTGATGCATTGAGACAAATACCCAATCTTGCTAAATTCATGAAAGACTTGGTGACTAAGAAGACATATGGAGATTTCAAGACAAATAAGATAACTCACCAAGTGAGTGCAATTATGTCAAAACACATGGCATAAAAGATGGAAGATCCCGGGGTTTTACTATTCCATGCACTATTGGTGGGAGACACTTCAAGAAGGCCTTGTGTGACCTTGGTACGAGTATCAATTTGATGCCATATTCGGTGTATAAGACATTGGTCGCCAAAGCACCGAGACCGACAACAATGAACTTGCAAATGGCCGATCACTCAATAAAGAGTCCGATTGGGATTATTGATAATGTGTTGGTAAAAGTGGACAAATTCGTCTTCCCAATTGATTTTGTTATTCTTGATTGCCCCGTAGATTTTGAAGCGCCTATCATTCTTGGGAGACCGTTCTTAGCTATCGGAAGAGTCTTTGTGATGTGGAGAGGGGTGAGCTCAGTCTTTGGTGTCCAAGGAGAAAGATTTGCCTCAAATTTCTGAGTACAATTTCAATATATCTACCTCCGAGCTGGTAAATGGGATCAAAGGGATGACTGATCAAGGTGTAAGATTATCCAAAGACATGAGAACTCCCTCGAGCAAAAGAGACCAAACTCAACATTGTGAATTTCACAAGGATTATTGTCGCACCCCACTTTAAAACAAGTAAAGTGGTGTCCGACATAGGGTAACTCATTTGGAGTTAGAAGTTTTGGAGTCGCCACCTAATAAGTTATTCTAGGCGTATTAGGTCACCTATTAATTTCTAATTCAAATAATAACTACGGGTCGGTCTACTAGTCAGAGATTTGAGTAAGTGTTCAAGTTAACTTAGAAGGAAGGGGTCAAGCACCTCCTAAGTTCCACTAAACGTGGTTCCCGACCGATTTCTATACTTGGTTTAAATATATTGCTTTAGAAAAGGACAATAGCTAAATAAGGTAAATAAAAGAGATATGGGCTGCAAAACAAGTACAGTAGGCAATTTAATGTATTTGCATAAAAAAATTTTAAACAAATCGTTATGTTGCACAAATAGCTACTAATTCATCACTTTGAATAAATGACCCTAGGTTTTATTATCCTATTCGGATCAGAACCCAGCTTTCGTAAGGGACAATAGTTTTAGAATCCACTATCAAATATAGCTCGGGTAGTTTCCATCATATCCGAGGGGCTTAAATTACCCTTAACCCCCATACTCTTTAAGTATTTGACTAGATCGCATATTGACATTTTAAAACGTCCTAAAGATTAGCTAGCGTCCCACTTAATGTCTCGGAGGCCATTGAGACTACTAATATAAATGTAAAATGTCTAGACTCCCTAATTGTGTTAATGCCCCAATCTAGACTCTTCTAGTCGTCACATAAAGAGTAAGGTCATGCAAATCACACAAGTCAAATAATATCATGTAAGCAAAATAATTTTAAAAGCTTTAAAAGTAGGCCTCCAAATTAAAACAACTAAGTTGTAATAAAGATGCAAAGCCTTCATGCTACTGTTAAATTTTCAGAATACTCAATTTTGCAAAAATAAGCCAGCTCCCTGCACTAATCTAAGCTAAAAAAACCTGTCATGCATTAACTAAGTAAAACTCGGATTTCCAGATTCACGCAAAACATTTCAGTTTTCAAGTAGCACTTCACATTCTCAACATATTTTATGATTTCGCTCATTTCAACACACAACAAATTAATAGAGGGTAGAAGGTGGCCCCTGCTTAACCAAATATTCACATTACATAGCAGTAACTTATATATAGTTGTAGTTGTACCTGCAACGTTAGCACAAAATACTAAGAAAAAAATCAATACAAGTTACCTTCCAATGAATAGATAACTTTTGTCAATACGAGCTTCTGGACAAGTCTTTAATGTGGCTCCCAATAAAATAATGAAAAATGGAGTAGTGTGTTAAAGGATAAAAGAAGTGTTGACAAATATGTGGTTAAGTTGTGAGAAGTGAGAATGTTGGAATGTGTATAGAAGATGTAATTGCAAGTGATGATGAATCAATATGTTAGAAGATGTGTGTAGGAGAAGATGAGAGTAAGTGATGAATGAATGTGAGAAGTAGGTGTATTTATAGTATTTTTGAAAAAGAGTGGTTAAGGAAAATGGGAGGGATTTGATTGGATAAGATTAAGGGGAATGATTTGAGGGGGATTTGAATTATTTTCCTCAATAATGTATGTAGACTTGAAAGTGGGAAAAAGGGTGACCTAAAATTAGGAAGAAGAGGAATTAGGGAGATTGTGAATGGGCAATTTAGGGAGATTGGAGGAAAATTGGGGATTAGATTTGGGAAATGAACTTGGTACTAAAATTGGAGTAGGGACATTGGGGAATTTTCAAGAATAAGATCAGGATATATTTAGGAGAAGATTTGGGGGGATGAACTTGGACCGGAAGACGTATCTAGACTATTATTTGGTCTAGATTCAAGGTAGAATTAGGAAGAAGGTTTGAGATTTAAAAATTCAAATAATAAGGATGTATTTAGTTAGGAAATTTGGCTAGGTTCAGAGTAAAATGTAAATAAATAAAAATAAATAAAGATAAATAAAGAATGTTGGGTAGTAATTTTGAAATATGGAAGAATTAATAATAAAAAGGAATCTGGACATTTCAATTGGCCAATATTTAACTTAAAGGTGTAAAAATGAAATATAGATATACATATATTATAAAATGCACAAATAAATATTAAATAAACTCAAATTCAATTATTTAAATATATATAATCACAAATAATTACTAATTTGCACAAATAATCACAAATTAAAATAAACTTGACATGTAGCCTAGATGACATAATTATATAATATAGCTACTAATATTATGAATGTACTAATTTCACAAATAGTCACATTTTTTATAAATAGCCTAAATGATGCAAAAGTTACATAATATAGCCACACTTAAGTATATAATATATAAATAGAGGATAACGCACGTAAATGCATGATTTCTAATGTACATTTTGCACAAATAGACACATTGCACCCTTAAGTTGAATTATGGCCAATTTTAAAAAAAGAGGGACAAAATTGGGTGTCAACAATTATGAGCACACTATTGACGATTGTAACATCTACTCAAAAAGGGGGTGCTTGCTGAATATCTGACTGACAAGGGAAAGCACAACTACTCGAAGAATAGAAAAGAGGAGCAACCACCTCGAACACAATCACCGAAGAGTGTAGTAAATGTCATCATTGGGGGCTCGGAGGTAAATGGGATAAACTTTGCCACTGCAAAGAAAATTGCGATGGGATGATGTTTCCCCATTATGACGTGATAGTGATCACGCTCAGGATCAATGACTGCGATGTCAAACGAGCTCTAGTTGATATTGGCAGCTCGGTAAACATCATCAACTATGGAGCAATCAAGAAGATGTAGTTGAAGGACCTAGTAGTCCCAAAGGCAACCATATTAACAGGGTTCAACAATTCCACTGAAAAGACTTTGGGAGAAATAACCCTCACACCAACTGTAGAGAGGATAAACAAGCAAACCACTTTTTCATGTGATGGTCGAGGAGATGGCTTACAATGTCATTCTTGGAAGACCATGGATCCACGAAATGAAAGCCGTGCCATTGACCCTGCATCAAGTGATTAAGTTTCCAACTCCGTGAGGAGTAAGAGCCATCCAAGGAGAGCAACGAATAGCGCGAGTATGTTATTCGATGGCAATGAAGAGTACAGCCGCCCCGATCGGGCCAAGAAAACGATGATAAATGAAGACTCAACAACTGGGGACTTCAATAGGCAAAATCCTCGGGAAACGAACAATCACCTCACCGAGGGCTACCCCTAGGGACCTGTTCAATAAGTTCATATCATTCTTATCTTATAGCTTTTTCACCTAAGTCCTGTTATAACCAGACACTTATTGTAATAAAGGCACGTATATGCATCTGATCAATGAAATAAATTTTAATTCAACATCTCTTTATTGTCATTTGATATGCATAGCCAATCATAAGTTAAGCCTACGGCTCGAGGGCGAGACGTCATCCTAAGCTAGCTCGAAACAATGAAAAGTACTAAAAGGCTTGCAAGCAAATTCAATATTTCTACAAAGAGAATTTTCATTAATAAAAAGGCTCAGAGGCCAGAGCATTTACAAAACAAGCGGCCGGAAGGCCTTAACTAAATGTCGACAAGAAGAAATAAAGGCACTACTCTAAGCCTCTGCCTCAGAGTTATCACCCCCTCGTTTGAGCTCTCGTTGCTTGAAGGAAGATATTCCATCAGCTTTTGGGCCACGGCAGCATCGTTTTCGGCCTTGGCGATCTCAGCATTGAGGTCAATCCCGCTACGACACTCCTTCAAAGTCTTTAGCCTCATTTGAATGACGACCCAGTTCTTGTCAACTTTTGCTCGAGTCCTCCTCATCCCCCGCCTCGAGGAGAAAGAATCAATTTTTCCCCTTAAAAACTTAGTCTCGTTTTCGAGCTGATCTTTCTCCTTGGCTAGGTGCTCCTTTTCCCCAGCCATTTCATTCCTCTTGAGCATTTTTTGCTTCAAGTCAGCATGAAATTTCTTGGCCCGCTCATTAATAGATGACTGAGCCTCGGTTCTCACCCTTTTTAGCTCGGTATTACAAAGGTCCTTCAAATGAGCCACCTTCTCCTCAACTGCAGATTTGGCTTCAAGGGCTTTGAGCGTCTCGAGATCAGGTTTATTAGTGACATCTTTGGCCTAATCCAGTTCAAGCCTCGCGCTCAGCAACTCCTTCTCAAGACCCCTCATTTGAGCCTCGAGACCTGCTCGCTCTCGCCTCCATCCAGCCTTCATTTGTTTAAGATTTTCATCTCGACGGCATTCGATCTCGGCAGCCCTAATGGAATTGATGTTGCACTACAAAAAGGAAATCTGAAGAATCGGAAAAGGAAACAAATGCAAGGCTGAAAAGGAAAAGCTAAAGAGAACGTACATGAATGGCATGCTGAGCAGCATGAGCCATCAAATCACAAATATGGGACTCCCCGAGGCGATCACGTTCATTGGGATCTATAGTCCCAGAAGACTAATTGGAACCTGGATATCGCCATCTTGGAGACAAAGCTCGGAAGGAATCTCGATATAACGAAATTGTCTCCAAGAAGATGCATCGGGAGCAGGTTCGGAATCAGCTCGAGGAGTTTTGTCTCCCACTCGAGATGGCCGAGCGTCATCCATTTCTATTGTCGCGTTCAGATAAGGGCTGAACTTCCCCCTCTCTTTACCATCAACCTGAAGTAGGGGGAACCATAACTTTTTCCTGACATTTCTTCACCCCATCGCCAGGAGTAAGCTCGTGGAAAGGGACAGACTCTAATCTAGCCCGCTTTACCTCCTGATTTTCCCCGAAGACAACTCCTTATTTTTAAAAACTGCAAGGAAAAGAGAAAGAGTGATTGACGGAAAAACGAAATGAAAGATAAAGTCAAAAGGGAAAACACTCAACCTATTTTAGCCCCTGGGTCCGGTGACCCCTCGGGGATTGTCCCTGTCCTTTCCTCCTCATTTCCTTTTTCTCTCTTCCCCTTAGAAAGGTTCCCAATCAAACCTTGAAGGGCACTTAAAGCATCTCCAGCCTCGAGGATTTCCTCCTTCTTATCCTTTTTCATATTTTTTTGCTTAAACTACTTCGATGCGGTAATCGCCCTCTTTGGGAGACCTGCAACAAAGAAGAATTAATGATACACCAAGACACGGTGCCCCGGGGAAACTAAGCAAGATAAAATGATGGTTAAAAGAATAATTCACCATGCCGTTTTCATGCCCATTGATTCCCATCCAAAGCGGCCAAAACCATCCATGATCTTTCTGGTCTAGGCTTGGCATCGATAATGGCCTAAACCCATTGAGTCAGTTCCTTCGAACACATAATTGGGACCGCCTCGGCTAAAAAAGGCAGGAACGAAGAGTTAAACAAGAAAAATTGGAGCAAGAATAAACAAGGAGAAAAACACTCACGTTCTCAGTTCCATCGCTCGAGGAAATCAGGCTTTGAGGACAAAAAGGTCAGTAGGCAAGAGGACGAAGCGGTCGTTCCATCTACGGTCCTGACTTTTTGTGATCAGTGAGTACGAGCCATGCTTGTTGAGCTGAACAACTCCATCCTTGTGAAGGGAGGGGTAGAAGAGGTACAAAATATGATCAAGGGTGAATTTGACCCCAGCTATTCTACTTAAAAATTCGAGGCATTGAACGTGCCTCCACAGCCCAGGACCGATTTGGTCTATGCATAACTGGTAGGTATGGACAAAAAGTGTCCAATACCTCAGGGATAGGAAGAGAAAAACCTATCGTGAAGGGGTAGGTAAAAATGAAGGAATGCCCCTCGACTCTGTCACATATTCGGCTCTCGGGGGCGGGATACCAACCTTAACCTCGGGGCCCCAATTGCAATCAGAACGAACCAAATATATGTTTGCCTGAGTAATCAGACTCGGCGTATCCTTTACGGGGATATTCCTTTACCTCCTGACCTCCGACTAAGTCTGAAGCTGCATAACGAAATCCTTCGAGAGGTCAATTTTTGAAGGAATAACATGGTGGGGTTTAAGTTCGAAGTCGTCTGAGAGAGGTCCATCATCACCAGCATCTCTCAGGTGACATCCTCATCGTTTACCAGAACTGCCTCGGCAGTTTCAGCCATGGCTGGACGCTGCTCTTTGTTTAAGCCACTTGGGCGAGAAAGATCCGTCATGTTAAAGTCAGGAGGAACAGTAACATATAATGGTTCAGGAACATTAACTAGTTCACCACAAACAATCATGGTATCAATAAAAGAGGGTGAAGAACTTGGTGAATTATGTTGAGATGTTTTCTTAAAATTCTCTGAGTTACGAAGAAGATTCAAGGATTTTTTTACTGTTAAAAGCAAGAAGATGTGTGAAGAAGAATAAGAAGAAGAGGCATAACTATATACAGGTTAAAGCGCCATGGTTACAATTGCATGGGGAAGGCAAAATAGGAAATCCCGCCCAATCAGTGATCGTCACGCATGATTGATGGACAGATGGAGTGACAATCGCCACTTTCGAATTTCACGGCGCAAAAAAACAGCCACGTCGATCTCACGCCTAAAATTCGTTCTACTTCTCGACAGATTTGGCTACCACTCGAGGAGTGGGAGGACTATCTGTATAGGATGAAAATCACTGAGGTCTCGAGTAGGGGCCCGAGACCTAATATGGGTCTGCCTTACGAAGCAAGTCCACGAAAGGAAGCTACACGACCCGCCACCTTGGAAAACCACCTTGGGGAATGAGGAAAACTAGGTTCGAAGCATCAAGCTAGGAAAGGCCATCACAGCAACTTGATCCCCGAGCGAGCGCGATATCTCGCCGGACAAAGCCTAATCTTTGTAACTGTCTATAGTTGCTTTGGCATTTAAAGAGAAGATCATGAGCTGACCACGATCGAATACAGAGTAATGGCCATAAAGCCATAATTATTATAGCTATAACATTATTATTTTCCTTAATTATAAATAGGACTCATCTATAATCAAACACGACATCCAGAAATATAGTATTCAACTTATATTTTTATGCTTTGTTTCGATTTTTTTCTTGTCTGGTTTGTCTTTAAAGCATTAGTCTCATTAAAATATGATCTTAACTCGAATATGACTTTGATACAAGCATATTATCAACTAACCCCAAAACAAATTCAATTTGTTGTCCTATCCCGATTTAGGCCAACACAAGTTACTGATAGGATTCTTCTAAATGAAGACTAAATGTCATTGTTTCCTAATATTGATTTACTACTAAAACAAATACTTCTTCTGATTGTATTCTTAGATTTCATTTAAGTTATTTCATATTTAGGATGGATACATTCACATTACTGACTAACTAGTTATAGGAATTTCTTTCTGTAAGGTCAGGAGCGATGTTACCGTTATGGGGATGAGCAGCATTTGGATGAGGCACTGAAACGCACTTTCCAATTTGGGCTGGTATTTTCTTTTGTCTTATGTTGTAGAAACTGACTTTTTTATATTCAGATTAAGTTTAGCTGTCTTTCTTGGGATGAAGATTTAAAATAAAGGACTGGAAAATTGTCTATAGAGGCTGTCAATTTCATTGCGTTGGATTTCATCAACAATGGAAGCACCCCTAAAAAAGAATAAAAACACTAAACGATGGAGCGACTAAATGAGTGTTGGCATTGAAGTGTGGTAGTGTGAATGGAAAATGAGGGAAGAAGATGAAAAGGCAACTTTGGCTTTTGACCAACAAAATTAGATCATTTAATTAATATTTATATTATATATTAATATTTTATGTGACTGTTTTCGTAACGGTAATTGTCTTTAATAAAATTCCCGCTCTAGAAAATTTCTGCATATTCTAGAAACACCATTCTGAAGGGTTGCTTTTCATGAATAGTCACTTGCAATGTGAACATTCACCCACTGAACGGTTTCTTTTCATGAATAGTCACTTGCAATGTGAACAGCCACCCATCTGAAGGATTGCATTTCGTGAACAGCCACTTGTAATGTGAACAGCCACCTTCACACCCTTTCATCCAGAGTTTCGTTGGCTATAAATAGATAGCCATTCCTTAAGAATTTTGTCACCCTGAAATTTTCTGATATATCTCCTCTTCCTTTCTTCATCATTACTTTCAAAACAAAGTAAGTCAGTCGTGTGATTTACACCATTATTTGAGTTCGCCGATAACTTAGAGGTTTGAAGTGCCGCTACCGCTTAGTTGAACGTTCTGTTCTATCCTGGGAAGAATTTATCCATGAACCTTGGGCAACAGTGAGGGGATAAGATTCTTTAAGGACGCACAAGAAATTTGTGGGATCGGGACATATAACTCTGCATATTTCTGTTCATCTATTTTTCTGTTTTGGTCACTTACGAAATCAGATTCCTAACAAGCTTAAAGAATCTTATTTTTCTACTTTCTGTTCTGATTTTCTTAGTGACTGTGGAGACTTAAACCTTCGTGTTTTTCTACTCCTAACGTTACTGTTAGTTGGAGATTAAAAATCTGTGTGATTTTTCTACTCCTAATCAATTTGAAGAATAATCTCTTCACTGTGTTGTATAAATCAATTTGAAGAATAATCTCTTCACTGTGCTGTTTAAATCAGTTTGAAGAATAATCTCTTCACTGTGTTGTTAAGTTTGGTTTAAAGATTTAAATACATCACCATTTACTGAATCTGACTATTTTATTTCGAAAAAAATGACAATGGATAATGTTGCAAATAATGCAGCAGTTGCTGCTAATGCTGGGGCAAGTTCAAGCCCTCTTCCAGCAGGGCCAGTTGTGGTGCCAGCACCGGCAAAAAAACCTGGGAAATTTTTTGGGATTGATTTCAAGAGGTTGCAACAAAAGATATTCTTTTAGCTAACTACTTTGAGTCTGCAAAAGTTCATCTAAGAAGACGTTCTTGTATTACCTGATGGAACTCCGGACAATGAACATTTCCTCGTTAATGAGGCATGGAAACATTCTGACTTCCTTTGCGAGAATTATATTCTTAGCGGATTGGAAGATGATTTATACAATGTTTATAGCAACATTGATAAGTCCAAGGAGTTCAGAAATGCTCTTGAAAAGAAGTACAAAACTGAGGATGCCGGGCTGAAGAAGTCTGTGGCTGCCAAGTTTTTGGACTACAAAATAGTGGATGGTAAATCTATTGTGTCCTAAGTCCAAGAACTTCAAGTGATCATTCATGATCTCCTTGCTGAAGGTTTGAATATCAATGAAACATTTCAAGTAGCTGCAATCACTGAAAAACTGCCTCCAGTTTGGAAGGACTTCAAGAGTTACTTGAAATATAAGCGCAAGGAGATGTCGCTTGAAGATTTGATCGTCCGCTTAAGGATTGAAGAGGATAACAAGTCTGCTGAAAAGAAGTCCCGTGGAACAACAATTAAGGGAGCAAATATTGTTGAGCATACTCCAAAACAAAATAAGAGAAAGAGGTCTTCCGGAAAGAAGAATTACCCTGACAAGAAAAAGTTCAAGGGTAACTGCTACAACTGTGGCAAGGCCGGACGTAAGTCCTCTGATTGTCGTGCCCCAAGGAAGGACAAGGACAAGAAAAAGGAGAAGCTTCAAGCCAACATGGTTGAAGAGAGCGTAATTTCCCAAGGAGTTCAAGACATTGATCTATGTGCAGTGATTTCCGAATGTAACTTGGTTGGAAATCCAAAAGAATGGTGGATCGATTCTGGTGCCACCCGCCATGTCTGTGCAGTTAAAGAAGCTCTTGCCTCCTATGCTCCTGCTGGAATGGATGAAACAATTTTTATGGGAAATTCTGCAACGGCCAAGATTGAAGGATATGGAAAAGTCTTTCTTAAGACGACTTCTGGCAAGGTGGTGACTCTAAAGAACGTCCTTCATGTTCCTGAAATTAGGAAGAACTTAGTCTCTACTGCACTTCTCGTCAAGAACGGGTTTAAGCATGTTTTTACTTCTGATAAAGTTGTATTAACTAAAAATGATCTGTTTGTAGGAAAAGGTTACCTAAATGAAGGCATTTTCAAGCTGAATGTAATGGTTGTTGACAATATGAATAAAATTTCAGTTTCTTCTTATTTGCTTGAGTCAAAAAATTTATGGCATTTTCGGTTGGGACATGTCAATTTTAAAACCTTGCGTACAATGATCAATTTGGAAGTATTCCCTAAATTGGAATGTGAAAAATCAAAATGTCAAATATGCGTTGAGTCTAAATATGTCTAACATCCTTACAAATCAGTTGAAAGTAATTCTGAAACCTTAGTCTTAATTCATACGGATATTTGTGACATGAAGTCAATACCATCTCGAGTAGAGACGTGTGATATTTTAGTAGTTAATTAACACCCCAGGTCGTGAAAAAATCATCATATGCCCCCAATACATTGTTCTTTAATCTGTTAATATTAGGCCTTAGAAGTGTCACTTGATAAAATTTTCTGAATACCCCTTTACTTCTCTTTACATTGCAGGGTGGAGGAATACCAGGTAGAAATGCTCCCATCTCGCAAATGATTCGAGAAGAAGTATGTTCCTGCAACTTTATTTTTGTACTAAATAATTTGCTTCCTCTTATAATATGATATCCTGAATGATTCCTTTATGTTGCTTACTTTCTTCTCTTGTCCCCTAGTAGACTATCTAATTTTCTAGATTTTATGCCCTATCCCTCCCACCCTAAACTATAAAGTTCTCCGCGGATCCTACAATTCCAAATTTTAGATCGATCTTGGCAGTTGCTCTTCCCTTTCACATAGAAAGTTGTGTGGATTTTCATCACTGTCCTGAGGAGCCATCAGTCATCTCATAACAAAACTTCAGCCAATCATGTTGCTTGCAAATGGACTTTTTCTAACTGAGGATTCTCAAGCTTGTTTTATTTCTGAACTTTAGTTTCAGCTGTTGATTCTTTTGGTAATTTCTTTGTTTAAGGTGATTGAGGATGGTAAACACTGTCTAGCGCTGGTCTTTGAGGCAAAAGCCGTGCAATTGTCAGATTTTGAACAAAGACAGGTGAGATAATACTGCAAGTCTGTAAATACCTCCATCTCATCCATATGGTCTTAAACTTGACTTTAATATACTGAGAGTGCAATATTGACGTGCTTTTATACTGTCAGATCCACTAAAAGATGTAACCCGCTATAACAGGTTAAATTATAGTATTGATAGTGTAAATAAGTGATGTAATCTGCTTAAATCTTGGTAGGCAAAATTCACTTCCTTCTTTGGACCAGGAATATCAGCTGAAATTAGTTAGTTCTGAAGTTTGATATTTTATTCACTTTACATGTCTTCCAAATTGGACTTTTTTGGACTAACCTTTATAAGTTTGTGCCTGCAGAAAAGGGAGAGAACAATATATATGAAGTAAGGCCAATTTCCAACACAACAATGTAGATCATGAGAAATTTTGCGACACTGGGTATAGTCCTTTATTAGGAAAGACTACCATATTAATATGTTAATTTTTCTTCAATATTGCTTTGTACATTGTTGAACTCATAGGAAAATATAGAATGGTGGAAATTTAAACCCCACATGATTTTATGAGACCTGCTTTTGTTAACCTCTGCATAATTGTAATTTTGAAAGATGTGGTTGATATAATATGTAAGAATTGTTTGCACAAATCTCCCTACAAAGGTTAAAGAATCGATGCAAAGTTGTTAGCTACAAGTTTTGGGAACATTTGTTGGCATTTAAAGTTCTGAATGCCATCTTGTCATTTCAACTTGTTCACCAACTTTCGAAAGTGTTGGAGAAACACATGTCACACTCTCAAGAAGACTTCGGATGACCTTAAACAAGAGGTATATGTTGAGCAAAGCGCATATGTGTCAGTGCGATCAAACCCACTCAGCATATATTAGCACCTGATTCATATCTGGACTGAAATATAAGTGCTTATAAGTTCATCATGGATTCACTATGAATACGTGATTATAATCGCACAGAATAACGGATCAACATTGTCATAGTTGCTAATTGCTATTGCAGGTTTACGAAATTAAGCAAAGTTTCATTTTTTCCACTCTTAATAAAGTTGCTAGAAGATCAGATTTAATTTAGGTGACTCCTATAGTGGCTTCATTCAAGTTGCATACGAGTGGACAATTAAATGACTTGATTGTATTGCATGCCAATGTCATTATGATAATTACTGTTTCTTATTCCTGAAAGTAAAAGAATTACAAAAATTGATGCATTCCTAATTAAGTGTAGAAAGTATCTTTCTATTAGAGCTTAGATCTTAGGGCTAAGATGATCACTCGACTCAGTATCTCAAGATTCTGATGAAGTTATGTACTGACTAGTACTATACCGTAGTAGATCTTTTCCATTACTATGTCCTCTAAATTCTCAAATCTCTGCCTCAGAAGTATACACAGAAGAAAAATCGAAACAAATGAAAGAATTGCTCAAAGTTTATGAATGAAAAGATTTATTACAGAGAGGGCGTACAGTAGTGCCCTATGTCTTCTCCATATAAGAACAGAAATATTCATTAATGAAAGCGCTAGGCTGTTTCATAGCAGTACATAAACTGAATCATAGTTGCAGTACTATTTAAACAAAAACCATGTCTAATACTCCTTTAATTAGTTCCTATGCAGCGATTAAATGCCTTAGACTGTCCCTAAATAGTACATAAATCTTGGAGTGGTGCCTTCCCCCTGCTGCTGCTACTGCTTGATCTACTGCGAACTTGAACTCAGGGAAAACAAAACCCTTTTTGTTGAAGAGAGTATCAATTAGGTTCTTGGACTCAGGTGTTAGCGTAAATCCATCCCAATGCACATGTGAAGCCCTATCTGAACATGCTTCAACTCCTTCCACTCCACACTGCTTCATAGGATCACAACAAGCTTTCATTAACGTCTTAGTCTTGAATCCAAGGACTGGATGGTTGCGAAGAAGAGCCATAAATGCCTTGTAGTAATCTGCATAAACGATCTCAACTTGAGGATATTTTAATCGCAGTTCCTGAAGGACTTGCCACAGATGATCATTGTGAAGTTTTGAGAACAAGTTAATTCCTTTGTGACATTTGTAACTGTTTGATCTGCTGCTGTCCGTATCCAATATTTGGAAACCGGGAAGACACCCATAGGAAGAATTCCAGAAACCAAAAAGTGTTTGGTGCCTGCTTCACGAATAAGTCTTTCTATATTAATCTTTATAGTCTCCACAATTTCAGGCACAACTTTGACACCTCCACCGAAGATAATTTTCCATGCAAGACGCGCTTTTGTAATCATTAAAACCTGGTTGATCCATGAATATAATAGCTTTCTGAAGAACTTTATCCGCCGCAGTCAAGAAAATTGAAGCAATCCTTGTAGAAGAGATTCATGAAATTATTAATTTGAGATTGATGAGATTCTGGAGGCGGTGAGATACCATTTTTGGCGAAGAAAAAAGGGGCCATAATTGTTGCTCCCGAGTCATAAAACTAAGGCCAGACTCAAACTCAGCCTCTTTGTTAGTATACGGTAGTGGAGAAGGTAGACTAAGGATCTCAGCTAAATGAGATGAACCTAATGATCCACTGTCACCAAAGCTGTATATGGAATAAAAACGATCAGATTCTTGTGCGTTTGTGGAAAAAGAAATCAAAAAGCAAAACAAGACTAATAGCAAGAAGAAAAAATAAAGGTTGTTGCTAGTGCCGAAGGAAGCCATTGATCAAGGAGATATGGTAGTTGCTGAATGAGATTGAGGGGTTCAGGGTTAACTAAGCATGATTTTATAGAGGCTTCTATCCTTGTTTAAGCCAAGTTAATAAACATAAACTTAGTTTTAGTAGGAAAAGGTTATTCTTGTTGTTTCGGAAAACTCAGTCCCTAAAACCCAATTCTGATTATAAGGATTATTTCCATACATGTATTCTTTCTTTTCCTCTTCTGGAAAGGCTTAAATCTCAAGTAGTATATATGTTAACATAACCTCCCTTCGTCCCATTTTGTTTGTCGTAGTTTGATTTGGCACAAAGTTTAATAAAAAAGGAAGACTTTTGAAACTTGTGGTCTAAAATGAGTCATAGATATTTGTGTGGTTATAAATGAGTCAAAAAGTAAGTTTGGAGTTGAATTGTTTCCAAATTTAGAAATATGACAATCTTTTTGGGACAGACTAATAAGGAAAGTACGACAAACAAAGTGGTTTTTATTTTTCGAGCAAATTAGTAAGTATATGTTGAAATGTGAAAATAATAAACTTGTTCTCATTAGTTCACATTAGTTTACATTTGTCTACATGTATTTACATTAGTTCATGAACTAGAATATTAAGTTAGTACATGTATTAGAGTATGAATTCATCAATGTATTAGTGTCATCCATGTATCTTGGGAGAGGTAAAGTGTGAACTAAGTTAATGTGTTTACATGTAGTGTAGGCTAGATACATGAAAGAATTCTTCTATAAATAGCCATGTATTCCTAGACATTTGGAGCAAGTCAAGTTGAATGAAAACAACTTCTCTCCCAAAATACAAAGTGTTCTTTCCTTCCTCTTCTTCTTTGTTTAGTATACAGCCTTTCTTCTATATTGTTCTCTTTTCCTAACATAGTGGTATCAGAGCCATGGCAAACAATGGCAATGGCCTACTTGCTTTCCAATTTCCTCGTCTTACAAAAGAGAACTATCAAAAATGGTGTATAAGGATGAAAGCCATACTTGGCTCTCAAGATGCATGGAAGATTGTAGAAGAAGGGTTTGAAGAACCCGACAATGACGAAACTTTGCCTCAAAATGAGAAGGATGCTTTGGCAAAGTTAAGGAAGAAGGATCAACAAGCTCTCTCTCTTATCCATCAATGTTTGGATGATACCATGTTTGAGAAGGTGGCTGATGCAACTACCTCAAAAGAAGCTTGGGAGATTTTACAAACATCTCTCCAAGGAGTTGACAAAGTGAAGAAGGTGAAGCTTCAATCTCTAAGGGCTGATTTTGAAGCTTTAAAAATGAAGGAATCCGAATCCATTTCGGATTATGGTTCAAGAGTGCGGGCTGTTGTGAACCAATTGAAAAGGTACGGAGAGAAAATTGAAGATGTCCGTGTGGTAGAAAAGATCCTTCGCTCCCTAACACCTAAATTCGATTTTGTGGTGTGTGCTATTGAGGAGTCTAAAGATTTAGACACTATGATGGTGGAGCAACTGGAAGGTTCTTTGCAAGCCCACGAAGAAAAAATCAAGAGGAGGCAACAAGAGCCGTTGGAGCAACTCCTTAAAACCAAGGCATCATTGAAGGATGATGGAGGTGAAAAGAGCTATCGAGGCTGTGGACGAGGCAGAGGACGTGGTGGCAGTCGTGGAAGAGGAAGAAGCAATGATAGAAACTCCAGCAATGAAGAGAAAAGTTACCAAACATATAGAGGTCGTGGCCGAGGAGGTGGAAGAGGACGTGGCTACCATCAAGAAACAAATGAAAAGAGGTATGATAAATCTAAAGTTGAGTGCTGTAATTGTCATAAATTTGGCCATTATTCCTGGGAATGTGGTAGCAATATTGAAGAAAAGGCCAACCTTGTTGACGATAACAAGGAAGATGAAGAGTCAACATTATTGCTAGCACTCAAGCAAAAAGACAAAGATGATTGTGGTTCGTGGTATCTGGATAATGGAGCGAGCAACCACATGTGCGGATACAAAGACAAGTTTGTGGAGCTCAACAAAAGGGTGAAAGGCAATGTATCTTTTGGAGATACTTCAAAGATCCAAATTGAAGGGATAGGTACGATTCTTATCTCCTCTAAATATGGTAGTCACAAATTGATCAAAGATGTTTACTATGTGCCAAAGTTAAAAAATAATATTCTGAGTTTGGGCCAATTTCTTGAAAAGGGATATGACATACATATGAAAGATATGAACCTTTGGCTTAGAAATTCAAGTGGCACTCTAATTGCTAAAGTTCATATGTCAAAGAATAGATTGTTTTCTTTGAATCTTAAAACAATTGAAGTAAAGTGTTTGAATGCAAATGTGAAAGAAGAATCATGGTGTTGGCACATGAGATTTGGGCACTTGAATTTTGAGTCGCTCAAATCAATGGGAGAAAAGAAGATGGTGCATGGGATGCCTTTAATAAATCATCCCAATCAGTTGTGTGAAGCATGTCTTCTTGGAAAACATGCAAGGAGGAGTTTTCCTAAGGAGGCCACATCAAGAGCAACCAAGCCACTCCAACTTGTTCATACCGATGTGTGTGGGCCAATCACTCCACCTTCTTTTGGTAAGAGTAAATATTTCTTACTCTTTATTGATGACTTCAGTAGAAAGACCTGGGTTTATTTTTTAAAGAAAAAATCAGAAGTGTTTGGTGCATTTAAAAATTTTAAAGCACTGGTGGAAAAAGAGAGTGGCCTTTGAAATAAAAGCTTCCATTATCGGGGTCCATTTGACCCTTTAAACTATTAATTGAACTTATTAAAACGATGTATAATATTCCAAGTTTTACCGTTAAAACATATTCAAACACACGTAATAAACTCAAATAATATATTAGGATCATTACCTGAATGTTTCAGGGTGAATATTCTACTTTTCTCCGGCCCCTTTTCTCATTTTCTGGCATTTCTTTCCTCTTCTGCGTTTTCTCTTCTCAATTCTCGTTATGTTTCTGTTTTCCACCATTTCCATACATATCTAACCTTGTCCTTAGCTTAAAGCTAAGGACCACCGTTTCTAATTTTAATTTTTTTTTTTTGTTTTGTTTTTTTTTTTCTTTTCTTTTCTCGACGAAAATTAAAACGGTACCCTATGATATTCGAAATAATTCCAACTTTTACATACAAGTATTAAAAAAATATATGTAACATACTCACGAAGACGGATCTCAAATTGGACTCCTGAAACTCAAAATGCGAATTTAAATGAAAAAGGTCAAATTATTTAACTTTCGGCATTTTAGCGGAAACTTGCCGAACAACATCGAAATTCACTTTCGAAAGTTCACAATGGTCATAAATAATCATACGAACCCAACGGCGCTTTCGGATTTCGAATCGGAGCTCATTCGGCAAAACCGAGCTCGAAAATCTCTTTTTAATATTTATCGCCAATAAAAACTGAAACCTTCTTCCGATATCTACCAAACGAGGTCTGATTTAGCTCAAATTTTACAGACAGGTCCTAATGGACATTACGAATATTTTAAAATTATCGGCACGCCAATCGGAGTCCTAACTTTCGAAACGACTGACCGAGGTCGTTTCAGTATCAAACCATATCTTTGCTTCATTCTCATCACTGCTAATGCTTAGAGCATTAAAAATTTCTTTTTCAAATGCATGGTAGGTAATACTATCTTTCACAAGTATCAATGTCATGATTCATATATTTATTGCTTGCATCCCATTTTCTGTTGTAAGCGATGTACATGTAATTTGTTGCCATGGTACTAATCCTGCACATAATGAAGACGAATAATATGCTCAGATTTTGATGGATAGATCACCAAGATAGAAGCAAGATCTTGGTATATAGGAAGGGAATGTTGGGTAAACTTTTGCCCTTGTTGTTGAACTAGATCTTAAATTAGTGGCTATTGCCAAGACTTCCAGAGACTTTCTCTACAAGTTGCCTATTGCACAGAGCTTAAAGTTTTGACTATTGTCAAGACTTGCAGAGACTTTTTCTGCAAGTTTCCCATTGTACAGAGCTTAAACTCTTGGCAATAGCCAAGACTTGCAGAGACTTTCTCTGCAAATTTTCCATTGCACCAGAGCTTAAAGTCTTGGCTTTGTCAAGACTGTCAGAGACTTTCTTTGCAAGTTGCTCATTGCACCTGCAAGTTGCCTATTGCACCAGAGCTTCAAGTATTGCTATTGCCAAGACTTGTAGGGACTTTCTTTGTAAGTGGCCTATTGCAGCAAAGCTTAATTTCTTGGCTATTAGTAAGACTTGCAAAAACATTCTCTACAAGTTTCTTATTGCACCAGAGCTTAAACGCTTGGCAATAGTCAAGACTTGTAGAGACTTTCTCTGCAAGTTGCCCATTGCGCCAGAGTTTAAACTCTTGACAATAGCCAAGACTTGCAGAGACTTTCTCTGTAAATTGCCCATTGCACCAGAGCTTAAAGTCATGGCTTTGTCAAGACTGTCATAGACTTTCTTTGCAAGTTGCTCATTGCACCAAAGCTTAAAGTCTTGGCTATTTCCAAGACTTGCAGAGACTTTCTCTGCAAGTTGGCCATTGTACAGAGCTTAAATTTGTTATTGCCAAGACTTGCAGAGACTTTCTCTGCAAGTTTTCCATAGCACCAGAGCTTACAGTATTGGTTGTTGCCATGACTTGCAGAGATGCCCAGTGCAGCAAGCTTAAAGTCTTGGCTATTAGTAAGACTTGCAGAGATTTTCTCTGCAAGTTATGCATTGCACCTGAGTTTAAACGCTTGGCAATAGCCAAGACTTGTAGAGACTTTCTCTGTAAGTTGCCCATTCGCTAAAGCTTAAACTCTTGGCAATAGCCAAGACTTGCATAGACTTTCTCTGCAAGTTGCCTATTGCACAGTGCAATAGGCAACTTGCAATTCATATTTTCACTACTTAAATATCGTTCGAATGTCATCTCCTACCCATACGACAAGTTTTTTGGATTATTATGTACAAAATTCATAGTTCGTTCAGGTAATATGTAGTTATACATAATTTTAAGTAAAATTAAATAGAAGTTAAACGAAATTATGTAGAATTTAATTCAACATTTAGTAAAACTTGGTAGGAATTTGAAGGAATCTTACCTTGAATCTTCGTTTCAATGGAGGAATCTGTAAAAGTTGTAAGTTTTTAAGGTTTAGAGATTGTTTGAATGTAGAAAAGGAAGGAGATGATAGTGTGTGTCTTTTTATTAGTTGTGAGGAGTATTTTCGTTCAAAATAAATTTCATTAAACTAATGGAGGGTAGTTTTGCTAAACTAGTGTTATTGAGAACAAAGATGCAAACCATGTGGCGAAGTGCACCAAAGGCCACTTTTGACAGTGGTCTTTGGTTTGAGGCCACTTTTTTCTTGGTTTTACATGAGAGGTCACTTTTTGTAACTTCAATTTTTTTGGATTGAACTTCACACAAGTTCAGCCCACAAGGGTTGAAGTTCAACTTCAGACCACCACAAGGATTGAAGTTCAACTTCAGACCACAAGGGTTGAAGTTTACGCATCTATACCTAAAAGTTCAGCCCTTACAGATTGAAGTTGAAACTTCATAATTTAGGCATGAAGTTCAACCCACAAGGTTTGAACTTTAGCTCATAAAGATTGAAATTTTAAAAAGTGGCCTTTCATATAAGACCAATAAAAAAATATGGCTTCAAATTAAATACCAGTGACAAAAATGGTATGTGGGTGAAAATTTTACCTTACGGTGTCATATTTGTGCAATTCAGCCTTTATCCAGATTTTGCAGAGACATAAAGACGCAACATGTCTTTGAACAAAAGTATTCATAGAAACATAATTTTAACAATGATGTTATCGTCAGTACCTACACTCAATTGGGTTCCTCCATTGTCTTGTCAGAAACCCAAAATTGTGCCCTTTACAGAGAAGCTGTCTCTTTCTATCAACCCCACAAGCAAATTTAGAGTCTTTGCTTCCTCAGCTGTAACTTTTTTCCCAAGAAACATCAACCCATGATTCACTTACTCTTCAAAAAGAGGTATTTTTTCTCTCTCTCTCTGAAAGTTTTCATCTTTTTTTTTGTTGAATTGTCTGGAGGGTTCGGGGAAGGCCGTAGCCCAAGGGATGTGATGTATGCAGACTATCCTCATGGAATAGTGGCTGTTTCCACGACTTGAACTCATGTCAAGACAACATTACTAGTTGCTCCAAAGGTCGCCTTCATGGAGGATCCTTTAGAAGTGTTAATCTGTTGCACCTAAAGGTGTGGGCGTAATGTTTAATCCAATTGGAATAAAGAACATGGGTGATAGTGGCAAAACTAGGAATTTCGATAGGGATATTTAAGATTTTATAGGTATGTAAAAAAGTAGTAATATTTGACTTATATATACATTATAATTTTCAAAACGGATAGTGTTCAATTGACCATCTTCGAGCCTATGTACTGTGGGTCTGACACTGATGGGAGACCTGAAAGAATCCCTCCAGAGGGAAGAAGAAAGTTAAGTATGTTTTGCATATGCCTTATTATTGGTGGTAAGAGTTACTAGGTACTTGTAGTATTAGGAAGATGTAGTAGGTATCCCAAGGAATAGATGAGGTGCGAACAAGCTAGCCTTGACTAGTGATATATAAATAATTTTTTTTGTTGATGATGGTGGTGTCCAGGCCAACTTCAGCACACCTCAACTATTGTACCGAGTATCTGCTACCTCCCATGCTAATATAGAATTAGAGCAGTTTGAGAGAGTGGATAATTTTATTTGCTTTAGTTATGTCCACAATATGTTTAATTTTGTGTTTGGCTCTTATACACAGTTATATTTTGCAACATCTTTATTTTGGTGTTTGACTCTACAATTTGCCGGATGTACAGAAGCTCGGAGTGGTGGTTAAGCCACTGGAGAAACCTAGGCTAGTCTTGAAGTTTATTTGGATGGAGAAGAACATTGGAATTGCACTTGACCAGGTAATTCCTGGTCATGGCTCGATTCCATTGAGCCCGTATTACTTTTGGCCCAGAAAAGATGCTTGGGAGGAGCTTAAAGTGATGCTGGAGAGTAAGCCGTGGATATCGCAGAAGCAGATGATTATTCTTCTTAATCAGGCCACTGATATCATCAATTTGTGGCAGCAGAGTGGTGGTGATTTAGTCTAAGCCTACACAAAACAAGATCTTTTGTGCTGCCACCGAATGTTACCATTTTGTTCTCATTATGCTTATTATGTGGCATATGTTGTTGTAACTTATTTCACTCGAAAGGTCAGTCTAAATTATTTGATTCACTTGTTTTAGTTTTCTCTAATTTCTGTTAATTTTTAGATGATATCATAAACTATATGTCTGATGATGCTAGACTTGGCTTCATGAATTTAACAAAATCAAAACAATGTTGTACTAATGGTAGGAATTTGGCTAATAAACTAACTGCATATGGCGTGAGATAGATCTAGATAAGAGTACCACAATTAGCAGTTTCTCAAATCAATGAACTCAACATTTTCTAGGTTGTCTTCTAATTAGCAGCCTGAGAAAAAAAAAAGTCTTCAGATGCATTTACTATTCAAATGAAAGGAACATTTTCTAGGTTAACGAAATTGGAAGCTGTTAGACATGTAATTGTATTGTGTCTACTACTTATTTCTAACATGCTCATCTGGATTTAGCAACGAAACATTTTACTGCAGAGCTTTGGTCTGTTGATTTCCCCATGGTTTGATTAAGAAAATGTGATTTTTTCTTTTAATTAAACATTTACAATATCTAAGTTATCCTGCCGAAGTAATCTCTGGTCATAGCACCAAGTGAATGGTTTTATATTCATTCAAATGCTTGTTGAAGGAAAATAAGCTTTTTGTCTTGGGTTAGATGTTACCTAAACCAATAAATACACAACTGGAACAACAAGTTTGACCGTATTTCCATGGATTGTCTTGGGAACAACATTGAGAAATGGCTCTCCGATGAAAATTCATCTTTGGTGTACAAAGACCTCTTCCATTTACAGTTTTTGTCTAAGTTACTCGGACTCTTCATTTTGGTGACGCACCCGTGTCGGATCCGTACCGGTGTGGGTGTGGGTGTGGGATCCGTACCCAATTTTGTCAACTGATTTTGGGTACTTTGACCAAAATCAACGGAGAAGTTCTAAACAGATTCAATGATTTCTTTAATGAAAACAAAAGTAGGGGGGAATTGAAGGAAATAGAACACCTTGTATTATTGTATATAGAAATTTGTATGTCCCGATCGATATTTTTTTCTCAAGTTTTCCACATATTATCTCATAATTTAGGTTTTATAACTCTACTTTAGATTATTGATTTTTTTAAGTCGAATCCCCATGCCCGTATCCATAACTGGATCCGTATCCGCAAACCTTAAAATATAGATCATGAAGGATCCGACCTCTAGATCTACACCCGTATCCGACACTCGCACCCGAGTCCGAGTAACATAGGTTTTTGTGTAGGAAAAGCACCTGAACGTGGTGCAACCAATTTATACTTCTTTCTTCTTGGCCTTTACTTTTTAGTGGAGCTCTTTTCTCAGGAAAATTGCCAAGTTCTTATTTTTCTTTCTTCCCCAGGAAGGGGGCGGTTTTTTTTTTTTTTTTTTTGGGGGGGGGGGGGGGGGTGGGGGGGGCGTTTGTTTTGGATCTTGTGGTTCCAAATTCCTCATTTGGGATTTTGTTGTGATCCATTTCCTGACACGCATTGGATTGTCATTGGGATACTCAGGGTGTCTAAAGTCGGGGCTTGAGGAATTTCCAGAATCCTCATTGTCTTTGTTACTGATTCTGATTGGTGACAATGTGACTACATTTTTTACACCAAATATCATTTTGTAGTTCTACAATGTTTCAGTTGAACGATATCATCTTTTACGTTATATTAACTAGAAGGAAAGATAAGTAATTGTGAGCTCCTAACTCTTCTTTGATGAGTTGATTGATTTTATTGCCTGAAATGGAAAGTTGTGGGTACAAGATGTGTAGAAAAGAATCTCATACAATAATTATGACTTATCAGACAAAAAGGAGAAAAAGATAATGTTGATGAAATTTCTGTTTTCTTATTTGGGAAGTGTTGTCTCCTGAATTCCATTTTTGCGTAAGCACCCAATGGCGCGGCCAGTGGCCAATAAAGTGGGATGAGAACCATGAAGTCTTAGGGTCAAGTCTCAGCGGAGGCAAAATAAAAAGAATAAAAAGAATAAAAAAGAAAAACTTGCTAGGTCTTTCTTCCCATCTATTCAAGTCTTGGCGGGTAGAGTTGCCTGTTACTGTTGCTGGTGGCAGGTATCTGGTGTGGAATTAGTCGAAGTGCGCGCAAGCTGGCCCAGACTCTACGGTTATCAAAAAAAGTTCCATTTTTGCATAATCGATGTCTTTATGTACTGATCTATGTTCACTCTTGTCTTCTGTTTGCTTACTTAATTCCAGAACTCAGCTTGTTTTATTTATAGCTATGAATTCCTCCCTCCTCTTCCCCCTTACCAACCTCCTGTCCTAAGAAAAGTCACTATTTACTTTAGGCACTGAATGAGACACTTATGTGTAGTATGATTTGAAGACAGTAGTTCAGGCCCCAACAGAATTTGTCATGTACAGCTGCTTTACACTTGATTTTTTGTAGCATCTCTGTAGAACTTTATCCTTATACGATCGCTTAGGTTCTGTTCGCATGGATGCAAAGATGCTTTCCTGTCAATCATGCTTGAAACTGCAAGTATTGTCTCAATACTTGGCTCACCTTTACTAATCAAAATATGATGCCATTTGACATCTTATGTCTTCAGATTTGATTTCCATCATAAAATTGCAATCCGGTTTTTTCTTAATTTTCACCTTAGGCCTAGGTGATGGCATGGAAATCCAATCTCTAGACAGAGAGTGCTTCCACAATCAGTAGCAATATCATTTTAGCGATTCACATCTTGACGTTTGATTGTTATCATCTGGAGAAGTTTCATTACTAACTGCTTGAGAAGTCAATCTTCTGCAAATTTGGGGGCAGGGGAATTAAAGTTCCTGCATGCTATGCTACCAATTAATTCAACACATTTAGCAGCATATTGGTTCCTGTATGTTCTGGTAAATATCACCAAGTTCATGTAGCTCTGTGGAACTCTCCCAATCTTGAAGCTTCAAAATCAAGATTAAGATTGACCCTCAAGCTCTTCAGGGAAATGCCACCAGTAAAACCTTGATTGATACCAGAGCTGCAAGCTTCCAAAATCATAATTTTAACAAATATTGGACAAGACTAGTACAGTTGAGTTCTGTTCCAAGTCTACTAAAGCTAAACTATTTGAAGAAGCACGGTTTATCACATAGCTAGAAAATAGACTTCTGGAAAAACGAGAAAAATCTCCCTGGAGAGTAGCATATATAATACCATGCTTGAAACTTTGTTTTTTCCTTGAATTCCCTGGAGAGGCATATAGTTTCGCAAACTGCTGGTGCACTGCTTCACTGATTGTGAAGTGAAAGAGATTGTTCTTAGTGTTGTTGCTACTCTCTGTCTGCCTTGCATAATGCTGCTAATATTGGCACCAAGTTGAAGAAATTTCCTGTTCAGACTGCTCAGTAGTGCTTGATCAACTACATATGCTCATTTCAAGGTTTCCGTTGATCTCCGCCTTCCGTTCTACAATTATGTGATTATGTATGTGATTCTTCAGTTATCAATCTCATAGGAATTGTGCTATTGTTAATGTGGTGTTTAGCTGCAGTTGGTATGTATTCTATCTTGTTGCCTGTTCTTCAGGCAAGCTTCTTCATAATTGAATATTTATTTTTTGCTGGCTGACATTATATTGCCTTGCTCGCTATGTTCCCTCTTCTAAGACGCAACAAACTAGTTGTTAGGCAGATCCAAGATTTAAACTTGATGGGTTCTATCTTTAAGGTTACTAGCAGTTAGCACTAAACTCATTGTACTTTTCAATTTATAGGTTCAGATCTTATATATTTTGAAATTTAGTGGATTTTCACATATGTTTACCTAAGAGCTGCATCCGTCACTGCTTCCATGCTATAGTCTGTTTGTCCTTCACTTTGCTGGCTAACATATTATCCTTGTCTGCCTGACTAAAGCAGAATTTGTTCCTCTTATATTTATCGTGACCAAGTTAAACTGTATTTGGCTCTGTCTTCCAGGAAGTTAGTACCCCTTAATCGAGTTAACGTTTCACCAAAGAACATTGTTCATGTTCTGTATAGCGAGCTTACATGCTATATTTGTGATACTAAAACCACTTAGAACAAATATTACTTAATTTTTATTCTTGTACTTACATTATGTCTAGTGTTTGTCAAGAGACTTCTTTTATTTGATTAGTAGCTCGTGCGTCTGTATATAGATAAGTGTGAGATTGCAAGAATCTCTAATTTAGTAGTTTAATGGACTCAGAAGATTCATATAATCGAGCCTAACCTGAGATACTAGATTTACTCTGTAGCACAGGATTCTATAATAGCGAAAGGCTAATCCCTACCATCACTCATGCAATGCAGTGCAACATCTAGGCCAACCTAGAAGGATTAGGATTCAATCTGGAAAATTTTCTTATTCCACTATGATATGTAGTTTTCCCCTTTATTGTTGAATGATTACTTATGAAAAAGAAAATGACGACCACTCTCGTTCTTTGATCAATCCTAAAGCATATAAAATTGATCGATATTGACTTCCTTTGGAGAAAATTAAATGTACTTCTGGATGTCAAGGTGCTTGTTGGAGCATACAAAACATAGTATGCAATCAAGCCCTTCAACTGGCATGGCTTTTTATTTACTACCTAGACCAAAAAATCCTGATTTTTAGGCAAAATCACTTCTTAATCCTTTATTTTTTTGTCCAAGAAAACTGAAATGTAATGTTTGCATCCAGAACATAGTAAAGATTCCTCATCCCTTAATTAGAGGTTTGTCTTGGGTTCGACCCTGTGTATGGATTCATTTTTGGTAAGGAGTGCTAAAATCTTATAGAAGCTATTTAAAGGAGTGCTAATTAGAAAAAAGGGAATTACGTTTGTAGCTTGTTTTAAAGTGATATTATTTGATGTCGCAATTGTGAGCATGCATAGAGGGGGCGGCGCAAACAAATTCATGACTAGCATATTAGTTATTAGCATATTGAAAGTGATCTATCTTTCTTACTAGGTGCCTGAGAGGAAAGGATAAGAGTAACATTATTGACAATCACGTCTAAGTGGTTGGAAGTTGGTACAACTCTAGTTGCCCTTCGTGCTAGCTCCAGCCTCCTTCACCTCCACTACCACTAAAATCACTTTCATAATTCATTTGATACTGACTACTTGGTCCTAGCTAGACGACGTTGACAAGCCGATGCACACGGCACAATTACAACCATTCTACTAATTATGCATGTTTACCAGTTAATCTATTATCCGTTAATAGGTTGAATTCGGATTTAAAGTCAATGAGTTTAGAATTGGTAAGATTACATAAGTTCAGTTAAATTTGCAGAACTCCCATATACTCAAGGGAAGGACCAAGGGAATGTTGATGCGACTTGAATTGTAGTTTAGAGTTACTGAGTTTGGTAGACCGGCATAACTATACGCATTTATTGATCAGACAAATGTTTAATTGTTTTTTTTTTTAATATATGTAGCTGAGTGTAAATGTTGTAGCATATGCCACATCGTTAGGTCTAGACTTTAATTGGAGTTCCATAGCCATACGGTTGTCTGCTTTTTCTTTCTTTTTGTTAGGCCATTTTTTAAACTCGTTGCTATCGGTATTAATTGTTCTTATAATTGTATGAAAATAACCTTTTGTTGTTCTTACACGTGTATGTCTCTATGTTGGTATATACAACGAAAAACTGAACGAAACTAAAGTTTTGTCGTGGAATATATATGAGAAAAATGCGAAAAGAAATTGAGAATGTCGTTGATTCGTATGTCAGAGCCAATATGATCATGGGGAGATGAATGAAACCTTGCTTCTATCAAAGAGAGCAAAAAAAGAAAAAAAGAAAGACAAAGAAAAAGAAAAGGAAAAAGAAGTATTTCGTGACAAGTTCAAACTGAAAATAGAAAATTGTGGAGCTTTTGATGATCAAAGCAAATAATGCTACTCCTCTCCTTCGTCTCTCATCCATCTATTTACCGATTCGTACACCGATGGATTATAGAGAAAAATAATACAATAACTAAACAAAAAACATGAATATTTTCCTCGCTTAATTTTTAGTGGTGTATGCACTATCCTAGGATGACATTGCAAAACTCACGTTAACCGAGTAATTAGTAAGGAAATTGAGAGAAAAAGACATACAAGCTAATACCTACAAGAAATAACGTCGTACAAGAAATGAAATAAGACATTACTATTTACTAGTACTATGACATACTTTGAATTGTTTTTTTTTCGTGGACACTAAGATAATATAGTATGTGAAATAAGTCCAAAGAGCGTAACCTAAATCTCCCCGTGGTTGTGTAGTGCATTATCGGTGCATGAAACAAGCAAGTTAAGATATAAAAATAAGCTTGAGGCATAATCAAGTGTTTTTTGACGCACCTAGTGATTATTTACCCAAGAAGATAGAGTCCCACATACGACAAAATATCACAAATAAAATGGAACCAAGTAATATTGCAAAAGCATAATAATAATAGTAAAGTAGGGATATGAGGGTCTCCCCTCAGTGGGCTCCTTGTTTAAGAAGAACCAAATAATGCATTATACATACTCTATTTACTATGGCATACGACAATCAACCCTTTTTTCAACTCTTTTTAACTAATAATTGTTGATCTTAATAAGGTCCTTGTGAGTTGAGAGTATTGACCGGAAACAGATCGACGATGTTGATGATTCAAAGGGAAAGGAAAAAGGTCGGCCTAAAGAATAAGACACACGCTTTGGAACCTTCACTTGAGCTTTGACTGACTGACCGACCGACTACTTGTGTTTTGTCTTCAGATATTGGGTCGGGTCAAGCAGTATTGTATTGGGCCATCAAGTGGGTATTTGATGAATACTGTTATACTGACCCAGCACGTGAACTGCAGAAAGTAATAAAGGTCCATTAACTTTTCTTCTCCTTGTATAGTTCATAGTGTAGATTTTATTCTAGATCCTTCTAGAAATAACGTGAGCTGTATAGATAATTTTGTTAGAATAGCTGAGAGAATCAAGTTTGTTAGAGTTAGTTATAGGATATTTTTTTATTTACAGTTTTACCCTTCAATTAATTGTATATAAGGGAGTTCTTCATAATGAAATAAACAAGGAAGCAAGCTTACTTTTTCAATCTTATCTAGTAGAATTTCTCTAAATTCTTGATGGTATACAACACTAGATAAGGTTTAAGTTCTTCCTTCAGCATTCATATTTCTTTTCATATCAGTTTTACTTCATATTCATGGCACCAGTCACGCAAGTCCAGTCTACTAAAAGCTTAGTTCAAGCTGGGTCTTCATCTGGGAATTCTGGATTTGAGGTAATCGATCCAAATCATCCTTATTTTATTAACACTTTCAATTCACTTGGAATGAACCTTATTAATATTAGCTTTGATGGATCTCGTTATACAAATTGGAAAAGAGGTGTTCTTATTTCTTTATCAGCAAAAAACAAGTTGAGTTTTATTGATGGTACCTGTTAGATGCCATCGGATGATTCACCTTTGCTTAATCAATGGAAGCGATGCAATGACATGGTCATTGCTTGGCTCCTTAATACTTTGGACAATGAGATTGCAGATAGTGTGATCTTCTCCCAAACTGCTGCAGAACTTTAGAAAGAGCTTGAGGAAAGGTATGGCCAAGCTGATGGCACCAAGTTGTTCCAGCTGCAAAGGGATTTAAACAACATTAATCAAGGAACCAGTGATGTGGCTTCTTACTTTAACAAGTTAAAGAAAATCTGGGATCAATTGAGGGTGCTCAATACCTTCATGGTGTGTAGCTGTGAATGCAAATGTGGAGCAAAAGGCCATAACCAGAAAATCAATTATGACCAACAGTTGATTCAATTTCTCATGGGGCTTAATGAGGGATACTCTGGTGTAAGAGGCAACATATTGATGATGAAACCTCTTCCCTCTACAAGCCAAGCCTATAGTATTGTTTTGCATGCTGAGAGTCAAAGTGAAGTGCAGCCTGGACACCATGTTTCTGCAGGTTCTTCTGCTTTCAATTCCATTACTGGATTGAATTCCAATGTTGCCTTCAACTCACCACAACAGGGCTGGAGTCCTCAGAGGAACAGCAATGATCAGAGAAGATCCAATCAGGGGTACATACAGAGAGGAAACAATAACAACAGGGGTAAATCTCAGAGATCAAATCAATCAGTTAGGAGATTCAATCTGTTTTGTAATTACTATAAGGAACATGGTCATCTAAAGGAGGATTGCTACAAATTGGTTGGATATCCAGAATACTAAAAGTTCCCAAATAAGTAAAACAAGAACAACAATGTTAAGGCTAATGCAGCTATTGAAGAAATATCTAATGGTGGACAAGCAAATGAAGGAAGCAGTGTTTCTAACATGATCAGTTCATAAGATTTTACCAAGGAACAGTGTGAACAGCTGATACAAATGTTCAAATCAGTTCAGCAAGGGAACTCTTATGCTACATCCTCTGATGACAATCCAAATGCTAACATGTCTGGTACTGTTTGTCATATCTACACCACCTATTTTACCACTACAACTTCCAACCCCTGGATCAAAGATTTAGGGGCTTCACAACATATGACATATGATAGAAGTCTTTTGCATAATGTTAAGTTCCTAAATGAACCCATAACTGTTAATTTACATAATTCCTTTAAGGTTAAGGTGAATTGTATAGGTTCAGTACCTTTGACTCCTGAAATTCACTTGCAAAATGTGTTGTTTGTGCCCTCTTTTAAACATAATCTCCTCTCTGTTAGCCAACTTTGTCACCAATTAAATTGTACTTTGGTTTTTACTAAGTCTGGTTGTTTTCTTCAAGACCTTTCAATGAGGAAGGATCTAGTTTTTGGTGATGCTTCAGCGGGTCTCTATGTGCATGAGGATGACACCACTCAACTCCAACAGCCACATCCAATCTCCATCCAGCCTATCCTAAATAAATCTTTATTTTCTTCTTGTAAGAATTTAGTAGCAAATAGTGTTGTTTAGTTTAATAAGTCTGTTTGTTCTATTAATGATGTTGTATCAAGTCCAGTTCTAATTAATGAAAGTTCAGTTATGAGTCATATGAATCAGATTCCTCAGAAATTCAATTCATGCAAATTTTGGCATTATAGATTGGGACATCTTCCCTATGATGCAATGAAACACATAAAGGATATTCCACATAGTCAATCACAACATGATTCCTTTCCCTGTGACATTTGCCCTATGGCAAGACAGTCTAAGTTACTATTCCCTAGCAGTACCATCACCTCAAAGGAATGTTTTGATTTAATTCATGTCGATACTTGGGGACCTTACAAGACACCTACCTACAAAGGGGAAAAGTATTTTTTTGACTATTGTAGATGATTTTTCAAGGGCAACCTGGACTATCTGTTGGCAACTAAATCAAATGCTTTCCCTACTCTAAAATATTTCTTGACATTGGTAGAAAGACAGTTTCCAAATAAAGTCAAGATTGTCAGGTCTGATAATGCATATGAATTGGGTTTAGGGACTGAATCTTCCAAGTTTTTCTCTTCTATAGGGATCATCCATCAGACCACTTGCACAACCACCCCACAGAAAAATGGAGTGGTTGAGCGCAAGCATAGACACTTACTTGAGGTTTGTAAAGCTTTGCTCTATCAGTCCCATCTTCCAGTTATGTTTTGGGGAGATTGCTTACTTACTGTCACTCATCTCATCAACAGATATCCTTCTAGCGTCCTACAGCCTAAATGCTCTTATGAAGTCCTATTTCACACCTCTCCTGATTATAGTTTGCTTAAACCTTTTGGTTGTCTTGTCTTTGCCTCTACTTTACACACACACATGGACAAATTATCTCCTAGGGCTATACCAGGTGTTTTCTTAGGCTAACCATTTGGGAAGAAGGGTTATACTGTATTGAACCTTCAGAATAATCAAAATTTTGTCACAAGAAATTTGAAATTTTTTTAGTCTATTTTCCCTTTTGCTTATTCTACCCAAATGCATAAATTATTTCCTGCTAGTTTTGCTCCCCATGATAAGTCTGTTCCTTTGCTTTCTTCCCATGATTCTACTCATTCACCTTCTACACCTACACCTCAGTCCACTACCTCACCTACCCATTCCCCATCTCCAGTTCCTACCAACAGGTTGTCATCTCCAGCACAGGACCTGAGGAAGAGCACCAGAGTACGTACTGCTCCTTCTTATTTGTCTGATTTCATTTGTGATACAACCTATTCTGTTATTAGCCCTGATCCCTCATTTTTACCCCTTCATTATTTTGCCTATGTTGCACTTTCACAGTCCAACAAATAAATTTTGCACACCATAGAACAGATTAAAGAGCCTACCTCATACAAACCAAGGTTGGTAGTCTGCAATGTCAAAAGAGCTTGAGGCTTTGGAGTTCAATTCCACTTAGGAAGTGGTGCTTTTACTACCAGGAAAAAGGGCCTTACCCTGCAAATGGGTATACAAGGTCAAATTGAAATCAGATGGGTCTTTGGAGCGTCTTAAGGCTCGATTAGTAATACGAGGTGATGCGCAACGTGAGGGAATTGATTACACGGAAACTTACTCACCTGTTGTCAAGATGACAACCATTCGTTGTTTATTAAGTGTTGATGTTAAACGTGGCTGGCCTTTGTATCAGTTGGACGTGAACAACGCGTTCCTCCACGGTGATTTAAGTGAGGAGGTGTTTATGAAATTTCCACCAGGTCTTACACCTCCATCTCCTAACTGTGTTTGTCGCTTGAGAAAATCCCTTTACGGGCTCAAACGAGCCTCCCGTCAGTGGTTTGCTCATCTCTCTTTAGCTCTGGGCACTCGGGGTTTTTCTTCTTCCCTCAATGACTACTCACTCTATTTTAAGATTGAAGGTACTTTTATCACCATTATTGTTGTGTACGTGGACGATATACTGTTAACAGGCAACAAAAATGCAAAAATCAAAGATTTAAAAATATTTCTTGATTCAGAATTCCGGATCAAAGATCTGGGTCATGCCAGCTATTTTTTGGGTATGAAAATTTTAACTGAATCTGAAGGGCTGGTGGTCACCCAACGGAAGTTTGCTCTTAACCTTATCGCTGATTACCCCAATCTCCCATCACGATCCGTTACTACTCCTTTGGATCCCACTGTCAAACTTATTACTGATTCAGGGTCCCTCTTATCCGATCCAACTCCTTATCGGCGCCTTTTGGGAAAATTGAATTTTCTCACCCACACAAGGCCGGATCTTTCTTATGCTATCCAAACTCTGAGTCAATATATGCAGCAGCCTCGATCTGGACATCTTCAGGCTGCTTTCCATACTTTGCGTTATATTGGTAAAGATCCAAGTTTGGGGCTTTTTCTCCCGTCCACTCCTTCTTTGCAGATTTTGGGTTACTGCGATGCCGATTGGGCTTCCTGTTCCGATACGCGCCATTCCGTCAGTGTCTACTTCATCAGTCTTGGTGGTTGTCCAATCTCTTGAAAATCGAAAAAACAGGCCATTGTTTCACTTTCATCCACTGAATCTGAATACCGCTCCATGCGGAGTCTTGTAGCAGAAATCTCTTGGATTGTTCGCCTTCTTGGTGATTTTTTTGCTTCTCCATCTTTGTCGGTGCCGCTTCACTGTGATAACCAAGCGGTCATTCCCATCTCAAGAAACCCTGTTTTCACGAACCAACGAAGCATATAGAACTTGATTACCATTTCGTTCGTGAAAAATTGATGGATGGATTAATATCACTCTCTTTTGTTCCATCTTCCTCACAAATAGCTGATCTTTTTACCAAAGCTTTAGGTGGGCCTCTCCATCGTCATTTTTTTCCAATTTAGGAGTCCGATCTCCGGCTTCCAACTTGAGGGGGGATATTGACCGGAAACAAATCGACGATGTTGATGATTCAAAGAGAAAGGAAAGAGGTCGGCGTAAAGAACAAGACACACGCTTTGGAACCTTCACTTGAGCTTTGACTGACTGACCAACTACTTGTGTTTTGTCTTCAGATATTGGGCAGGCGTCAAGCAGTATTGGATTGGTCCATCAAGTGGGTATTTGATTAATATTGTTATATTGACCCAGCACGTGAACTGTAGAAAGTAATGAAGGTCCATTAACTTTTCTTCTCCTTGTATAGCTCATAGTGTAGATTTTATTCTAGATCCTTCTAGAAATAACGTGAGTTGTACAGATAATTTTGTTAGAATAGCTGAGAGAATCAAGTTTGTTAGAGTTAGTTATAGGATATTTTTTATTTACAGTTTTACCTTTCAGTTAATGTATATAAGGGAGTTCTTCATAATGAAATAAACAAGGAAGCAAGCTTATTTTTTCAATCTTATCTAGTAGAATTTCTCTAAATTCTTGAGAGAGCGCCTCTACTTTTCGTTTTGTCTTACACTTAGCTCCCGTTTGTTTATAGAATTTGGGAGCATTTTTTGGAAATTTTTTGAGAAAAATTTAATTGTTTATAAAACTTGGCCACAATTGAGACCAAGATTTCAAATTTCCAGAAACTAGTTTCGGAGGAGTACTCCTATCCCTGTCATGTCCAATCATGGTAAAGAGACCCCTGTATAAGAAATTAGTATATAATAAGAAAGTCGAATTTGAGCTCATAAGGGGAAGCTTTTTTATGTGGGTTTAGGTATTTTTGTCATTGTTTACTCAAACTTATATTCGAAGCTGTTGGTTTTATTGTTGATTTTTTAAAGAGGAGAAAGGCTAGGAAATAACTGAAGAAGGGAGAAGTGTATACTGGAATATGAAGTAAAGGGAACTACTTTTCTCATTGAATAAACTCAACTTAAATACATAAATAACATAACTAAAATGCCTAATAAAGTGTTGACATAATGCTACAGATTATTTGAAAAACAGCCCCTACTTTGAATGGACTTTAACAGATAAAGAAGTCCTAAACTTAAGCTACTAATAAGCTAATTTCCTGCAGATTTTTTGAGATAATTTTACTGTCTTTTACTGCTGCAAATTCCTGAGACATATTCTCAACACTCCTCCTTGGATCAGGAATGCAGATTCTAGTCTTGACTGGAATTGACCTTGTGAATAAATCTGTCAATTCATCTTTGGTGTTGCAATAAGCTTGATTCACTTCTCCAAGTTGTTGCAGCTTATGATTGTCAACAAAAAACTCCTTGCTATCTGTTTTCCGCATCTTCATTTTATCTCCAGACTTGTTAACTAGCTTCTAGATTTTATTTATCTGAAACATGGGCATATCCTCATTCATTACTTCACTCCAATTCGGATCTTTCAAAGCTTTCTCACAGACAGAATCACATACTGCCATATTGCACCTTTGATGGGTGTCCGAAAATGGACTTGTATTCTTTATTGGATCAAATAAGAAGTTTTTACCTCTCATTTTAACTCTTAAAGTTTCATGTTTGTTCGCATCGTAAATGAAACAATGCATATCTTCAAACGATACTTTGAATCCCTTTTCAATCAATTGACCCACACTTAACAAATTTTGATCAATATCAGGTACATAAAGAACATCAGAAATTATCTTAATGTCCGACTTTGTCTTGATCGATATTGTTCCTTTTCCTTTAACAAGAATATGCTCACCATTTCCATTCGTGACTTTGGATATTTCAGTGGGCTTTAAATCTTTGAATAGGTTCTTGTCATAAGTCATATGATTAGTGCAACCGCTATCAATTAACCAAGAATTTGTCGAAGCCTTACTTGAGAAGCATGTTGCGACAAATAGATGGTCCTCCTCTTCTTGATCAGCTCCTTGAGCTTCTTATTCTTCTTGGACCTTATTTTTGCATATAACAGCTTCATGTCCAAGTCAATTACATTTCTTACACTTTGTGTCGGGTGTCCTCCAGCATTTAAATAGAGGATGGCCTTTTTTATTACAGTTCTGACAAGGTGGGTAATCCTTCTTTGAGGTATTACCCTCACTTTGAGTTTTGTGGTTGGCTGCCAAGGCTCCTTCAACCATACCATCTTGCCTCATAAGCCTCATTTGTTCTTGAGCCTGCAAAGTACTTAAGAGTTCTGCCAAAGTAATTTTAGACAGATCTTTTGTGTTTTCCAAGGTAGTAATACATGCTTCAAATCTTTCTGGTATTGTTACAAGAATTTTTTCAACAATCCTTGAATCTTTGAATTTAGTGCCTAACAATCTTACCTTGTTAACTATGCCAAGCAATCTGTCTGAATACTCTTTGACTGTCTCAGACTCTTTCATTTTTTGTAACTCAAATTCCCTTATTAAATTTAAAACTTGCATACCTTGTATTCTTTCATCTCCAGCATATTCTTCCTTCAGATAATCCCAGATTTCTTTTGGTGAAACAAGAGACATAATTCTCGTGAAAATAGTTGTTGAAACAGCAGCAAATAAAGTTGCTTTCGCCTTGGACTTTCTTGTTTTCTTTTCCCTGTGACTCTTGATTTGTGCCATGGTAGGATTGTTCGGCAGCAGAGCAATTTCATAATTGTCTTCCACGGCTTCCCAAAGATCTAAAGCCTCCAAGTAGGTTTCCATTCTCACAGCCCAAAGTTGGTAATTATCACCATCGAAAACAAGAGGAGCCATTTTTGAAAAACTATTTTCGAAGTCCATGTCTTCACTCACAGGTCCCTCAAGAAAAATTGCTCTGATGCCAATTTTTGGTTTTTTAAAGAAGAGAAAGGCAGGGAAATAACTGAAGAAGAAGAAGGGAGAAGTGTATACTGGAATATGCAGTAAAGGAAACTACTTTTCTCATTGAATAAACTCAACTTAAATACATAAATAACATAACTAAAATGCCTAATAAAGTTCTGAAATAATGCTGCAGATTATTTGAAAATTAACTCCTACTTTAAATGGACTTTAACTGATAAAAAAGTCCTAAACTTTAGCTACTAATAAGCTAACTTCCTGCAGATTTTTAAAGATACTTTTACTGTCTTTTACTGCTGTGAATTCCTGAGACATATTCTCAACAAAAGCTTATAGTAATACTTTCTCAATTAGACTTTTTTTATCATGCATTAGAATGGCTCGAAAATCCACCTTTAATAGGGATTAGTTAGACTTTTGAGCATGAACATGAACTATTCATGCTTCAATACTAATACTGGACATTGGATGAGAAAAATTAAAAGCTCGGGAAGCACTAGAATTCAAAGAAAATAGAAAGGAGGATAACTTCCAGAGTCTTTCTATTGCATGATAGAAGGGATAAAACAAGCTATGCAAACTACCTTTCATATATGATGTGGGAGTATTTTTTATTTTCCCTTTTAGTTGTGCTTGTGGCTGGAAAACAATGTGGGTTTAGGAATTAATATGGCTATATATCATTACGATAGGGTTAATTCACTGTATACTACATTTTATATTGATCATTTATGAATTTTCTCTTTATTATATATATGGGGATAATGGTTCAGATTTGACTATGAGATTTACCTACAATGAGGAGATCTGTGGTAAAGATTGTTTGTTACTGTTGAAGAAATAATTAAATAAACGGCAAAGGGTCAAAATTGTCACTAAACTATCGAAAAATGTCTAATTATGCCACTCATTAAGAATATTGTTCTAATATGCCACTGTCTTTCCACTTTCGGTTCAAAAATACCATTATGTATAACTTTTGGCTAAAAAATACCATTATTTCTGATGGAAAGTATTTATTCTAATTTTTAGTTTTTGAAAAATACTACAAATTCCTTTAAAAATGCCACATGGTCATTAAAACCCTCACCCCAAGCTAATTTCCGAACCCACCCACCCCTACCCTATTTTTTGCTTTTACTTTTTAACACAAGCATTATTTTCATCTCCAAATTTATAAATATATTCGGAATCTATATTCCAAATTCAGCTCATTCCATGTCGGAAACAAAAAAAAAAAATAAGTTAATTTTGAAAGTCTATTGAAATAAATTCTTGAATAGTTTTTGAAAACCTGGAAATGCAATATATAGTAGAAAAAGAGAAGAAATAAGTTTTTGATATTTTCATATCCCAAGTTGAGCTAATTTCTTGACAAAATTACGAAAGAGTCTGTGTAAAGAAATATTTAAAGTTAAAGAAATAGAAGGAAAAGTGAGTGATATAGGTATGGTTCGTGTGAATTAGAGAAGAAGGTAAATAAATGACATTTGGTTCTTGGTCTATTATCGCATTTTTTCTTTAAATTTTTTTTTTTATAATTATGTTGATTGCAAAATAAATAGAAAATACACTAACATATACAACTAGGGGCTGGTGGGGGATAAGGGTCAAAAATTAAGTTGGGGCAGGGGTATTTAATGCCCATTAAGCTTCTTTTTTTTTTTTTTTTACAATTTTTTAGTATTTTTCAAAAACTAAAAATAAGAATAAATAATTTTCGTCAGAAATAATGGCATTTTTTAGCCGAAAGTTATACATAATGGCATTTTTTAACCAAAAGTGTAATGGCAATGGCATATTTAAACTATATTTTTAACGGGTGGCATAATTAGACCTTTTTCGATAGTCTAGTGGCAATTTTGGCCCTTCGCTCTTAAGTGAATAAAGTATTTTCTTCTAACAACTTAAACTTTCAAATAAGATGGTCACACGATTCAATTTGGTATCAAAGCAGGGCTCAAATTAATTGCACCACCACTAGAAAAAAAAAAAAGAATTGCACGTGTTTGACTCATGACAAAAGTGAATCGAGTAACGCGTGTGGGTGAACGTGTTGGAGAGACAATTAATTGAATCTAAGTATTTCTCTTTAACAGTTTAATCGTCACACAATTCAACAGCCACTACTTGCCTAGTATGTTTCTTTAAAGAGATAACTCTCCTGATTGAATAGCTCGTCATGTAGCAAGACTAAAGTATGGACCCAAGTTCATCAGAGGACTCATCTCCAGCTTTGTCAGTCTATAAAACCGACTTTTCTTCGGGTATAGGCTTTCCCGATTGATTGGAAGATGAATGCAGAAAGTATGGAAAAACATCTCATAAGAAAAGAATGAAAAAAACTATGTTTCCAGTCTAGACCATTCTTCTGGATTTGCATTAGTCCTATTTCAGGTGCCCGCGGGCTTCGTCGTACCCTGCCTACTCGTTCCGGCCTATATATATATATATATATATATATAGAGAGAGAGAGAGAGAGAGAGAGAGAGAGATACTAATCTACACTTGTCATGCTTCCAGGGGGCCTCGTATATATATCTACTTTTTGTTTGGAACAATGAATTAGCGTTCGAGAGAAAGCTACCGTCGATATCAGCAAGAGTACAAAATTTTAATTGGTGATATGTATATCTATACACAGAACAATGACAAGTGAAGAAGATAATGTAGCGCTGGTCCAAAAGCCCACTTTTATGGTCCCTCTTTTTTGAGTTGTGTTATGTCCGATCGAGTCAATTTAGAAATTAACTTGTATAAGCTTTAAGTGGAAAATCTCCATCTTGTTTCTACTTTCTTCTACCTTGAGACTTGGTTTACGTGTATGTCCATTCACAAGAAGACCATGCATGTCTTACCAATAAAAGAAAATTACTACACCCTCCATTTCATTATACGTGTTTCGGCTTGAATATTTTATCTTTAAATTAAAGATGTGCGTTACATATTAATGATATCTTTTAGTAATTCTTATGGTCCAAAAGACAATGTCATTTGAGTGTAAAATAGAAATCAATAAATATATAAATGTGACCGTTTTTTAAAATAAACTAAAAATAAAAATGGAAGTATAAGATATATAAATTGGAAGAGCGAGTGCATATCTTGTTTGACACTATAAAAGAGGTGAACAAGTTGATGAATTAATAGCAAAAGTGACTGAATAATTTTCTGACTTTGAACGAACTAAGGCACCAATTAATTAATTGGGTTGGCGGTCAGTACCTGGCACATTCAAGTTTCACCATGGATAAGCAGATGAAATTAATTAATTGTAGCACCACACAAATATGAAATGACCCAAACACTACACTCAGAAAAAAGTTTATGTTTACAGTACTAATTAACTCAATGAATATATAATCTGTGTTTTTATTTATACGGTAAGGGTCGTTTGGTTGGTGGATTGAATTAATAATCTCGAAATTAAATTTGGGACTACAATTATTCCATGTTTGGTTGAAGGAACTGGTTAGTACTAGTACCAATTTTATACTAAAAATATGGGACTAGCAATCCCACGTAGGAGGTGGGATTGTTAATCCCGGAATTAACATAACTCCTTTACTACCAAATGGCCCCTAAGTCTGTACCATAGTTAATTACTATTTATTCAGACCTAAATGTGTCACTCAATCATGGTATGCTAATACTATACAAATAATACCATACGACTTTGATTAAACACTGTGTATAAATAAGTTTTTAACTGTTGCGCAGTGCTTGATCCTAATTAATTTGATCGTGTCGATGGTGTAGAAAAGGGGAACTAATTCGTACTTAAGGGGGAAAAGAGTTTGTACTTTAGGCTCCGAAAAATACTTACATCTGGCAAAGGAGCTGCTGGTGCAATTTAATCAGGGATAAAAGCATTGGCATGATTTTAAGGCAATCCCTATTTTCGATAACGAAAAATATCAGTAATTTGAGTAATAAAGAGTTCGTTTAATTATCTGTTTAATTAGAGCCGTCAATATGGGCTTGGCCCGCTGGGCTGGCCTGGCCTGGCCCGTAATTTAATAGGGTTGGGCTAAGATTTTTTTAGCCCACGAAACACTGAGGCTTTTTAGCCCGACCCACGCAAGCCCACGGCCCGTGAGGCTTGGGTGAGGCTGGGCTGGGCCAGTCCGTGGGCTTAATTAAATAAAATAATTTAAATAATATAATAAGGACCAGTCTAAAAATAATGAAACAGAGCTTCTAGTTTTGAATATTATGTTGCGATTTTTCAGTATTTATTTTGACAAATATTATATTATTGGTATCTTTTTATGTTTTCGTTTTAATGTTATTTGGAATACGGGTTCTTGAAGAATAACAATTTACCAAATGTGTGTGGTGACTTATCAAAATTTGTAAATTTTTTTCATATTATATTGTGTTAACAACAGTTTATGATATCTGAAATTGCTTCAGGAATTTTATGAAATTAATATTCTCTTTTAACTAATGACAATTGAAATAAATTTTAAGTTCGCATTGGATACTTTTTGACACCAAAGTTTGTGCTATATTTTTGCTTGTTACATTATTTCTTTATAAGAATTGTTCAGCTGGATATCATGGTAATATTTGGTTTACTTCTAGTATATACTATTATTAAAAATTCAAAAATCAAACTAATATTATTAAGAAATAATAAATAATAAATAATCGTGGGCTAGCCCGGCCCGGCCTGCAGCCCACATAGGGCTGGGTTGGGCTAATAATTTAATGGCCCGTGTGAATTGTGGGCCGGCCCGGCCTGGCCCGGCAAATTGCAAAGCCCACGTGGGCTGGGTCGGGCTGGGTCGGGCCGGCCCATTTTGACAGCACTATGTTTAATACACTTTGCTTCAATGTGTTTCTAGTAGTATCGATCTAATATCTAGGGTACAGCGTACATTGAGTAATAAGTGAAGTTTAGGTATAGTATTTCGCTAGAAAGAGTGTCTTAACTAACAACTACCCCAACCGTCTGCGCGCCACCGAGCTAATTAACTAAACTTAACTTCAATATAATGTATTTTCACAATACTAGTATCTATCTCTATACTCTATTATTTGAAAATGACTGGACAACAATAATTTCCAACACTCAGAAACTAGTGATGCTTTGTCTTCTCTGAAATTTATAAAGTATTGACAGGTTCGTGAATGCTATGCCCGGACACCAATCCCTACAACGACATTTTTAATCACCAAGGTCATTATATTTAGAACATACATATACTCCCTCCGTCCCAAATTAGTTGTCACTTTAACAAAATGTGTTTGTCCCAAATTAGTTGTCATTTTAGGATTTCAAGACTAAATTGATTAGTTTTTTCCAACTATACCCCTAATAATTAAAAAAATTCTCAAAAAAAGTTAATGGTGAAACATTAAATAGGGATAAGATAGTAAAATAAACACCCTATTTAATGGCTTTCTAAATGGGCGTGAAAAAACCTAAAGCGACAACTAAAATGGGACGGAGGGAGTAAATAGATAGTGTAAATATTCTTTATACAAACTAACAAGGTCATTTTTATTTCCAAGATTACACTTTTTATGGTATCTTTCAGGTGACTTTATACTTAAAAAAAAAAGGAAAAAGATTATACTATCGAGATATATATAAGTTAACTATCATATTTATATTGTGGAGAATATGGAAAGTTTCATACTTCTGTTTTACAATGTTGAACTCCCCAATCCTCTTGTCACTCCGCTAAAACTAGCTAGTACTCCAAAATCATGTTTTCTTATAATTAAAAGTAACTATTAAAGGTTGTGTAAAAGGCTAAAGCAACAATCAATATCGGATGAAGAGAGTATAGCTACACCACTAGGAAAAAATATTAAAGAAGACAAGGAAAATAATATTACTTTCTTGTAGTAACAATATGAATTCGATCGGGATACAAATTTAATGATTTAATTGGCTCTATACTATCATAAAGTAATGAGAGAGCATGTTCCACTCATTGAACTGCTTGAAAATGTAGTTGCATAATCCTAAATGACCGAAATTTTGATTGTGAAGTATCCTACATCGTACATATCTTGAAAGTTTCAAGAGGTTCAATTCACAGAATTAATAAGTAAAATATTTTACCTTAAAGATAGAAAATTTTCTTTTGTTTAATTTATATATCAAATAAAGATCAATTTCTGACAGGTCTCAACTCTCAAGTACTTGTTGATTGAAGCAAAAACGGAAAAACCTTTCTTTAATATGTTTGTGTATATGAAAGAAGTTGACTATGTTTTGGTCCTTAGATAGACTTAAGCTAATTAGGGAATGAAATGAATTGTTTCTATGATAAAGCAATGAAATATAAACTCAACAACATAACATAATTGACAGATATAATTTAAACTAAAATAAGGAGATGGTTGAAAGATTAATAGTTACGATTTAACTTAGACATTGACAATGTAAGAAATTAATATATAACTCTATTTTTCATGTGAAAGCATTTAGTTGGGCGAGTATGGTTCTTGACCGGATATTGGATCTTGGCGTACTTCATATTGTTTTTATTAATTGCAATAAAAGATGTTTTCTTGTCTCTTATGATGCGGGACAAATCGAGCTAAGATACCAACCATCAAGAACCAAGCTTGAGAGCACAAGGAATGCAAGTCACGGTTTCCGGGACCGACTTGAAGATCATGCATCGGAGCACAAAGGAAGGAGGAGCTCCAGCACAGTCAGGCGGAGCGCCCAGCTTCAAGGCACTCTGGGCGGAGCGCCCAAATTCCAGGCGGAGCGCCCAGCTAACAAAGGGTTCAGGCGGAGCGCCCAACGCTGAAGCTTGGATGATTTTTGGAGTGAAGTTCCTATTTTGCCCTTAAGTGGCTTGTATGTATTAATTAGCTTTGGGGGCATTTTAGACATTTCACCTATTCTTATGGAAAACTATAAATAGGAACACTTAGCCATTTCTTCCATTAGCTATCATTGAACATAGAATTGAGAGAAGAGAGAATTGAGAGAATGCCGAGCCTTTCTTGTCGAAGCCCGAGGCTTCATGTATCTCGTTGACTTGGAACTTATGGAGATCGACACCTAGTTTGAATCTATTGTAAGATTCGAGATTCATTTCTCCCTTTGAATTCAATCAACGTATGTGAATTGAATTCGTTTCTTTCTTCTCATTTCTTGCCTTCCTAGTCTCGATTTCTTGTTATCTTTATTAATTGCTTCCGCTCGTATAGATTATAGCTTCCGCGTGTTTTGCCCCTTATCAGTTGGTATCAGAGCAAGGCTCGGGTTATGTTCTTACAAACCCCTGTTCCTTGTTCATCGTGTTAGTATCGTTGTTGTTATTGTGTTTGTTCTTGAAAATTTGAAGAAAAACAAAAAAATTGAAAATTTAGAAAACTCAAGAAAATTTGGTAGATCGGGTTGGAATCGAATCCCCAAGTGTTAAAAAGTATTGGGGTTTGTTCCTTATTGTATTCCCGTCGTTTTGATACCCATATATCGTGTTTTGGTGTTACGAATCAAAATTTCCAAAATCAAAATCCAAAAAGTTTGAAAATTCTTGAAAACGCTTCAATCTTGAATCGAAGTTTGTTGTTGTTTGTTTGGAGTTGAAAACCATTGGGGATTGGTTGTTATAGTTGTATACACCATTTGGTATCATTGATTTTGTGTATCGGGTTGAAATCGAACCAAAAAGTTGGCTAAAAATCTCAAAAACCCGTTGTTGAAAATGCTGAAAATCGCATCCAGGCGGAGCGCCTAAGCTTGGGCGGACCGCCCACTTGTTTGGGCAGTGGGGTGAAGCAGGCGGAGCACCTAGCCTTGGGGCGGAGCGCCCACCTTCACTGGGCGGAGCGCCTCCCCCTCTGGGCGGAGCGCCCACCCCTGTTTGGGTGTGGTTTTGTTTCGTTTCGCTTCTTTTTGTGTTCCGTTGGTTTCCTAACTTCTTGGTTAGTGTTTCTAGGGTAATTGGCCTACTCCATTGACACTAATCCTTGAGCGTATTAGGACACTCGTGCGTAGAGGAGATTAGAATTCAAAGAAGAGTCGTAGAACTCTTTTTGGCCTCAAGTGCGCACTTTAAATAGCCGTCCGTACATCGAGTCTCATTAACTCCATTCCGAACTTTAACTTGGACATACTAGTTGTGATCACCTTGGTTCCCAAGTTGTAAGGCCTCGCCTTTAAGTGTTCATATATCGAGTGAAACACGTGAGGGAGTGACTTTTGGGAGGTTTATCTTTTGGTGTTGCAATTATGTCAAATGATGAATGTGGAGGCTATGACTCATGTGGAGACGAGGGAGACTATGGTTCCTACGATGGTGATGATGGGAATTGCTATGATGATTCGGGGAACTATGGCTCATATGAAGATGAAGCGGCTCACTATGTTGATCGTGAGGTTGAAGAAGACTATGAAGCTCATGAAGATGAATGTGTTGATCCTTATGCTTCTAGTCAAGAAAATGAAGATGGTGACGCTTCAAGGTACATAGATCCTACTTACTCTACTTGTGATGAACATGAGCATGATAGTGACATAGAGGGAATAGATGATGAAGTTGATTATACGCATTATTCTTATGCATCTTCTCTTAGTGTTGCTAACGGTGTGCAAGGGAGTAGTAGAGGACCTTCCATTAGTATGGGAGGTGGTGGTGGATGTTCCGTGGGAAAGAAGAAGCTTGCATCTTCTAGGTACGCTAAGCGACCTAATGCTTTTAATTCCCATGAGGAGGTTGGTATGATAGATGGTGTTGCTTTTGCTACAAAGGGGTTATATGCTGTGAGGGGCGTGGATGGTTGTAGTAGGAGTAGTACTATAGGCTATGGAACCAAGGCGAGAGGCACTTATGGGTTCCATGGCAAGGTTACTTCCTCGACTTCCAACAACATTTCTAATGTTGGGAGAGTGACGGGAAGTGGAGATTGTTCTAGTGGTGTTGCCACTAGTGGAGGGATAAGGAAGACCCAAGTTATCGGAGTTGACACGTGTGGGCATTCAAGTTATCACTTGGATGCCAATCTACAAAACTTGGGTAGACGTAGGTTCGTTGTTGAGGTAGATGGTATTGGAGGATACTTGCTCAAGATTGGTGATACCGATGCCAATTGCATTAGCACCTCTTTGGTTGATAGGCTTAGGAAACCATGCCATAAGCTAGAGCATCCTTATGAGTATGAAGTAGTGTGGGTTTCTAAGGAGGCTCGGGTACTCATATCTCATAGGGGTTATAAATGCTATGTGTGGTGTGACGTGTATCCCATGCATCATGTTGATGTGTGGATAGGTGAGCCGTGGTTGGAAGGGAAGAGGGTGCAATATAGTGTGGCGAAGGATGCGTATCTTGTGGGCGTAGGGCAAAGAGTTTATGACTTTGTGCCTTACCGGGCGAAGAGCCAAGTGCCTACTAGTAGACCTTCTTTGGCCATGCGAGGGGGCAGGGAGCAAGAACTTCATTCCATGGTTGACAATGTGCAAACAAGAAGTCCTACAAACACAAGCAATGGTGGGACATGTGCTAGAAAAGGGTTGATAGACATCAACAAGGTGAACCCGAAACCACAAGTTGTAAAACCAAGTGGTTCACCAATGAAGAAGAAGGAGGCCTCAAGTGATGAGTCTCCAAGTCCTAGATTCCAGGTTGATATAAAAAGTCCGCCTACTCCGGCTATGGGTATTCTTGGGCCTCGTCCCAATTCGCCCGAATTTGAGAGACAAAAGATAGAGAGGAGTAAGGGAGTGACCGGTGACATTCCTCGAGTGGAAAAAGGAGAGGATGTGATGAGTGATGTGAGTGGGATGTCACCACCCGAATCTACACCCGACCTTGGAAAAAAATGAGGGAAAAGAAAGAGGGAAAAAGAAAAATTGAGAGTGAGGGCACCCCTTATTCTAACCTTAACCCTTTATCTTTTTCTTCTATGTATTTGAGTTCTTGTGTAGGAATTCTTGGAGGCAAACCAGTGGAGCCTCAATCATGTTCCAAGATGGAAAGACAAGGTGAAGGAGATACCGAATGTGAGCTACAAGGTGGAGACATTCATGACACCTCAACGGTATGTGTTAGTTCTTCCCTCTTTGAGCATGATACTTCCTTGTCTTGTGATGTTGTTAGTGAGAACTCTAGGCTAGTTGATGATTTGCATGACTATAATTTGTTTGCAACTAGTGTAGAGCCTTTGGGTCAACTTGTGTGTGAAAATGAACCACTAGTTGAGAGGATTGAAAAGCCACATCATGATGTGAGCTCGGTTTTCATTGAACCTCTCTTTAGTGAAAATGTTGAAGTTGACCTTGTTTGTGACCCTTGTTATGACACCCCACCCATGTTTGATAAAGGAGAAGATGAATTGCATGATTATCCTATTCTTCCCTTTGATTGTTTATTTGATAGTGGTGGTTTCTTGTGTCGTAATGAGGAAGGTTGTAACCTTGAGGAGTCTCTTGAGAATGAGATAGATCGACTTGTGTTCGATGACTCCTCAAGTTTAGATGTGGTCTCTAGTTTGAGAATTTCACCTTTGCTTGCTAATGAACTTGAGAAGTGTGCCTATACTAATCCTTTGTATGAGGGCAACTTCAATGAAAATGGTGAATTGTACCAAACTAGAGTAGGTTGTGAGTTTGGACCTCCATGGATTGGAATGCCTAACTCTATAGATAATCCATTGTTTGAGACCTCCCTTGGGAGTTTGTCTAGTGACGAGAGTTGTCTTGGAGGAATATTTGGAGGTGAGGAGGTACCTCTCGGTGTGTGTAAGAGTGCTTCTAAGAAGGGGAGTGGAGTATTCGATGCTAGTTGTGAATTGAACTATTTAACTTACTCCATCCCATATGTTGAGCACACCTTGAGTGTTGAGCATGCCAAAGCCGATGTGTCACATTGTGATAAAATTGATTTGAAGGCTTGGCGTGTTGATAGTAAGCTTAGGGGTCATAGGAAATTTGATTGTTACATGCGTACCCTTGATCTCTTTGCTTGTGATGAGTTTGAGTGCTTGTTCTTGTCGAGCCAAGAATTTGTTGTCTCATTTGGAGACATAAGCTTCTTAATGGGTATTGATACTTGGCTCTATTACAAGAGTGTGTTTTCCACACCACTTGCACTTATTTTTGTTAAGCTAACCTACTTGTGAAGTAGGAAACTTTGGTTGTGCTTGTTTTGAATATAGGTTTTGATGGTTTGATTTCGAGGACGAAATCCTTTCAAGAAGGGGAGGATGATGCGGAGCAAATCGAGCTAAGATACCAACCATCAAGAACCAAGCTTGAGAGCACAAGGAATGCAAGTCACGGTCTCCGGGAGCGACTTGAAGATCATGCATCGGAGCACAAAGGAAGGAGGAGCCCCTAGCACAGTCAGGCGGAGCGCCTAGAAGCCAGGCGGAGCGCCCAGCTTCAAGGCACTCTGGGCGGAGCGCCCAAATTCCAGGCGGAGCGCCCAGGGTGGACCGCCCAGCTAACAAAGGATTCAAGGCGGAGCGCCCAACGCTGAAGCTTGGATGATTTTTGGAGTGAAGTTCCTATTTTGCCCTTAAGTGGCCTGTATGTATTAATTAGCTTTGGGGGCATTTTAGACATTTCACCTATCCTATGGAAAACTATAAATAGGAACACTTAGCTATTTCTTCCATTAGCTATCATTGAACATAGAATTGAGAGAAGAGAGAATTGAGAGAAGGCCGAGCCTTTCTTGTCGAAGCCCGAGGCTTCATGTATCTCGTTGACTTGGAACCTATGGAGATCGACACCTAGTTTGAATCCATTGTAAGGTTCGAGTTTCATTTCTCCCTTTGATCAACGTATGTGAATTGAATTCGTTTCTTTCTTCTCATTTCTTGCCTTCCTAGTCTCGATTTCTTGTTATCTTTATTAATTGCTTCCGCTCGTATAGATTATAGCTTCCGCGTGTTTTGCCCCTTATCATCTTACCCCTCCGTTTTAATTTATGTGAACTTTTTCGATTTTTTAGACTCAATTTGACTAATGTTTGAAGCCAAATTAGATTATATTAGATTAATATTTCAAAATAAAAATTTAGATATTCATAAACTATATGAAAAATACTACAAGCTGCAACTCTTCTCATATCAATATAACAAAAAATTACATCTTATAAGTTGATCAAAGTTCATGCAGTTTTATCAAAACTATAAAAGATCGATTTTCCTTTCCTATCTTTTTATTTCCAATAGGTTGATCCCCTCCCGTGACGCCGGAAGTCAATTTGATATAAGATCTCATATCATATCAAAGTTATTATAAAGAGTACCATTGTTATTGTATGTAAAATTAACAGCGGTATAAAAGACTTCAAAACTCAATGCAAAAAACTTAAACTCGTTACCTTTAAGGAGGTTAATTAATAGGCCACCAAAGGAGAAGCCTCCAGCAAATTAAGAGAGCGTTGTGTGATGTGAAGTTCATTCATTGGTCTCACCCCCTCCACCACATTTTTAGTATTTATATTCCCAACACCTTCATACAAGCTCTTTAGCTCCATATTTTGTCCTCTATTTTGCTTCTTCTTGTTCTCTGGACTTCTTTGTGTCTCCATTTCTCCAAACACAACACACAAAATGCCACAACCAATTCCAAATTTCTCTAATTCTGTGAAGCTTAAATATGTCAAACTTGGTTATCAATACCTAGTAAATAATATTCTAACTTTCTTACTTGTGCCTATCATGTTAGCAATCACCTTAGAGGTATTAAAGTTAGGCCCCGAAGAGATGCTAACAATTTGGAATGCACTACACTTTGATCTTCTCCAAATCCTATGTTCTTCTTTCCTCATTATCTTCATAGCCACAGTTTATTTCATGTCCAAACCAAGATCAATTTACTTAGTAGATTATTCATGTTACAAGCCCCCCGTCACTTGCAGAGTCCCATTCTCAACTTTCATGGAACACTCGCGCCTTATCTTGAAGAATAATCCCAAGAGTGTAGAGTTCCAAATGCGCATTCTTGAGAGGTACTTGTTAGATAGTATGTAATATATATGAACTGTAATTGTCTCATATCAAAAGTCAGAAAAGAGATTTAAAGCTCTATATGTTTAAAAAGACTTGATATTTTCAGTATACGAGCAATATCTCATTAAGGAATCCTTGCATCTCAAAGCGCTTCTTATTACTTTGTTATTTATCTTTCTATTTTCTCTAACAGGTCTGGCCTTGGAGAAGAAACTTGCTTGCCTCCTGCTATCCATTATATCCCTCCAACTCCAACAATGGAAGCTGCTAGAGGCGAAGCTGAAGTAGTCATATTCTCAGCCATTGATGACTTAATGAAAAAGACAGGACTCAAGCCAAAGGATATTGACATTCTTATTGTCAACTGCAGTTTATTTTCTCCGACTCCATCTTTATCAGCTATGGTAGTAAACAAATACAAGTTGAGAAGTAACATCAAAAGTTACAATCTTTCTGGCATGGGATGTAGTGCAGGCTTAATCTCAATTGATTTAGCTAGAGACCTTCTTCAAGTACATCCAAATTCATATGCTTTAGTTGTTAGCACTGAGATTATTACCCCAAATTATTACCAAGGTTCAGAAAGAGCAATGCTTCTTCCTAACTGCTTGTTTAGAATTGGCGGTGCTGCTATACTTTTGTCTAACAAAATGCGTGATAGGACCCGAGCAAAGTACAGGTTAATGCACGTGGTTCGAACCCATAAGGGTGCAGATGATAAGGCATATAAATGTGTTTTTGAACAAGAAGATCCACAAGGGAAAGTTGGAATAAATCTTTCCAAAGATCTTATGGTTATAGCAGGAGAGGCTTTGAAATCAAATATTACCACTATTGGTCCTTTGGTTCTTCCAGCCTCAGAGCAATTGCTTTTCCTCCTCACACTTATTGGCAGGAAAATTTTCAATCCCAAGTGGAAACCTTATATTCCTGATTTCAAACAAGCATTTGAACATTTTTGTATCCATGCTGGTGGCAGAGCTGTCATTGATGAACTTCAAAAGAACCTCCAGTTGTCTGCCGAGCATGTAGAGGCTTCAAGAATGACACTGCACCGATTCGGTAATTTTTCAATTGTGTGACTATCTCATTTAAAAAAGCTTATGTTGTCAGAAGACACAGTTTAATTACTTAATTATATTATGTCTCGGCACCTTCTCGTGTGTGGTCTGATTCTTTTTCATGGCCAAACACGTGAGATGATTTTTTACTTTATTAGGTGACAGTGAGTTTGAACTTAGGACTTCTTGTCGGCTCGAACTTCATATTGAATTGTCCGACGAATTCATTAAAAGTTTAACATATTAGATAAAGCACACTTTTAATTATTTGTTATCATATCTGTGCAGGTAACACTTCTTCATCTTCATTATGGTATGAGTTGAGTTACATTGAGGCCAAAGGAAGAATGAAGAGAGGTGAAAGAGTTTGGCAAATAGCTTTTGGAAGTGGATTCAAGTGTAACAGTGCTGTTTGGAAGTGTAACCGCACAATTAAGGCACCAACTGATGGACCATGGCAAGACTGTATTGATAGGTATCCAGTGCACATCCCAGAGATTGTGAAGCTCTAGAAATACCTCCATTTCTAAAAACTATAGATAATAGATTCACTCCACTCCCAAGAAAACAAAAAGAGAGGAGAAAAATAAAGTATGAAGGGGTTGTGCATTCACGTTTGTCTGTTAAAGTTCTTAAGAAACATGTGATTAGCTTTTCTTTTCTTCTTCTTCACATTTTTCTCAAAGTTTGAGTTGTATACCTAAATATTTACATTATCTATGCAATTTAACTTATTGTTGTTGACATTTTCTGGATTATCAAATCTTACTTGATATAAAGATTACCTACTGTTATAGGTCAACTTTACTTTTATCTGATAATATAAATTTTCTTTCCTATCAATCCACATAACATTAACCATTTCCTTTACCTAATGGTGGCAGTACATATATGCATACCATCAACGCGTTTAACACTTGCTTCTCCACATTTGACCTCAACCAGTGAAAAGTACCTATTATTTTTGTTCAGTATGAATTATGAAGGATATCAGCGGGTATAGTTATGTACAGTAACAAACATTAAGCTTGATAGATAACATCTCCAGTAAGATGCGGATCTAATATTTGAACTTTAGAATTCAACTTCAGAATTCTACCTCCATTTTTGGTTTTTTGGGTAGGAAGTATATTATTTGTTGTTTATAAGAGATTTGAAACACATAAATTATCTGAGCTAATTACCAAAAAAAAAAAAAAAAAAAAATTATCTGACTTAAAGTTGTTGGATTCTTATGAAGCCATAACTCGTACTACAATATAGCCACCCTTGTCAATGGTCATACTGTCTTGTCTTTTTAAGAATTTATGCACACCCTCTTAAGAAAGACATTGCATAGCCTTAATCATAGGGATATTTTTCTACACTATCCTTTTTCTCTTCTTCAAACATCTCACTTAATCAATATTTTACTAGTTAGAGCAGTAACCTCAGGTTTGAAAAAGAATAGGTATAAAATGAAATGGCTTCCTTTTTTTAGCTCAACTAGTTCAAAATAAATCTAGATGATCAAAACAACTTCTCATTTGGAATCAGAGGAAATACTACATTTGACAATACAAGCATTAAAAGTTACTACTAGTATTGAGGAAAAGGTTTAGCTGGCTAAGTGCCTAGAATTAAACCCAGGCCGTATTTGGTTGGTAAGCAGGGACCATGTGGTTTAATGCTACTAGCCAAGTAGCCATGGCTGCCAAACGAATTAAAGTTGGGCGATGACATGGTAGCGACTGGTTAGGACACAATAAGCTAGGTGCTGGAGAAATTTATGCCATCGTGTTGGCTAAAAGATGGTTACAAGTAATTATGTATAGAAGTCGGATTTGTGTTATTCTCAGTAAAATTCTGCGTGGGAGCCTACTTTAGGCATGCCATTTAGATTTTTGGGATAATTACACTAAAAGACAAGAAAAAGACGAAAATTATCAAAAATGACCCATATTTTTGAATCTTACCCGACTTGTCACCCTTTTCCCGAGATAGCAGTCTGTTGCAAGTTTATACAATTTTATACAAATTTATACACGTGTATAAAATTGTATAAATTTGTATAAGTGTGTATATGCGAGTGAATAAATCTGTATATTAAGGATGTTTATATGATTTTTTTAGTTTTTTTTTGTGTATATTTTTTTATTTCTCTCATTGTTACGCATTTATCTATGTATATTCATGTATATTTATTTTTTGGGGAAAGATTTAGGTGTATAAACTTGTCCAAAGCAATGATTTAGACGCAATAAACAACTTAAATTCATTAAAATACAAAAAAGTAATGACACTCGTGGCCGGGGAGGTGTCTGCTGGCGGTTTAGCGGCCGGGGAATGGGAGATTTGGTAACTAGGGTGTTTTTATGGAGTGCTAAAATTTGTAATTTTAGTGATGTGTGCTATGCATGAAAAAAAAAATATGGCTTCCTATTTGTAATTTTAGATAGTGGGCTGCCTATTTTTGAAAATTTCCCTAGATTTTTAAGCTAGTTTTCAAAAACTATTTAGTTTTTAGGGATTTTTACACTCTATACCCATGAAATTTTAAGTATTTACAAGTCATACCCATTAAAAATTACACTACCCATAAAACTAAAAGTATTTACTCAACCTACCTATTTATTATTGTATACCTTTGTTATGCCTTATAGGTGTATACCTTTAAGGTATACTGCATAAATTATGGTATAAAAGTTTGGAGGGTCATTTATTACTGTATACCTTTGTTATACCTTATATGTGTATATTTTTATGGTATACTGCATAAACTATAGTATACAAGTCTGGATGGGTAGAGTGGGTAAATAGTTTAGTAGGTAGGCTTGGTAATATTTGAAAGTAGTGGGTAGTGGCTGTAATTATTTTTGGTTTTATGGGTATTTTTGTAAGTGTCCCTAGTTTTTATATACATTATATTTAGGGTCATTTACAGAAATACCCACTAAACCCATTTTGTTTACCTGACCTACCCACAACTATGGTATTTACCCCAAATACCCACATATTATCTACCAGACATATCCATTTACACCAACCCTATTAGACAATCATAGAAAATCCTAAAACTATTCCATTCACATACAAGAACCTTCTTCTCCAAAAAAATTACCCATTTTCATATACACGTTCTTCCTTTTTTTCACCCATTTTTTCATATCCACCTTCTCCTGTTCACGCAAACCTTTTTCCCACTCCTAAAATCATACTATATTTTATCTTTTACCCACCTTTTAATTTTTCTGGAAAATATCTCATTTGGCATAAAAGTTGAAGTTTCATCTTGTAGATTTCGTAGACTCTAATCAACAAGAGCAAAGTATAGTAACTATTTTTACAAGTTACAACTACAAAAATGGATTTTTATGTTCCATGGACAGAGTGCAAAAAATTCAAGTGTTGCGAGTTGGTGTTGTTGACATACCAGGGGAAGATCTTGTTGAATTCTTCTTCTTCTTCAATTTTGATAATTTAATTTCTTTTTTCTTCTAATTTTTTTTCATCAATTTAAAATTCTAATGAAAGTGGATGATTAGAAAAAGTGTACACTTTTGATTCATTTCTCATAAACGTATCTCATAAAGTCATACAAGTGAATAAGAGAGTATACCATAAAGATATACAGTTAAATATATCCCCCTCCTTTTAATTTGTGCATGTACAATTTTGGATAGAAGTACACCATACATGTTACATAGAAAAAATAGAGGGTATACCATAAAGGTATACTATGTAAAGTACCCACACTCCCACCTAATTTATGCATGAATAATTTTTTTATAAAAGTATTACCATGAAGGTATACCATAAAGGTATACAGTAGAATAGGGAGTATACTATAAAGTTATTCAATGAAGCTGTAATCCATCCCCCTAATTTATGAATGTACGATTTTGGATATAAGTATACCATGAGGGTATACAGTGAAAAAAGAGAGTATACCATACAATAAAACTGTACTGTAACTCACCCCCATAATTTATGCATGTATAATTTTGAATATAAGTATACAATGAAGTTATATAGTGGAGAAAAGAGTATACAATAAAGGTATACAATGATTTTGTAACACCTCCCCCTCCAACTTATGCATGGACGAATTGTATATAAGCATATCATGAAGGTATATAATTGAAAAAAGAGTACACCATAAAGGTGTACAATGAAATTGTAACTCACCCCGCAATTTATATATGTACAATTTTGGATATATATATATATATACTATGAAGGTATACAATCGAAAGAGACTATAACATAAAGGTATATAGTAAAATTGTAACCACATTCCACCTTATTTATTTATGTATAATTTTGGATAGAATTATATCAAAAAAATTTATATTAGAATAAAGAGTATGTAATAAAGGTACACAATGAAATTGTTACTGAACTTTTACTTTAACAGTAGAAGCTTACCAGGAGTGGGAATTATTTTAAACATTATATATATTTTTGGTATACCACATACGCATTTAGTATACCTTTTTGTGTTTGGATTAAAGAGTGGGTTAAAGTATGTTGTAGTAACCAAACACTAAAAAGTATACTAAAAGAGTATACAATAATAAAATTCAAAATATTTATTTGTTTGATTGCAGTTCACACTTCGATTCAAATATAAAATGGTGTATACCAAAGGAGTATACAAATCCAGTTAAAACATATTGTTGTAGTAAAGTGTATAATATAGCAGTATACTATTAAAGTATACAGTTGAATTAATACAAGTAGTAAATTTTATACTATAGCAGTGTACAATTATAGTATATAGTTGAAGTATACAAGTAGTAAACTCTATGAAATAGTAGTATACTATTACAATATATTGTTGAAGTATGTTGTAGTAAATCCAAACACGAAGAGGTATGCTAAAAGAGTATAACAAAATAAAATTCAAAATATTTATTTGTTTGATAGCGATTCACACTTCGATTTAAATATAAAATGATGTATACTAAATGAGTATACAGATCCAGTTAAAATATACCGTTGTAGTAAAATATATTATAGAGCAGTATACTATTACAGTATACAGTTGAATTAAGTATACAAGTAATAAATTTTATACTATAGCATTGTACTATTATAGTATACAGTTGAAGTATACAAGTAGTAAACTCTATACTATAGCAGTATACTATTGCAATATAAAGTTGAAGTATGTCGAAGTAAACTGTATACTGTATAGCAGTATACTATTTCAGTAAACTATAACAAATATACTATTGTAGTATATAGTTGTTGCTCCCAACGCACACGCAAGTATATGTGGTCGACAAGTAATAAAATGATAAGTAGAGTATCATTCCCACGAGGACTATTCAGACTGGATTCCTAACAAACAATTTCTTAACAACTACTCAGGGATCTTTTTCCAATAGTGAGGATTTTATTAACTAAAGAACAATAATTTAAATGGTAGAAGTGAATTCAAACAATGGAGCAAAACTTGGTTGTTATCAGTAATAAGGAGACGGTCCAGGATCAGAATTACAAACAATCCAGTTGAGTTTTCCAATTGATTCCACTTTTCAAATCCCGGATTACTAACTAACAGATTAAATGTACTCGTGAAAACCTTTCGATTCTTCACGGTCTATGCAGGCTACTCCAATCCCTATATGTCTATGGGTTGAATCACGTGCACGCATTAACGAATTCTGTAATTAGTTAAACTAGGCGAGCAAGTATATGTCTATCCTACTCACAAATTGGTTCCCCGATGTCCGGGTTCACAAACTAGTCCTACTCTTTCTTATTACGTAATTAAATTTCCTCTTTCGAGTTCAATCTAAAAACCATAGATAATGCGTAATAATCGGGCCCAGACAATTACACAAGTGAAATCAAGAAAGAATAAGCAATCCGTTATGGGATTCGATTAATGGAAATCAATCTTCAAACATCAACTTTCATGAAATACTCTAACCCTAGAACGATAGAATTAGCCACGCATACTCATAATAAAAACACAAAGATTTGATGAAATAATGAAATAATGATGTAATAGATTAATGGAAGGAAGAAAAACTCTTGTTCAAGATGTTATGAGCTCTCCAATTTGCTCCAAAGTCTGAACTCCTATCAAAAACTAAGTAAAAGAGTATTTATAGGTTTTACAAAGGCCTAGTAATAAGTTACACCTAAGCCTAGACGAAATAGGAAGTCCAAAAACGCTCCAGGGGCGCTGTAGCTGGCGCCCCGCGCCCCCGAACGCGCGACGGAAGGCAGTTTACGTCGAACTTTGCACGCTTTTGGGGCGCCCCGCGCGCCACCCATGGCACCAGGAGCTTGGGCGCTTTGGGAGGCGTGGCGTGTGGCCTGTAGCGCCAGGCCAATTTTCTGTTTCCGTGCTCCGCAGCTCGCTTCGTGTCGTGCCTTCGTATGTTCGATCCAATTCTCAATCCAAATCCAATCTTTTCTTGCTCGATCATGCTCTTTAAAGCTCCAAATACACTTCATAACAACCTACAATCATATGATACAAAATCAGTGCAAAATCACATCCATTAACTAGAAAACGGGCGAATAAAGTACTCAAACGTGAGGAAATATTAAGGAAAAATAGGCATAAAATGCCAAACATCAATAGTTTAAGTATACATGTAGTAAACTGTATACTATAGTAGTATATTATTATAATAAATTATAACAGTATACTATACTCCTAGTATACAGTTTAATTATGCAACTTTTTTTCTTTGATTTGCAGCACTTCAAACACCTCAAATTAACTCCAAATAAGACCAACTTTTAGCTTTAACGTTCTAAAATACTAGAGAAGATATTTTACAATACCCACTTTAAAAATATATATTTGTTTGATAGCAGGCCACATGTCTCAATCTAGACATAAAATTGTATACAAAAATAGTAGTATACAGTTTGCCAAATGGTATATGAATTGAAAAAATACATTTTAGATAGGAACTAACACCCTATGTTCATTGTATATTATATCAGTATACTATTACAGTAGACTGAATACCATAGAAGTATATTGTTGCGATATATAATTTAGACAGTACTTCTTTGATTTTGCTTCAAGCTCAACAATGGTGAGTATTCAAAAATAATCTTACAAACACCTTAAATCAACTCCAAATGCGATCAAAATTTGATATGAACTTACCCAAGGTACTAGAAGTAATATTATTTAACACCCACTTTGAATCAAACAACAAATAAAAAAAATCAAAATTTCATATTCAAGAGCTTTAAGTTCAACAATGGTGGGTATTAAAAAATCATCTCCCAAACATCTCAAATCAATTTCAAATACGAAAAGAGTTTAATATGAACTTCTCCAAGGTACTAGAAATAATATTTTGTGACACCCACTTCGAATCAAGCATCAATTTTTCAAGTTAAAAATTGAACCTTAAAAAATACTACAACTTAAAAGCTAATCCCATCAACATAACACCAAAATAGTGGATAAAAACTGCAAATCTAAAGATTTGAGTAGTTAATGATGAAATTAAAGGGTTAATAGTGAAGAAGAAATAAATTTATTAGGTTGGTGAATTAGTAAGATGGAGAGAGAAAGAGAGAATTAAAAAGAACAACAAATGTTTCTTATGATAAAATTAAAGAATTTGGGTGACAGATCAAGGGAATGGGAAGCTAGAGTTGGGGAATGAAGAAGTTGGATAAAGAGACTAAAAAAAAGGGACGTGAGTTAAGGATTTGGGGAATGGGAAATGGTGAGTTTGGGGGAAAATGGAGAAATGGGTAGATAATGTAATTATTCTCAAATATATGGGTATAGAAAAATTACATGGGTAGGTCAGGTAATTATAATGAGATGTATGGGTATAGAGCGTAAATTACCCTTATATTTATGGAAAATTTTGGTCACTGGCCATTTTTTGATGCGCTCATTGGGGACTATCCACTGTTTTAAAATTCATTGAAGAATAGCCAAAAATTCGCGCGCACACTTAAACTCCATTAGCGTTGGAAAAACACCCCAGACTAGTCCCACAGCAAAATGTTGGGGCCTTGAACAAAACTTGTTCAAAGCTCCAGTATTTATACTGGGATTTGTCCGGAGGTGGCTATTTCTCAGCGAATTTATTTTTGACGGCTACAAATCAATTAGCGCACGCCGAACAGGCCCCTACACGAAATTTTTACTATATTTATCTTCAAACCTCCTATGTGTGAGGTCAAATCTCCTATGCCTAATTTCAAACCTTCAGGTTTAAAGTTAAGACCTGGAGGCGTGAAGCAATGCCTTCAAAGCTGTTTTCTGGGCGAGTCCCGAGGGAGCCCTGAGGCGAGACATAGAAAAGCGCACCAGGGTGTTCTGGCGGGGCATAGATTCTAAGACGCGTTGGGCGTACACTTAGGCGTTGGACGAATCTTTGGGGGTAAGTCCCTAAAAATATTCCAAATTAACGAAATATTTCTCACTAAATCTTCCATTATAATCCTATATTCAACTACCAACTTGCTAATTGAATTATCAAAAGTTTTTATTATTTCTTAGCTCTACGTAATTTTTCACCCTTAGCCTTACATAATCTTCGAATTTTTTAGAATTTCTACACAATCTTACCTTTTATATGATTTTATGTTGTTTTAAAATATTTATATCAATTATTTTAATATATAAAATATTAAATATTGGAGAACCATGGGACTTTCACCAGTGTCTCAAGGCTTACACCTCACCTCTCACCCATACCTTTTAAAATATTGGCTTAAAGATAAGACTTGAAGATCTGAAGTCTAACCAGAAGGTCTAAAGTTAGAAATTCAAAATCGGAAGGTTTGAAGTTAAGATCCGAAGGTCTGCAGTTTAACGAGCAGCTAAGAACTAATTAGTATTTGAAAAATGGCTAAAACTTAAATAGCGAACCTATATAGGCTCTTTGTGCACTCCCCCGGTTATAATCTCGTAATGTAAGTAGCTTTTTATCCATCATTTTATGTGCTCAACCTTTAAAACTCCTAGGACTTAATATATTGGACCTTCCATGTCGATATATCTGATATTTTTATATATTTATTGTTCAATCTAGCTCATAGCTTATTAGCGACATCTGCCACCAAGTGTAAAAATTCTGTACAATGTTGTCAATCTTTATTAGTTAAATTATTGATGTATTATCGTTATTCTTTCCTTGTTTACCTAGATTTTTAGATGAAGGATACAAGGAAATGACCAATTTTGAGAGTATTCATAAACGAACTTGTTATTGATGAAATGATTACTCTCCAGAGAAAAATGACCTTCGAATCCAGTGCCCACAGCATCATAGAACTAGAATGAATTATACCAAGAAGGGACTTGATATAGCTGGCACCCATATTACTGGACGAAGAATATTAGCCTATTAAGGATACAGTACTCATTCATAGGCATAGAAAACTTTCTACGCACCAAGGATACAGCATGTCAGGGTGAAGTAACATACAACATTATATAATTCTTTATGAAAGTCTAATTTGATAACCTAGAATATAAAGTACATAATCTGTTACAACTTACAACAAATGAAGATACACTGACAATGAACTGTTGGTGAAAAAGAGTTAAATTTCACATCAAACAGATAAATTCTAACGACCGACTCTTTTGATCTGACAGCAGATAGAAGTTTTAAACTATCATGTTACTTAAATATCAAAGTTTTTGAAGGCAGACATCTCATAGATGTGAAATAAATCTTACTGACACATAAGCAACAATTATAGTACAACCTGACACTAAAATTATGCTACAGAACTGCCATAAGTATTTGGAAAAACTTAGTACCTAGCATCAATAATAGTGGGAACCTGGTCCGGTCATGTTCTGATATGGCTGCTGCTGCTGCTGCTGCTGCGAGTTGATGTTCTGATATGGTGGCTGCTGCTGCTGCTGTGAGTTGACACTCTGATATGGTGGCGGCTGCTGCTGCTGCTGTGAGTTGACACTCTGATATGGAGCTTGATGAGGGTTGATGTTCTGGTAAGGCAACTCGGAAGGATGACCACTATGATAGCCACCTTGACCTGTATAACTTTGGTAGGCACTTTGTGGAGCAGTATAACTCTGGTGGTAAGCACCTTGCTGAATGTTACTGCTCTGTCCAGCAGGAGAACCATACCCTTGAAAAGTAGCGCGCCCAGCATCTAAATTCTCTGAAGCCCCACGAAAAACATTGTGCCCGGCATTCATATGATCTGAGGTCCCCCGAATATCATCAATATATCCAGAACCAATAGAACGAGGATCACGAAATCTTTCCCTACGTCCAGCAAGCTGGAATTTACAGCAAGGATAATTAGCAATAAGAACTACTCATATAAGCAGCAGCAGCAGCAGCAGCAACAACAACAACAACAACAACAACAACAACAACAACAACAACATACCAAGTGAAAAAGCAGTCATCAAGTCGAGAACCATATATGAAAAAGATCATCAAGTCCAGAACCATCGCCTCATTAAATAGTCCTTCTCCCTCCCTCCCTATAAACATAATGGCAGCGTCTAGGCTAACTTGCATGCACATAGGTACCGGGTAACTATGCCCACCAAGGCTTGCACAACGAAAGAAATCACTAGAAGTTCTTGTCTTTGTTGGGATTCAACCCTGGTCACCTTTTAATAGTCCACTTCTTATGATGTATCACCCCATCTATGCGGACATACGCATCAATATTAGCTTGTGGCCTTGCATTTTTAAATCTGGGTAATATTGTTTTTATTTTTTAAAGATATATAATTCTGCAGCGAACCACTTAGTAGAAACACAGTAGAATGCAAGTTATTTCTTGACAAGTGGGAAATAACCTAAAGCGGAAAGGAACCTCTACCTCTAACCTTAATTTTGGCCATTCCAGTTGCAAAGGAAGCAAGATCAGGGAAGTCACAGTTGAGTCCTTGGTGGTGGGTTTAGGAGGAGTATGGGCTTAGCAAGTAAAGATTAATGCAAGAACTACAGATAAAAGATAAAAGTGTTGCATTTTTATTTTGTAATTCTTAATATGTACAAATCGCTTGAAGCTTAAAAGGTAATCCATTTTAAAATGTCTATTCATACATAAAACAAAGTATAATAAGAATAAAATTAAAAGAAAAGAAATGCAAAACTATCAATGGTGCTGGTTTAAAGAAATTGAAACTTGTTTTTCCAAGTTAGTAGGGTAACATTTGAGAAAATATCAACTTCGGTGAATTTGAATCCTTTAAAAGTATTTGATAAAATTAAACTGTATGGAGATATGAATAATCAGCCTACTGTTGCTTCTCTCCCCCTACACCAAAGCACACCCCGTGGAAGTACATCAAACAAAGATACATCCAACAACACACTCCCACCAAAAATGTATCTTGGTGCCGTCTTGGTGCCATTATTGATGTTTTAAGCAACACATCTTGGGTATTTGGGTAATATGTATAGTTTGACTTGTACATAGTTTCAGCTCTATCATATTATGTTTTTTGTTAAGACAACAAATATGCATACTTATTGGTGTTCCATGTAAGAAATTATTAAGTTCAGTTAAACCTATTGGAACCGCACGACGTCCACTTTGGCCAGGATAAGCAATATAAGCAGTACACTAAGCATGATCTATTATATGTGAAATAATTATATTGTTTTACATAACAGCAGGGATCAAAGTATAACTATCACTAACAAGAATATCATTCCAAACAACTATATGCATATAGAAAGAGCATAAAAGCAAATAGTGTAATACAAAAAGATAACAGCAGAATTGAAAAAAGGTTACACTGCTTAAAAAATTTTGCAAAGATGAATCAGATGATATCACATACAACATTATAGATAAAACATGTAAAAGAGGGTGCATTTTCTCTATTTTCTCTAGCATGTCCAAAATACACTAGTATAGCATAAAAATGGACAACAGAATAAACTTATAGGTCGTCTGTATCCTAAAAAGCAACAAATGAAATTAGAAAAATATCCAGCAGTTCACCCAGATAGGAATGTTATAGCATTAAAAAGGAGGGGAGTGGAGGGGGATCATATGGTGAGTCTTCTACCGGCTCGGAAATATAATGGACAGAACAAAACAAAAACAAAAAAAACTCACAAGAACCACCTCGTTGTAGCTCTAGGCAGAGAGTAATCTACCTCATTAATGTTGTACCCTCCTGTTCCTTTTGCAGAACCAAAAGAATGATCTGGAAACTTCATCTCCGGGGGACTGCTGATACTCGAGTATCTGAGTTCAAAATGGTAATCTGATGAACTACAACAGAAAAAGCAATGAAAAAGAGCAAATCCAGGAAGAGGTCGTACCTAGTGGCAATAGGAAGATCCGGATAACTTGGATGGTCATATTCACTAACAGCACCCTACAGATAGAATGTAACACTTTTTTAGTCCACTGGACCACTGAAAAGACAAAGTCAGCAAATGTGGTCCATAACCCAGAAAAGTGAGACAAGTGACCAATTCAAAATCAAAACACGCGCCAAGACGAAAATTTTCAGCACCTCCCTTACAGGGCTATTAGTGTTGATTATAATATAACCATGTTTTACAAAACCTAAAAGAAAAGCTTTATTTTAACAACACACCCATCTATAAAACCACATATAATATGACTAGCTCAAACAAAAGCTTTATTTTATATTCCAGAAAATCCGCGAGCGCCTATGAGCACATTTCAAACCTTGGTGGATAATGGGCCCGCTCCTCTAACCTTCTCCACTTATATACTAGGTTTTTGTTTGGGGAGCCATAACCAATAACGTGCACCTAACACACATCACAAGCTGAGCTTTTACCCCTAGACCAAATCCTTGGGTTAGCTCAAATCAAAAGCCTTATTAACCAAGGGAATCTTCAGTATTTTTTTTTCTTTTTTCTTTTTTAAGGTAAAAAGTTTTGAGCTCAAACCTTCAGTATTGCTATTATACCTTATAAAATACAAGCTAAAAAAGATCGATCCTGTTAAAGCCACGTGTGAGGCGCACTTAAACTCCAAGAATTCAGTTTAATGTAGGCTAGGCGCCTCTCTCGCTTAATCATCACTTTAGTTTAGGCAGCATGCAGGACCCAACAACTATAGGCTTTGTCTAGTATTAGATGACTGAAAAGCGAGAAGCCCGGCCGTGGGGGACTGACCAACTATGAATAGATCTTGCTTATGCTTACGGGTAAGAACATACATTAGTCCGTATTGTGGGTCTATTTGTTACAAAAGGCGCAATGCAATATAGAATAGTTAATAAAATGTCATAGATGAATATTTTAGTGATTAAGAATAAGAAAAAAAAAAAAGCAGCAAGAGAAAGTAGCCACTATTCCAAGTTACAAACTTGCATATTAATCAGAGATTTAAAATAAGTTTGATAGAGATGATTTTACTCCATATATTCTAATCAAGGGCATCTCTTTAATTCTTACGTCTATTCCTAGTTACAACAAATTTGTCCTAAAAGACAATACTAAGAAGTTAAATGAAGCGGACTCAACAAATCGAAATAAATATGGAGCATTCATAAAAGACGTCATCCACCATTCACCTGTTATTCCCAACTCCCACATATCTCCGGCATTGCCAAATTCAGACCTCATCCAGTTTATCCCCATCCCCAAGTTACACACCCCGTGATAATGAGTGCACTACTGTATAGTGATTCGCTTCTTGTTAAAGCTGCAAACAGCAGACCTAAACCAACAGGCCATTTACAGTATTCAGTGGATATTCCACTATTGACATACATTGCTGACCTGGATAATCAACTTTATCATCAATGTGCCACTAATAGACACCAATAGCTGTAATCTATTACTTTATACATCTTGGACAGAAATGCGGCATAAGAATATTTAAGAAGTTTCTGTATATGGGAAGAGCGTGTCTCACGTACAATTCCAGTAAATTAATTTTGAATACAGGATTGATGCCTCATACTACCCGCATCTCCACCATTTTAATGAATTAGATGATGCATTCTACTACTCACAGAACTTTGTGTTCACCTAATGTGAATGATCCAAGTAAAGAGGTTATAACAAACATATTGCACTACTCCTAACACAAAAACTAACCATCACAAATCAAGGTATGAATTGACCAGACACACCATTATCCCCAAAAAAAAAAAAATCAAGGTATGAGCTTCTATAGAAGCAACTAGTAAGATGAACTTCCATACCTGGAAATGTTCATATCTTCTAGAGCTGCCAGCTCCCATCACACCTGAATGTTGTGGAACTGCACCTTTGAAATCCTCTGAAGGACCAAATCCAGGACGCAGTCTAACAGGAGCAGACTCCTCTTTACCATTTGCATCCCTAAGGCATCTTGCTCTAAGCCTTGAAGAAATCTCAACCAAGGCATCTTTCGCTACACCAAAGCTTCCAGATATCTGAATAAATAGAGTTTTAAATATTTTAAGATTAAAATTTCATGCACTAGAGATCATGTGCTATGAGGCAACAAATTAAGGATGCCCCTGCAATTTGCGCCTTTCCAGAAGAAGATGATTCGGAACCCAACATAATCAGCCGTGATGGATCTAATACCACTGTTGCTGATGTCACAAGGGAATATAAGGAAATTTATTGCAGATAAATTGTAGAATATAGAAAACGGAAACTAGAACGTATGTGAACCAGAAGTGACTAGTCTAAACTTGCTGACTACAGATGCATCACCTGCACAAGCTCTTCATCTGCAGATGCGCATCTGGGCTTATCGTCCTTGGAAAGAACACGAATATCGGCACGTGTCCTCCTCCTCAACTCATTGATTACTTGACCTCCTTGTCCAAGAATGCAGCCAACCATACTTGAGGGAACAAGAAGCCTTGTAGTGATAATTCCTTTTTCAGAAAATTCACTTGTTGCACTTTGAAGCAGAAGAATGGCATCAATAGTTCGTGATCTGGGATCCCAAAGAGACTGAAAGGGAAAAAATGGCTTAGTGACATGCTATCAGTATGCTAATACTGAGATTTCAACAATGGGAAACGTTACCTCCAAGGAAGAGACACGAATAACTCTTTCATCAGATTCGGGTCTGACATCCTCAACATGTATACTTGTTCCTGTTTCCTGCTGTAGTTGTTTTACATTGAAGCCCCCCTTGCCTATAACACCACCAATTTTCGAAGCTGAACACAGAATTTTCATGGTGAAATCACTTGGAGCTTCACCAGCACAATGGGGAGGAACATAATCAAAATCCTCACGACCAAATCCAGAAAGCTGGTTCCCATACCCTCCCACCCGTGACACTGGTGGCATACCATTTAAATTAGTTCTACTTTGAGACCATGGTGATTTTCCGGGAGGAATCATATATTCCATGGAAGGACCAGGGGGGTGAAAACCTTGAGCACCATGAACCATGGGAAAACTCAAGGTAGGTGGTTTGTCTTTGCGTGGATTCTGATGCAACAGAGTTGATACTTCATACAAGGCTTTTCTTACCAAAGCAGGTTTACCTGATATCTGAAAAAACCTACCAGCATTGAAAATTCTTTTGACATGATATGGCCCAAATAAGATACTTAAATTCAACTCCCAAATGATTAGCAACAAAATTAACTTAACTAAGACAATTTTACTTCCCACTAAAACAATAGCAGTTTGGAACATTATTGTTTCCTGAGAAAGGCTATTACCACCATAAAACCAAGAGAAGCTGAAATCACAGATCCTCTAAGAATCCACATGTTTCATACAAAGAATAGCATGGCTACCCAAAAGATACATACGTACAGACAATATATATAGAGATAACCGATAAATCCCCAAGGGTATCTGGCGCATGGTTTGAAACTTGGTGGATAATAGGCCCGCCCTCTACCCTTTTCCACTTATCTACCAAGTTTTTGTTTGCGGCGAGGCACCGACACATCACACACACACAAAAAAAAACTTTCAGCTTGTCAAAGGGGCACCCTGTTTGTTGAGTTGACTAAAAACTCAATGAGGAAATTACAGGTCAGACAAACGTTAGCTACTGGACAGCTCGTCTAGCCAACAAGGAGTTCAATAGCTAAATATTCTAGCTACAGGAATGAGGACTAGTAGAGGCTTGAAGATAAGGGACAAGATAAGAGGCATAACAGAAAGAACATATCCAATCAATGCAAGTGCTGCATGCAGAAGAAAAATCAGTACAGATGAACAATTAATTTTTTAACTATACTCTTTCCTCTGCACTATCATACTCTACAAGAAATGAAAGTTCATTTCAAAACTGACTCACCTTAAAAATAAAAAACTAAATAAGCTTCCATCCAACAAAAAGAACATGAAACTTACTTGTACCAATTCATCAGTGCTCATAGCACAAGCTGGCAGGTGCTCAGCAGGAAGAACACGAATGCTTGCCCCAATCTCGCTTCGCAATTTCTGAATAACATCGCCTTTTCTTCCTAAAAGGCATCCAACCAAATTATTTGGAACAAGGAGACGTGTAATGATTTCAATTTCATTGTTATCCTTTTCTTGTGCACCATGCAAGTCTTCCTCAACAATCCTATTGTGAACTTTTAACAGAGCATCTTGTGCAGCACAATGTGGCTCCATGCCACCATTTTCTCCTCTTGTCTCTGGATTTTCATTGTTGTTGTCAGTATTTTGTCTCCTAGCTAGCTTTGTAGAAGGACTAGAGATGATTATTACTCTATCATCAGAACCAGGAACACTATCAGCAACTGTAATCTTTGCTTGAGTTTCCTCTCTCAGCGCTTTGATTATGTTACCACCTTTTCCAATTACACTACCAATTTTCTTGGATTGACAAATTATACGATAGGTGGTATCTTGAGAATTTTCAGAAGAACGCTCATGACTAGGATTATTCCGCTTTGCAGTTTTAGTGCCTCCCTTCCTCTTGAATTGGGGGTTAGACCGTTGGTTGAGAAAATTTCTTTTGTATTCGTCCATGACTAAATGGACTAAATTACTCTCAAGAAAAAGAACCTTTTGATCCCCTCTTAGAACTTCTGCTTGCTAATTTTAGTAGTTACTCTAACAAGGTTATGACCTGGAAAAGGAAAAATGTTTAGGAAGAGAGAGACAGGGCATCAAGTACAATAATGAACATGTTAAAGAACTTATAAAGTATGATCACATCCAAAATGATTAATAGGGTACAAAAGGAGGGAGGAATTAATGCTAAACATAAGAGGGGCATAAGTTTCAACGCCGGACAAGTAGAAACGTAAAAAATCACATATTAATATATCACTTAACTAGTTATACTTGTGTAATGTTGTCCACTTCACGATAAAGCTCATGGGTACTGAGACTTATGCCTTGCCAAAAGCTCATTTAAAGCGCGTTGAAGGGAGACGCCAAACATGCTAAGTGTTTCGCCTTGCTCAGTAGGTGTTTGGTGGGCATTAAGGCTCTAAGGCAAACTTCCCTCAGCCAGAATTATCCTTAAACGGAGGCACTAAACGGCTGATATTTCACATCATCTATTTTTCCAATTACTTTGTTCATATTTGTCATGCATGCTTATTATTACTTGGTTTTTACTACATATATATTTGTTCTTCATTGAGCCTTTCTTGATTAATGCTCACGCTTTCCGCTCAATGCCCCAATGGACCTTAGCATTTTTTTGCGCTTTTTGCCTTTGATAACACTGAGCCTTAGTGCCTTGGTCCCTTCACTAAAAAACACTACATTTTAGTGCTTGATAGTGGGCTTAACCACACCTTTAAGATCGATGTCATCCAGTAAATTCAGAATAAAATTTCACCAGATACTTATTCACCCTAGTTTCTAGTATCATGAAGAAACAATTCCTCATCAACGCAAAACTTCATCAAACTCATTAAGCTCGATGACGATCACAGATTAATTCACCTTAGGTCAAGTTGAAGGTATGGGATTTATGACCAGAGGAATAAGTCAACAACTAAACATACCTTGTCAATATACTACTTGCTTCTTCAAATAAAAAACAAATAAGGCAACAACACTTATCTCCTATGGCCAATCTAGGTACTATAAAAGAATGAATTTGAGACAGGGAGTAGGGTAGAGATTGAATGTGCGCGTTGGATACTGAGAGAGACAGAAGGAAAAAAGATTTTCTCAAAGAGAGGGGGTGGGTGGAGGTTTAAAAAGGGAGAAGGGAGAGGAGAAAGAGGAAGGAAAAAGAGGACGGAAAAGGAAGAAAGAAGAGAAAGTGAGCTTTTATCTTCACATCCACACTCTGGAAACAGCTTCTCTACCTTTCTCAAGGATAGGGGTAAGGTCTGCGTACATCTCACCCTCCCTAGACCCAACTTGTAGGAGAAAGATTGTATGTTGTTCTTTACTAGTAATACTTCAGCTATAATGTTTTTCACTTTAAGATAAAGCTCACGGATGCAGAGACTTATGCCTTGTCAAAGGCTCGCCTAAAGAACGCTTGAGCCCTGAAGAAAGGTGTAAACATGTTGAACGCTTCGCCTCGCCTCACTTAGCAAACATTTCAGTGTTGTCATCAGTACTCTAAGACATACTACTCCTTGCCAATGAGCGTAATCCTCTAGCATCGATATTAAACAATTGATATTTCATTTTATCATAATTTATTTTATCTTCTTTGTCCATATATTTGTTATACATGCTTATTATTATTAGTTTTGACTACACATACTTTTTTCTTCATTTGTGCCTTTCTTCAGTGAAGCTCACGCTTTACTAGCACTTTCACCTTAAAACCATAACTGACGTTATCACTTTTTTGGTGATTGTGTTGAGTGCCTTGGTCCCTAACACTAAAACAAATATACACATTATTTTAGCGCTTAATAGTGGACTCAACTACACCTTTAAGATTGGTGTAATCCAGTGAGTTCAGAATAAAATTTGCACCAGATACTTAGATACTTATTGACCGTAACTTCAAATATTATGAACAAACAATTCCACATCTAAGCAAAAACTTCAATCAAACTCATTGAGCTCGATCCTTCGTTATGCAATGAAAAATGGAAGTCATATCCTCCCAGCTACTCCTATGAAACCTAAAACTATACATTATGGCTTCTTTAATGCTGTTCTACTTCTCCAGTATTAATATATACCAAACCAGTTTACAAAAGAGCGCACACACACAGACACTAAGTGATTTCACGACATTCAGAAATTAATCCCAACAGAGGCAAGAAACACGAGGTGATTCTTCTCACCTAAGCCTTGGTACTATACCTACACTAGTGGGAGCCCACTAGTAGGTACCTAATGGAATAGTCAAGGTCAAGTCAAGCATTTATATAACACAAATATAATTACTTGAACGCCCCTCAACTAATTCCACAACATGCTACTTCTTACCGGTAGCAGGTACCAGATAACTCAGTCCACCAAAGTTTCAACAATGGGAAATATGACCTAGTACATATATATAATTCACGCAAAAAGGACAATGATTATGCTTAATTAGCTCAATACATTATGGCTTAACGTTGTTTCTACTTCTCTAACATTAATATCTTACCACACGAGTCTTAAAAAAACCCACACGCACACATACACTAGGTGATTTCACGGCATTGAGATACTAATCCCAATGGAAGCAAAAAAACTAGGTTATTTTTTCTCATCCACATAAGCCTTGGTATTGTACCTATACTGGTGGCAGGCAGCAGGTACCTAATGGAATAGTTGAGGTGCACTCAAGCATTTATATATACATTACTTGAGCGCAACTCGACTAATTCCACAAAGTACACCTCTAACCAGTACAGGTACCGGATAACTCTGTTAAATCACCTCATACATATATATAATTTCACGACATTAACATATTAAACAAAAAGGACAACGATTATGCTTAATTAGCTCGATAAATAATCGATACTCCTTTGGAATACAACAATTTATTATTGTACACGAAAAGAATAATGCGAACTAGGTTTTCAAATTGTGGAAAGGTAAGCAAAGAGGTGTAAAGTAAGATAATACATACCATTTCGGATACAGTGGAAAAATGAAGGCAGGGAGAATATATAGGGTTCTTTCTTTTTGTTCATCGGCGGGATGAATAAATGGATTTGATCCGGGTTTTATTTCAGCAGGTAGTAAAGAATCCGTTTTTGGGCCTGCTTATTTACTATCTGGGCTACGAAAACAAAAGAATTTCACGAATAATTTTGATGACTAGCCATTTTTTGCACCACTTACAAAAGAATCAGCTAATAATTACAAATTTTTAGAAAAGTGGCCTTTAAAAATACATATTTTTTTGAAGACTAGTCACAGTACAAAAAATTGAGAATTTGAACAAAATTCCAGTAAAAAAATCTGGAATTTAGTTCAAAGTTCCAAAAAAAAAAAATTCACGGAGCTTCATATTCTAAGTCTTAGTATTTTTATTGAGACGTTTAAACTAAACGTTCAAAGTCTCAGTATTTTTGTTAGTCCAGTAAAAAATACTAAAATTTTGAAAATTTAGTTCAAATATCCCAGTATAAATACTGAATTTTTTTCATGTTTCTAAAATTGGCTAGTTTTCTAAAATTTTTGAAACGCATACTAGTTTTCATTAGCGCAGTGCAAACAGACTACAAGGCCAAATTTTTACGAATTTCACCACGTATACTCATAAATGACATGTGGTGTCTTTTCATCCTCGCTTAAGATGGTTTTAGCAAAATCGTCTCCGTTTACAAATTGACAAATACTACCTCTTCGATAAAGATCAAAGGGCAAGTGTTGCCTGCAAGAAGTTGGGAAGAGATTGAAATGGCAAGTGTTGTCCAAACAACACTTCAAGTTATCTGGGAGAATGTGAGAAGATATTAAAGAGCAAGTGTTGCCTATGCAAAAGGGTTCAAAGGCAAGTGTGGCCTCTTAGGCAATACTTACGAGAAATAGAGGGTTGTATGCCAGCGTCATTATTATACTTCATAGGAAAATTTTGGTCCATAATTTATTCATTAAACTTAGCAAAGGTCATTTTTGCTAAACCATTATTAACAGCAAAAAAATTCACCATGTGCCCCTTATCCTTGGTTATGTCTTCTTATCTGCACTTAAAAATGGTTTAGCGAAATGGCTTTGGAGGCAACTCTTCAAGTTATAAATTGACAAGTGTTGCCTATTCGAAAAGTATAAAGGGCAAGTGTTGCCTACGAAGAGATTAAAGAGGCAAGTACTGCCCAGGCAACACTTCAAATTATTTGGGAGAATGTGAGAAAAGATAAAAGGGAAAGTGTTATCTATGCAAAAGGAGGTCAAAGTCAAGTGTTGTCAAGTGTTACGAGAAAAGGAACGTGAGGTAGCACTTCAAGTTATTTGGGAGAATATGAGAGGAGATAAAAGGGCAAGTGTTGTCTATGCAAAATTGGGTCGAAGTTAAGTGTTTTGCTAAACACTTACGAGAAAGGGAAGGCGGGATGTGCGCGTCATCATAAGATTTCGAAGGGGTAATTCTGTGTGAAATTTATTTATTAAAATTACCAAAAACTATTCTTGTAAAACTACTTTAAATGGAGTCAATAAGGAAATCACTGCCTATGGTGTCATAATTTGTAAATTACCCTATTAATGGGGTCAAAAGAGAAAACCACTGCCTATGGTGTCATTGTTTTTCAATTCTCCCACAAAAACAAGGCCTCAGTGTGTTTTGTCACAGTTTTGATCCTCTTAAAAAAAAGGTCTCGTCAGGAAAGCTAGTGATTGCAAGACTTTACTAGTACTCGGGACCTAGCGACAACCAAGAATTTCCCCTGCAGACTTCTGAAGACAGCTAGGAGCGTTTCTTGATTGGGTAAAAAATGTAAGATTTTTCTTGTGGGGATAAAATTGTGACAGCACCACCAGATTTACCTATTTCATGCAAAGCCTTGCTTTTCATCCAGAAGTGCAGGCATAGCCACTTTTGAGCGCTTCATTACAGTTTCAGCTACTTTTGGGTGCCTTTACGGAGGAAGTCAAACCGTAAATAAGAAAGAAATTTTAGTGTTAAGTGTGAATGTGTGATTAGTGTTAAATTTCTCAAAAAAAAAAAAAGAAAAAAAGGTGTGATTAGTGTTAAGTGTGAATAGTGTCAAGAAATTTTACCACAAGTTTATCGGGTCGGCAAAGTTTTATTTGTTCACAATCTTTGAAGAACCAACGATACTTCCGGCCGCAGTATTTAAAACTTTCAAATAAGTGATTTTATTCGCACAAACATCCCTTTAACTAAATTTGGACTATTTTTGCAGAAATCGCTTAAATGGAGATAAAATATAAACAGTTCCCTAATGTGATTCTATTAGCACAAACATCCCTTTAACTGAATAAATGCAACAACTATAATCTATATAGGTATGTTGCTTGTGTAAATTAGTTTGATGACTTATCGTACCGTTACATATATATCTAAAGTAATTTTTCATATCTAAAGTAATTTTTCATATCATTTATATTATGAAATGCTAAGTTTTTACCATTTCTAAGATCCACTACAGTGGTGAGTACGAGTCAATTGCTAAATATCGTGAAGAAATGCTAGGTTCACATAATAAATCAGAAGCATGTAATGTGAGTCAAATGTACAATATTATTGGGGGTTTAAAATTTAATTAGCAGAGACCACCATTAGAAGACTTAAGTAACTTCAAATATTGGGATTTGGACGTATAGGAGAGGTCAATGCTAATAGAGGAGTCTTCGTAATTTAATACTATTTCATTCAAGTACTTTATATTTCAAACATTGTCTTAGAAGTTGTGTCCAAGTTTGGTCATACTGTTGCAAAACTAAAAGGATTTATCTAAGACTTTGACTTATTTGTTAGGCAAAAAAGGAGTTTTTTTTAATCCAATTTGTTTATAGTCACAGTAATAGTTGTTACGCTACAGTTTCAAAAAAAAAAATTAAGCTTGATTATATACATCATCACTGATCAATTTTTATTTTAATTCATTTCATGTTATATAACAAAATAAAATTTAGAATTATAGAAGTTCTCTGCATTTTTTTCATCTTAATTAACACCATCATTTTATTGGTTTTTACACTCAACACCATAATTACATCGATAGATACAAAACAAGCATTCAGTTAAATCAATAAGGACATTTGATTTCCAAGCTTAATTCCATTTTCTCTCCAATGTGAAGATAAACGCAATGTATATTCTCCCGAGAAAATTTCTACTCAATTTCTACAAAGCGGAACGGGTTAAGTTCGAGAGTTTTCTCCTCTCCAATGTGTCGCGTACATGTGCTAGTTTTGAGAACTACAACTTATTATATTCGTATAGATCGAAGAGAGAACTATAAAATCGAATGGCCTCTAATCAATTCATAGTTTTTGTTATTTGTTGAAATTCTAATACAGTGGATCGGTTATAGGAAAAAGAAAACTTGATTATCAATTCATGAAAAGAGAAGAGATGTTGTATTCCTTGAGAAAAAAATTCCGAGGTTGTCAAGGAATAATGGTATTGCATCATGTTATGGACAATATAAGGAAGCAAACAGTCTAGCTATCACTAGTTGGAACTTCTAAATCATAAATACTTGGGAAAACAAAAAAAGAAAAATTATATACATAAAAAATGGTTTGCAAAAGGACCTAAAAAGAATTAAGTTACCTCGATCACACATTCATATCCACTTCCTACTCCATATCGGATGAGATAAGATTACTAAGTGCTTCCACGTGGCACCTCCATTGTGGTGACATAATGAAGAGGGTCTTAGCTCCAAAAATACATTTCCAACCTTTCATGTGTGGATATTAAATTTGTAATATCAAGAACCACATAATCCAATGGTTAGCTTTACTCCAAGATGAGGTTAGTTGATTTTTGTCCGTTAGATATGTGAAATATGTAAAAACTTATCATTATATAAAGGGTGTGGTGGGCAATACAAAAGTCAGTGTGAAGTGTTTAAAGGAAAAAGCTTTGGAAGAAGCAAAAATCTTCTAACTATGGCTTCCTCTGTGATTTCCTCTGCAGCTGTTGCTACTCGCACTAATGTGGCTCAAGCTAGCATGGTTGCACCTTTTAATGGTCTTAAGTCTGCTGTCTCCTTCCCAGTTTCAAGGAAGCAAAACCTTGACATCACTTCCATTGCTAGCAATGGTGGAAGAGTCCAATGCATGCAGGTACTTACTTTACATTATCACTACAGTTTAGCTTGTGATAGTAAGTGAATTATCAGTATTACTAGGTTAGTATTTACTAGCAATACTTATCATAAAAATATATTATGTAATTACTCGAACTTGAAACTCAACAATCAATATAGCATATTATAGTAATAATCATGATGGAAATGACAAATATTGTGCACCTTATATATCGTCCCAAAAGTTTAGAACTAGAGCTGAATTCAAGATTTACGGTTAGTGAGTGCATAATAGGACCTACTTAGTGTTATCATGTATTTTGAACTTTTCTTTGTGATGTGTCCAATTGAAGCCACAGATAAAGCCAAGTACTCTAGATCTGATTATGCTAATTAAAACGTGTTAGTGTCTAGTCAGATCGAAAATTTAAACTACTAGTAGTTTGGAATCATTAATGTCATTTTGTACGAATTTGATTTTTTTTCCTCACACTTCACAATCTTCAATACTAATTAAGTTCAGAGAGGAGATAGTAGGTATGAATTCATCAGTTGCTGCCTTACATAGGTCTTGCATATTAGCTAGTACTAATTGTATCACTTAAAATTCTCTGTTGAGTATAGGTGTGGCCCCCATATGGCAAGAAGAAGTACGAGACTCTCTCATACCTTCCTGATTTAACCGACGAGCAATTGCTCAAGGAGATTGAGTACCTTTTGAACAAGGGATGGGTTCCTTGCTTGGAATTTGAGACTGAGGTCAAGATCTTTCTTTTTTCTTTTAAAACATTCGCTACTATAAACACGTCTAACATGATTATCAAAGTTATATTTTCGACATCACGAGGAAGTATCTTAATGTCTTGTTTATATGTGCAGCACGGATTTGTCTACCGTGAATACCACGCCTCACCTGGATACTATGATGGAAGGTTAGTAATGGATGTACACAATTTTTATTTTATTTATAGTACCAGCAGCTGTGTGAAAATACTGAAAATTAATACAAATACTATTGAGCTCATACTTTCAAAGAACTTAGAACATTGAACACGTCATAATTAAATTTTGAATATGTTTCTGTGATAGGTACTGGACCATGTGGAAGTTGCCCATGTTTGGGTGCACTGATGCAACTCAGGTGTTGGGTGAGCTCCAAGAGGCCAAGAAGGCTTACCCTAATGCATGGATCAGAATCATCGGATTCGACAACGTCCGTCAAGTGCAATGCATCAGTTTCATTGCCTACAAGCCACCAGGCTTCTAAGTTATATTAGGACAGCTTACCCTATGTATTTAGGGGCAGTTTGTTTTAATTGTACTTAGGTTGTTTACTTGTTTTTTATTAAAAACTGTTTCATTTCCTTATTTAATTTTCTATTCGGTGTATGTTTTTGGATTCCAACCAAGTTATGAGAACTAATAATGATAATTTGGTGCTTTGTTTGTACATTTGTTGGTTGAGAGTCTTGTGGCCTATATAAGTTTTATCTTGATAATATCTCCTATCCTAAATGCAAATGGTCCACACTCCACATTGCACCAGTAACATCCCCCTCCCCCCGACTATCCTTTCATATTATGAAAGGCATTCAATCATTTCTTGAATTTCCAAATATCTCTGAAGCTTCATTTTTATTGGTTGCCTTATCTTCTATATCTACCTAACGTTGCAAAGGACAAATATGGCAGTGTCTTGGCGATATCTTTTTTACTACTAAAATATCTCAAACTTTTCTTGGCCAAAACTGTAGAAAACGGGAGATATATGGATAACATTTCTTGGTCATTAACTTTTTAGTTTCAGGTGAAAAACAGATATTTCAAGTGAAGCTTTTCAAATCTTCCACATTGACATAAGCTTCTCCAAATGAAGTTCATGTCCAATTATAATGGACCTGCACATTTTTCAACTACAATTTCAAATAATCTTCTTTTCCACTTCAACTTAAGTAGGCATTTAGACATTATTTGGTTGAAGTTGAAAGACGAACATTTGAAGTAGTAATGGACAAGTGGGCTTCACTATCTATCTCTTCACCAAGCCGCATGCAAATTGCAAGGCGCTTTGCTTTACTTATGTTATATGAACGCTATGTTCTTACATAACTAATAAGTAATAGATATGTGAGTTGAGACAGAAAAGATTGAATCAACTCTTCCATAAATGTTCATCAAATCTTTCGAAACAAGAAACCATCAAGAGAAAGCATATACTCGAGGGGAAAATAAAACTCAATAAATACTTTATTACTTCCTACTCCATATTTTACATATGTACAACACTACTAATTATCAGATTGCCAAAATTTTGTGGCATCAAAATGAATTAAGTGCATTTACAGACAGAACCAAAACAAAATTATCAACTCTCAACCACCTTAAAATGTTAATTGTGCAAATGAGCCATATCATTGCACAATAATGTTAAAGCAAAATCAAAACTTTCCCCTCTAACAATTCACTAGTTAATACTGCAAAATTTTGGTCCGCTTTTCTATGTTTAGCAATGATCCATTGAGTTCCCTTTATATACATACTGTTCATTAAGGAAGATTCAAGCCATAGCAGCCATGCGAGAGTTTTGGCAGTCAAAGCCCTCTACTCGATTTGGTGATTGAGCTTTCCCGAGTCTTGTCCTTGCACATCTTCCTTTACAACTTGAGGATGGAGAAGATGAAGCTGAAGTAAGATGGACTTGGTGATGATGATAGACGGGGTTGCTTTTCAGTTGCAAAGTGAGCATCATGGATTAATGGATTCATAGCCCTGCCAGGCGGTGATCCAGAGAAGAAAGGAGGGGATGATGACAAATGGGATCCAGATATGCCGTCCTATCAGACCATGAGGATCATCAATTTCAGAAATGGGAGCAAATGAATGTGTTACAAACTTGCTCTTAAATAGGAAGCACATTTGAGATCTAGGGAACATCTGTGCATGTGCACAGGTCTCACAGGTAAATTTGCAGTGGAATGTGATCAAAAGAACAGTAAAAAAGACATATACCAGTCACCTAAAGATAGTAATATACCAGTCTACATAACTCTAATAACTTAACTTCATTTCACAACCTTGCATTTGCAAAATATCATTAAAAGACACAAAAAAAGAACATATAACCAACAAGTACGAATTTCCCTACATACAACAATTGGTGTAAGCTAAAAATGACTTGAACTGAACATCTGTTGTCCTTTATATTATTCTATTCATCTGGCGTATGCAGAAGTATGTGGCATGAGATTAATATTAATACCCCATACAAGCAAGTTTAATGCTTATAACACTTCATTAAGAATACTTACAAAACCATAGTTGCATTTTTCATAAGGCTCTTTTTAGAAATGTTTTGCAATAGCACATTTAGTAATCCTCACAAAGAGCTGTCGATATCAATATGGTTAAAAGGATTATATGGTAAAATAAGGTATGGAAATTGGAATTATGGGGCCAGATCTAGCTGGCAGAATATTGAAATTCATCAAGTAATAGGATATAAACAGAAAGACAGGGGCATTGAGATCATTTGCCAATTATCGTGTAAACTGGACTTTCAACTACCCTCAAGGAAGGATTGGATATTTCCCCTACGCTTAAAGGTTAACTGACACCTTGAACTCACTTGAGCATCAGAGCTACCTATCAAGAAAACAATCTAGGCATAAAAGCCACCAAGAATGAAGGAGCCCCATTTAGCCAACAAGATCCCCTTCTAGTGGGCCAACTACTTGCAGGACCATCTGCACCTCTCCAAAGGCTCATTCATACCCATGAATGCCATTGACATATCTTTTGAGCATCATAATCAATAATTGAAGCAATTCACATGGTTGTTGAGCGGGTAAGATACGTTATGTAGCTTGGTACACACTCTGCCAAGATGATGATGATTTTCATATTGACAATATGCAAACAGGCTATGATATTTGCGATTATAAAAATTCACCCGAACCCAAAAAAACTCAAACAATTTGCACATGTAAACACCCTTCATGTACGGATTGCTTTATATTCTGAAGCTTTCACAAACAAAAAAAAAAATGTTGACATAATTACATGCATAAAAGCTGTAAATGATAAGTTATGCCAATTCCTTAGTTGGGGATTACCTAATTCTAATCAATCAACTTAGCCTGAATCCCAAACTACTTGCATCACACGACCTACATTTCATGGCAGATTCTTTTCTTTTTGTAAACCATCTGCTATCCACTGGTCTGATTATTAGCCCCACCTAGGCCTACTAAAAGTGATGGCACTCCCTACTAGGTATTTCTGGTTAAGGCTAGAGCGATCTCATACATCCAACACACCCCTTGGTGTCGCCATACGATTTCTACGTCGACCATCAACCTACCATAACACTCTTCTCATTTAAAAAAGGGACTTTTACACAAATAGCTGGCCATTAAAGAAACCAAACCCCCCCCCCCCCCCCCCCTCTTTTTTTTTCTTTTTCTTTTTTAATTTGCATTGTTTTGCCAGCATGTCACATATTCATTCACAAAGAAAGAAACAAAAATATATATATATATATATCTTAAAGGATAATAAACATACCTCTTTGTGAATGAGATCAATAAGTTCTGCACCAGCTTTTGAAACAAAAGCATCAGCCTGATTTCTTTTTTCCCACAACCAAATCCAAAAAAGAAAAAAAACCCATTAAACAAAATATTAAAACAATAAATGGGCCATTAAAGTTCATGCAAAATCTTGAAAACACAAAAAATAAATGGTATTAAAAAGAATAGAAATTTACCTCAATGGAATAAGCCAATTATTAAAATGGCTATTATTAGGATTCAAAATCCTACGAGGTTTAGGACAAATAGCGGTGAATTCATCGTCGTGAATCGGCGATTTGTTACAGAACGTAAAAAAATTTCAGTCCGCACCAAGGGAACGGCAAAGCCCCATGAAGGTGGCTGGGAAAAGACTATATTTTGTTTTTCTACAAATATGGCAAATGTTCTAATTTTTTCCTAAAAGAACTCCTTTTATTATAGGATGAAATATTCCTCCATATTTTAGGTGTTATATTTTGTTAAGTCCCATTTATTAGGGTAAAAAATATTTATCCGTGTTCAACGTATAAACCAAATAAATATATGTATTTGTGTTTGTACACGCACTTTTATGACTTAATTAATTATCCATATTAAATGTTCATGTATTCTGATTTATGTAACACTTTTCCAGATATTTCGTGGGTTAATGACTTTTTATTTGAGTGCAATCTTTTGAACATGTGTCGTAGAAACAACCACTAATATTTGTATCAGGGTAGTCTACTTATATCACCTTTTTGGGTGCGATTCTTGTCTAGACCTTGCGTGAAGAGGTTTTATATATTGTGCTGCCATTTTTTTTCCCAAACCTCACTTATGGAGCTAACTAAGTAGAGAAGAATTAGCTAAAAGACCCCTAAAAAGGTTGGACAAAAAGTTTAATCTTTCCATTTCTTTTTGGACTTATTTTTTGGAGAGAAAAAATCTTAAGTGGTTTAAGTGGGGACCAAGGGCTTGATTAGAATTCTTAGAAATTTGTGGGTGCAAAACAATAAATCTTTTGGGTGCAAACATAAAAAACTATTGTGAACTCATTTAAAATAAAATAAAAAAGTACCAGGTAATTTAAAACATAACGGATGCTTCATCTACTCAAATAGGTCGATCATACACAACAAGGTGTCGTTCATTTTTTTTCTCTCAACTTCTCCTATTTTCTCTCTATCAAATGTCAGCACGATTTCATAGCTGTTGTGAGTGTCCCGTTTTAGTTATTTAAAGGATCTTCGTGGGTTCATTGCACATTATCGAGCAAGAGCAAAAACCGGTACACAACTCGATTTTGTTAGGTTTTTAGTTGAAATTTAACCATTTTCTTGATTAATGGCTATTGTGCATCTTTACATAGAGATTTGGGTGGTGGTTTTGGTTATTTTACTGTTTTATACGCGAGAGCCGATTTAGGATTTTTTTTAAGCGAATATCACTAAGCTCAGGACCTAGTGACTAGTTTTATAAATAATAAAATCCTCAAAGAGGACAATACAAAGTAAGGAGGGCCATACCATACCTTACATCATCCTATCGATGTGAGACCTCGCTCCTAACAAGAATGCAAAAAATAAGAACTAGCAAGAACCAAATAAAGTATGATCATCACAGAGTTTATAACACACTCTATGATGATATTACATATGAGAATACTAAAATAATGAAATAATATAAAAGCTAGAAAGAAAGTGGAATCATGCAATCCGCATTTCCTCTACAAGTGATGAAGTGGAAAATGTAGAAAGGCCCTACTATCCTAACTTGAAAAAATGATATTTGTGGCTCTCTATCACGATCATATATGCTATCCATCATTTCTTCGAATTCTTGGACTTTTTGGATTTTGATTTTGTACTCCTCGTAGGTTGCACCCTAGTTGGCTCTAATGGGCGCCTTACCCTCCTTACTCTCTTTGGAGCATTATCATGAATTCCCTAGGCGACAAATCTCCTTCTCTAGCCACCATGCTAAAATTATGTGCGGTGGACTCTTCCTCAAGTTCCTCTTCTTCAAACAAATCATCATCCTCCACCAAATAATGTCCTTGAGGAACCCTTTCTTGAAATGATGCCACTTGCCGCGCCAAGATACCCCTCGTATCATTCAAATCCATTCGCTTGACAAGTTCATCATCCGTGGGTAAATACTTTGAATGTGGGACAAGCTGCATCAAGGATTTAGACACAAAGGAAGGAGCATTTATGTTCAAAAAGGACTTACCAAAATTAGGAGAAACATTTCTACACAAATGTTCAAGTTGAACCGTTGGAATAAGATCCTTTACAAAAAATTTTGGCTTAGTCACACTTGCAGATTCCAAACTCGTGCTCACCTCAAGTGAAGGAATAGTGAGAGCTTGCTTATTTACCACACAAGTTCCCTGGCTCAAATTGACACCTTCATCTTCACTAAAAACCCGAGCTGCGTCATTTGTGCCCAAAGGAGAAGTACTGGCAGTAGCTGCTTCCAAGTCCTCGCAAAATAGCTCATTCAGCTGCTCTCCCACATCAACAATAGGAATGTTTGGAGTCTGGGAATCGTGCACCCCAGCTGCAGTAATTAAATCCTTACTAGGAGGATTAACACCATCCAATAAACCCCCTCGTGACTCCATAACAATTAAATTCTTGTCTAACGCTGCATCATCATTAATACCAGTACTAGCTGGATTAATAACTGCGATCCCACGAGATTCAAAAGGCAAAGCTGAGGGTTGCTTTTCTTCAACCAATAAGTCCCCACGTGAATCCACAGCAAATAAAACATCATTAGGAAATGCTAAAGGCTCCCCTCGTGACTCCACTGCATTAAAAGCACCCTCACGTGACAATGTTGCATGAAAACTCGTGCCTGAAGATTCCCCAACAAAGTTAACAACCTTAGCACTATCTCCCAGCTTCAAAACCTCATCAATTTTGTCCAAGGCACGGTCCACATTGTGTATAGTTCCCACATGAGCATCATTAATTTCTTGTCTCACTCTCTAATTTAAAGCATTATTAGCAGCCCCCGACAAAATCCCAGCATCAATATTATCTACACTCCCTGCAACAACGGGATTCCTAGCTAGGTTAGAAGAGGGAGCTGCAGCGCTGTAACTATTGTTATTCAAATTCCCAGCTTCATCAGAATTATAATCTGCAGCATTCGTATTGTCTACAACGTGAACAGCCTTCAAACTAGACTGCTCACTTGCACCACCTCTTGATCTGCCACGATTTTATCATCATCCCCATGACACTACTAAAAAAAACTGTCTTTTTCGACTGCCCTATATCGACCGAAAATCGGTCGAACAACTATTTCGACCGATTTTCGGTCGAACAGTTGTGACGCAGATGACTGTTCGACCGAAAATCGGTCAAAAATTTTTGTGCCTGTCGACCGATTTTCGGTCGAAGGAGCGGTCGGAAGCCCCATTTTTAATTGGGGCAGAACACCCATTCTCGGCATTTCCTTCTTCCCCAAAATTCCAAAACACTCTCTAAAACCTCCCCAACCTCTATACTCGAAATCCACCATAACCCACCCCCAAAATAAAAAATCAAACACATTCTATCCTCCTAAACACTACATATAACAAGAAATTCAAGGTAAATTCTTAATTTTAGGGTTATTTTAATTACTTTCTAAAACTTAAACCTTAACTTTTTTTACTCAATTTTTTTATAGTTTGAAGCATATAACTAGTGGGGAATCATTATTAGGTGCTATTGGGGCACAAATCAATCTCGACGTAAGTTTTTTTTTGTTTTTATTAAATCTGAATTTAATTATGTATTTAATTATTTTTTAACTTTGGCCTATAATGTTGCATAGGTAGTTAATTATTAGTTAGCAAACTTTGTAGTTATTGTTGGTGTTGAAGAACTTGTTTGGTGTTGTTAGCTATTATAAAGTTAGGTTTGTGTTGTTTGGGATTGTTGGAATTGTTTAGTAGTGTTGTTTGGAATGTGTTGTTGCCTTGGTGTTGTTAGCTATTATAAACTTGAATTGCTTTGATAATAGTAATTAATAAGGTGTTATTAGAAAATATTGTTTATTTGGGGCATTTCATCAAACAAGTTGCGAGCATTAACAAACCCGACAACATTAATCTTGCTATAGTGATTACAAAAAAGTGGCAAACTATTATAAAAAATCATACATATTGTTTAGCAATCTTGCAATTTTTGTGTAGATATGGACATTAATCGACGTCGTTTGTGGATGGATAATAGAAACTTTCCCGAGCGGCGGGGGTTGAGGCCTTCATTTGTAGCGGGTGTTATGGAATTTCTTGATATAGCCCGCAACACAGACGATTATTTAAGGCATGGCAAAATTAGGTGTCCATGTGAAAAATGAGAATGTGTAAAGATACAAGATTTGGAGAATGTCGAGGTACATCTGTATAAGAAGGGGTTTATGCCAAATTATTACGTTTGGTATAATCATGGAGAGCCTTGGAAAAGCAAGAAAATCGGACTATTCCACTCTCTGAAATGCACAAGATCCGACATATCAAGAGTGATAAAAAGGGCAGAGAAGTCTGGGTCGAGCCCCGCGCAAAAGAGACCTGGGTAAGTAATTAAATTCAAACTAAAGTCGCGCCAATCCTTCAACTTTTATACTTCATATTTGTACCGTTGATATATTTCTATTTTTCAGGAAAGAGCTACAAAGGCCGTTGAAGACTGGACCGCGACTCAACAATCTGAATGCGGAAGCAGTACCCCAGCACCGCTAACGCTCGAGCAAGAAACCAATCTATGGTTGGAAGCGGTCGGAGGGGTGAAGAAGGGGTCCGCGTATGGCCTTGCAACTCTGTATTCATCTGGCAAGCATAAATCGAACTATTTGGGCTCGTGTTCTACTGCTCCTTTAAGCTCTCAAACTCCTGAAAAAATGACTCGGATGCAAGAGGAGATCGAAGAGCTGAAAAGACAAAATGAAGCTATGCGTTTACAACATGAGGCTCATCAACAAGAAATGCGTGAAATGATGCAACAAATCCTCCTTAACCAAAAAAAAGGCAAAGGAAAGCGTGATAGTTCGGGAAAGGGAAAGAGCAAGAGCAGACGTCGCCACCGTTCGCCGTCTCAGTCTGATGCCGGCTTTAGTTCGGGTTCTAGCCAGTAGTAGTAGTGATTGTTGAACTTTAAACTATTTGTTAAGTTTGTTTGATTATTGTAACACTTGAACTAATGTTGAAAGACTCTTTTCTATTGTTTGGCTTTGTTAGCCTTGTTTGAATATCGTTTATGAATGTGTTTTGTCTGGTTTTTCTGCGTGTTGCTGAATTTACAGGTGGTGTAGGGCTAATTTCAGATTTTATGTTGCAGGTTTTTACAGGTTTTCGACCGACTTTCAGTCGATAGTTGGTCAAAAAAAATTACCAGCCTTTCGACCGAAAATTTTATTCGACCGAATTTCGGTCAAAGGGCTATTTTCGACCATATTTGGGTCGACCACCACAATCGGTCGAAAAAGACAGTTTTTTTAGTAGTGTGAACTTCTTCCACTAAAATAGCAAAAGCATTGGTGGTCTTTAGTTCACGAGGCTGATCAGCTGTGATAATCTCTTTTTCTTATCTAGCATGCTGTCCCTTGTTTGCACTCCCTGCTACAACTTGTTGAGTCTTTTCTACTTTATTGTCAATGTTTGGCATCTCATCAACATTACCTTTGTTGCCAACAAGCTTAGGTTGATACTGTAACTTAGTAGCATGACCCTTCTTTCTCGTAACCTGCTGCCACTCATGTGCATTACCCACAATCTTCCTAACAGCGTCATTCTTGGTGTTTGACGGACCAACTTGATCCTTACGTTGTAGCACAACATTATCTTGACAAAGCTGCCCACTTTTGTCCTCCTTATTAGGTTTCAAAGCAGGATTAATAACATGGCATTCATCTTCAGCATGGCTTTGCAAGTTACAAGTAGTACAATACTTAGGCTTGAATTCACACCTTATAGGCACCCATTTATCGCGTATCTTCCCTGTAGCTTTGAACCTTACTCCAACATTAATTCTCTTTGGAAACTCTTTCAATAAATCGACCTCAACTTTAACTTTGGCGCAACTAGGTCGTGTTTTATTTTTTGTTGCTAAATCCAAGGTGAGCGGCTTACCCACTGCAGCAGCTAAAAAAAATATTGCTTCTTTGGAGAAAAACTCTGCTGGAAGTGACGGAAAGGAGATCCATGCTACTGCAATGGATGTTTCAATCTCTGGATTAAACCACGTATCATATTTGAAAGTTCTCATGTGGTATTCACGATTGCCAAATCTAATGAGAAAAGATCTGGACAACATATGATCGTCGTCCTCCAAATTAGATAACCTTAGCAGTAAGTGTCGATTCTCAATAAGACCAATAGAACAATGGCCTTTGATTTCACATTGACTAGGAACAATTTTCCTCAAAACGGTAATGTCAGGTTTTCCATAAGAGAACTTACCCAATACTGCATATTGTAAGTGTTCCTGAAGGACCAGCTGTTCCACCTCTTCTTCCTCCCAAACAACCCTAGGTTCACCATGAATATATTCCAAAGGTTTACGAGGAACCACTGTTTTAGGAGCATTAGGCGATGGAGCAATTATATGAGCATATGTAGTTGGTGCAGAAGGTGTTTCAACGTGTAAAGGTGGAGGAGAAACCTGGACAACCCCATGATGGGGCTGTCCAGCGGCTGTGGCCACCATAAAAGTTGACCCCGAGCTATTCTTTTGAAAATCGCCAAATCGCCAATTTTGAGGGTTTTTTTTTTTTTTTTTTTAGCGAATATCACTAGGCAAGGTGCCTAGTGACTAGTTTTATAAATAATAAATTCCTCAAAGAGGACAATACAAAGTAAGGAGGGCCATACCATACCTTACATCATCCTATCGAGGTGTGACCTCGCTCCTAACAAGAATGCAAAAAATAAGAACTAGCCAGAACCAAATAAAGTATGATCATCACAGAGTTTATAACACACTCTATGATGATATTACATATGAGAATACTAAAATAATGAAATAACATAAAAGCTAGAAAGAAAGTGGAATCATACAATCCGCACTTCCTTCTACAAGTGATGAAATGGAAAATGTAGAAAGGCCCTACAATACTAACTTGAAAAAATGATATTTGCGGCTCTCTATCACGATCATATATGCTATCCATCATTTCTTCGAGTTCTTGGACTTGTTGGATTTTTTGGATTTTGATTTTGTACTCCTCGAAGGTTGCACCCTAGTTGGGTCTAATGGGCGCCTTACCCTCCTTACTCGCTTTGGAGCATCATCACGAATTTCCCTAGGCGATAAGTCTCCTTCTCTAGCCACCATGCTAAAATTATGGGTGGTGGATTCTTCCTCCAATTCCTCTTCTTCAAACAAATCATCATCCTCCACCAAATAATGCCCTTGAGGAACCCTTTCTTGAAATGATGCCACTTGTCGCGCCAAGATACCCCTCGTATCATTCAAATCCATACGCTTGACAAGTTCATCATCCGTGAGAAAATACTTCGAGCGTGGGACAAGCTGCATCAAGGATTTAGGCACAAAGGAAGGAGCATTTATGTTCAAAAAAGACTTACCAAAATTCGGAGAAGCACTTCTACACAATCGTTCAAGTTGAACCGTTGGAATTAGATCCTTTCCAAAAACTTTTGGCTTAGCCACACTTGCAGATTCCAAACTCATGCTCACCTCAAATGAAAGAATAGTGAGGGCCTGCTTATTTTCCACACAGGTTCCCTAGCTCAAATTAATGTCTTCTGCGTCATTTGTACCCAGCGAAGAAGTACTAACTGCAACAGCTTCGAAGTCCTCACAAAAAGCTCATTTAAATGTGCTCCCACATCGAAACAATAGGACTATTAGGAGACTGGGAATCGTGCAAAGCAGAGGGCTGCACTTCCCCTCGTGACCCTTTGAGGGCTGTGTCATTTTGAGGGGTTTAGGGTTTAAGGTTTAAGGTTTAAGGTTTAAGGTTTATTTTTGAGGGTTTTTTGTTTACCTTTCGTTTTTAAAATGTGATTTGTGAGTAATTTTCTGTGTAGGTGTTTAAATGCCTAGGATAAAGCACATTATTCCAAAGGGAAAAGGTCCACGGACTTGGGATGAGCGTAGAGCGGATGATGAAGAAACAAAAAGAGCTCAGAAAAAAAATATACGTACACCTCGGTGGTCCCTACGTAAATTAGCGCAAGAGGCTTGGGTGTCTGCGAACATCCGCAAAGAATTTGTCCAAAAGAAAAGAAAAAGTGTGGATAAACATGATGATGGTGATGAGACAGCCATCGATAAGGAAGTTGGTGGAGGTCAAACAAAAGTGGGTGAGAACTCTGAGTTCTTGGGTTCTAAACGAGCATCTGCTGATACATTTGATCAAATCGATGCCTTTGGAGATGAGTCTAAGGTTGATGCTAATGTTGGTGTTGGTGGTGCTTCTGCTACAAAAAAACAAAAAGGAAGGACTGTTGTTGATATTGATGATGATGATGAGTCTGTGGAGGTAGGCGCGAAGAGTGCAAGACAAGAGAGAAGTGAACATGAAGAAGAGGAGGAAAATGCTGGTGCACATGCACAGGAAGGGGATGATAGAGTTGATGAAGGGGATGATGAGGATGATTCTGCTGCTGAGAAGAAAAAGAAAGAGGAAGACGAGAACAGAGAGGATGAAGAGGATGTGCATCCTCTTGATAGGTTAAGTATATCAAGGAAGATCATTGACATAGAAAAAGTTTAAGAAAAAGTTGACAAAATTGGGGATTGAGAAAATGTTTGGGAAATCAGTATTTGGTGCTTTCCTTAGAATTTCTAAGAATTGGACCTTTAATAGTCAGTTGGTGCATTCGGTGCTTTTGAGGACTATAAGGTAGTCCAAGAAAATGCATGAAATATGGTTTTTGCTGGATGGAAAGCCAGTTTGTTTTGGCTTGAGGGAGTTTTATTTGATAACTGGCTTGAATTGTTGTCAAGACCCAGATATGAAAGTGAAGGCCAAGTACTTGACAAAGTATGAAGGCTTTTTAAAGAAGATGTGTGGAGGTGGGGATGTGAGGACTGAAAATCCGTTGTATTTGATGAAACAACCAGAATTTTCAAAGCAAAAGAAGCTGAAGCTGGCTTTGCTGTGGTTCCTGCATACAGTATTGATGGCCAAGGACAAAACCAAGAATGTGGAGAAATGGTGGATTCAGTGTGTGGCTGACCTGGAGTTTTTCAGCAAGTACTCTTGGGGTAGGCTGTGCTATGACCTGACAGTTGAATACCTCTACAAGAAAGTTGATTTAGCAAAAGCTTATCGGCAGTATGCAGAGGAAAAAGTTGCTGGTTATGCCCTGTTTGGATTCCCCTAGGTCTTCCTTGTAAGTATTGTTACATTATTATCTTGTTTTCTTAAGTATGATTATGTTAAAACTTCTGCATTGTGACTGTGGCATTCATGACAGATATGGATATATGAGGCAGTCCCCTTAGTTGGCCGTACAGCTGGCAAGACTGAAAAGTCTCCACTGCCAATGACACGACCCAGAATCCGGCTAGGCCGTGCGGGCATCCGACATCCTCCCCTAGACCCGTCAGGCGAACCCTTACCAATTAAATTAGGAAAATAAATATAATAATTCATAAATAAGGATAGGACTTCAGAAAAAAAAAACACTGAGATACTGATACCTCTAAGCTATACAAAAGAAATTACAGCTGACAACCCAATATACTAGGTTTAGGGTTATCCAGACTAGACATCTAAGAGTACAAAAGAAGACAGATATCTCCTGAAGGGAGCAAAATGCAGCTGAAATAATAAACAATAAACTGGTGGCCATCCGGAATAAAAGCTGGCTCACCCTGACAGCTGAAGTCATCTTCGCTCTTTCACAACGTGGCGAACTCAACCCTGGAGCGAACCTGCCGAAAAGAAATAGATAGACAAGAAACAAACAGCAAACAAGGGTGAGTCAAAAGGACTCAATAAGTGGGGCAGACTAGCCACCTCAAGGAATAGGATAGCTAGCCAGGGAGAAGAAATATATAAACCAAATTTCTCTTATTTAAATTATGAAAAGGCAGAGCCAGATAATAGCTAGAAACACGTATAGAATCACAAACTCATTAACAACCAGTAACGTAAGATAGCCAGAACATATAGGTATCCCGAACATATCAACAATCCGAAATACATCCTGTTGCGGCGTGCAACCTGATCCATATATTCATACCGTCGCGGCGTGCAAATCGATTCATATATTTATACCGTTGTGGCGTACAACCCGATCCATATATTTATACCATTGCGGCGTGCAACCCGATCCATATATTTATACCGTTGCAGCGTGCAACACGATCCATATATTCATCCTGTTGCGGCGTGCAACCCGATCCCCGCAACCCAGAATACGAGCCAGAAATATATAGGTAAACTGAGATATGTCCACGACATAGTGTACAAACCGCATACATAAAACACAACACAATACACACAATAGTCAGTATGGGGTGCAATGAGATGGGATGAATGCGGTACAATGCAATGCAGTTACATATGCCTGATACCTATCTCCGGTGTGGGACACTCATCGTCTATCAGGAGATATATGCAATGATGACCTTTCACCGGCTTGGGACTCTCATCGATTACCGGGAAGTATATGCAATGATGACCCTTCACCGGCTCAAGACTCTCATCGATTACCGGGAAGTATATGCAATAATGATCCTTCACCGGCTCGGGACTCTCATCGATTACCGGAAAGTATATGCAATGATGATCCTTCACCGGCTCGGGACTCTCATCGATTACCGGGAAGTATATGCAATAATGGCCCTTCACCGGTGCGGGACTCTCAGCGCCAATCGGGAAGTATATGCAATAATGACCCTTCACCGGTGCGGGACACTCACCGCCAACCGGGAAGTATATGAAATGATGAACCTTTACCGGCTCGGGACTCTCATCGATTACCGGGTAGTATATGCAATAATGACCCTTCACCGATGCAGGACTCTCATCGCCAACCGGGAAGTATATGTAATTCTCACAATCAGAGTGCAATGCTCATATGCTCAATGCAATACCAACAACAAAGCTTAACATATAATATACAATGTAAATTCAAAGCTAGGGCATAATGAGTACGCCTATCGGCAGCTACACATGTAAGGAACACGTGGTAGAAAACCCACGAGGCCAAGTGCCTCCAAAAAAATGGATATAAACACTTACCTCTTCCAAAAGTTAGTACGTCTAATCAACAACCGCTTTATCCTTTGGTTTCCTTGCCAAACGATCCCACTCTATTCAATAAGCAGAAAAATATATCAAATAAGGCTAAAGGCTTCATTCCCCACATCTCAGGGTAACCTGGTTAGGAACCTGATACCCTATTGGTATACGCAATACGCAGGCCAGACCTATATACAGGTTTTAAGGTCACATAACCAAACCCCAAATAAATTATATTTATATGTTGCCCATAACTCACTGAGTACGAATATATAATCAATTCCGTTATCGGGGTCCATTTGACCCTTTAAATTATTAATTGAACTTATTAAAACGATGTATAATATTCCAAGTTTTACCGTTAAAACATATTCAAACACACGTAATAAACTCAAATAATATATTAGGATCATTACCTGAATATTTCAGGGTGAAAATTCTACTTTTTTCCGATCCCTTTTCTCATTTTCTGGCATTTTTTCCTGTATTTCTTGTTTCTTGTTTTCTCTGTTCCCGTTTTCTGCTTTTTGATTGTTTCTGTTCTATCTAGTCAGCATATATGCTAAGAACCCCCCACCGCCTCTTTCATTATTTTCATTTCTTTTCTTTTTTCTTTTTTTTTAATTTTCTTTTCACGACAAAAATTAAAACGGTACTCTACGATATTCGAAATAATTCTAACTTTTGCATATAAGTTATACAAAATATATGTAGCATATTGTGAAGACGAATCTCAAATCGGACTCCCGAAACTCAAGATGTGAATTTAAATGAAAAAGTCAAATTATTTAACTTTCAGCATTTTAACTAAAACTAGCCGAACAACATCGAAATTAACTTTCGAAAGTTCACAAAAGTCACAAATAATCATACGAACCTAACGGCGCTTTCGGATTTCGAATCGGAGCTCATTCGCCAAACTGAGCTAGAAAATCTCTTTTTAATATTTATCGACAATAAAAACTGAAACCTTCTTCCGATGCCTACCAAACGAGGTCTGATTTAGCTCAAATTTTACAGATAAGTCCTAATGGACATTACGAAGTTTTTAAAATTATCGACACGCCAATCAGAGTCCTAACTTTCGAAACGACTAACCGAGGTGTTTCATTCTCCTCCACTTAAACTCTCGTTCGTCCTCGAACAAGCCTAAGTCTAAAGCAAGATTCACGCAGATAACAAGAGAACTTGCACGACCTTCATGAGCTACTCCACGGACATTATTTCCTGATTACAGAATCAGAATTATAACACACATATTGGACTCTTGGATAAAAAACATAGCTGGATAATATCATAACGCCATTGCCCAGCTTATTCTGACTATACTGATCATTCCTCTATCACGAGAGGAGAATTCTACATTTTCGAAACAAAAAAACACGAAACTTTGAATGGGTTAACATGATTCAGCCGACAATTACCACTTCGATATAGCTTTCGATATAGAACAGGTCGATGGAATTAAGAATTAGCTTACGCTTGATACAATAGGGGAAGCTTTTGAAGTACCTCTTCACTACACACTATAAAAAATTTGATGCAGGCTATATCATTTCTACAAACGCACTATGCAACACCTAAGAGATTTAATATTACCATTCAGTATTTGGAGGAAGAAGACTCCTCCACTTAAAGCACAAACTCATGCAACCATTTGAATAGGAATAACCATTCTCGCACAGTCTGCTGGAAAAGAAGATTTAGCTAAAAGCTGAACGTAGGTAGACCTAAGCTACCAACTACCCTTTTGAGTTGCCAGCAGCTTCAACTCTCAGGTTCACAACTCCGTACCTTTGCCGTAAACACCACCGCCTGATGGATGGTACTTCTATATAAAAATTTCGGCAGAGTTCCCCTGAAACTGGATGATCCGCAAAAACAGAACCAACACTATACTATACATGGGAATGGATACCCGGATAAACTGATATCCAAAACAATAATATGCTTACCCGGCTACAACAACACGTACTCTGGCTCAACACAGGGAACGTCACAAGCGGCTACCAATCGCCCAAGCTCACTAGTACCGGACGAAGAAGAAATGGAAATGGATTGAGGATAGAAATAATTAGAGCTTCAGGAAGTTCATCTTCTTATTTGCTTGGCTACCAAAGCTAGACTACTTCCGAGTCAGGCGAGCCAAAGAATCGCAATTGAAGAGGTAGACATTAAATAAGCTTTATGGAAAAAAATCCATACTAATTTGACCTCCCAATAAGAAGGAACTCTGACAATTTACCAGAAAACCCTTTTATAACTAAGACAAGCTCATAGAATAACATCACTGTACTAGCGTTTTGAACCAAGATGAAATACGTAGATCGAATATTACTAACTAATCACTTTGCACCGAAAGAAACGATAACACTTTCTGATGGTGACGAATTAGGATCCCATTATCCTACCAACATTGAATTTCGAGGAGAGGTAAACTAATTTCACATAATAACAGATGGTGGCACAACAAGATGCCAGACAGACAATAACGACACTCACTGTCAAATATCTCATATTTAGACCAGATAAATTAATAGGGTCTCACAAATTCCTTGAATAAATCATACTAGAATCTCGCCCCTCTACCGCAACCAATTCTTAATAGGAACAACATCAAAAGAAATCATGGAAATATGATAGGACATCTCACCTCCAGATCGACCGGAAGAACCAAATCTTACTTACATATAAGGGAAGAAGAAATCCCGAGGTCTATTATATCGGATACCTCAGCATCCTGCCAGACTGGCAGTTCATAGAACTGCCTCTGCGGCTGAGCCGAGCCGCTACCCTGATAATTACTTCCAGAAGAACCACTACCACCACGCTCTCGACCTCTACTGGATGGTGGTATTTCTCTGGCTGATTGAGATCTAAATAAAATCCCCTGTGACTGTGCAGGTGCCTGATGACGAGAAAAACGATGACTGCCTACTTGCTGGAGTAAGGAAAAACTCCTCAAAGGATTACCAGACTCACGATAATGATAACAGGAAAACTCCTCAAAAGATAATCAGACTCACGACAGTGATAACACCTTTTCGCTGAAAAATGGAAGCTGGAAAGATTATTGATAGCTGTAAAGAAAAGACTGAATCTGATCTTGACGAATACTGGTGCACTCTAAGAATCACATGACATAAGCTGAGATAACTTGGAAGGTGACCTTCCAAAATTATCAGAAATTTTACCTCCAAATAAGGTACCATGGTTGCCCACCAGGGCCACTGAATTTCTTGCTCTCCCACTCTAACTCTTCCCGCTCTAACTTATGGTATGCCTTATACCTTTGAGCAATATCAACAACGATATCAAATAAAGTCACAACCTTAATTTTTTTTCGAGCCATCTGGGATCTCAAGGAAAGAGAAAGGTCATCAATAAATCTTTGAATCTCTCGAAAGGCTCATGGATTAGTTCTAATACATATTCACCCATTCTATAGAATTCAATCTCATATTCTGAAACACCAACAGGCTAACCGACAGGCTACCCTGTCCAATCCACTCAAACTAGAAACACTCTTCATCTCGCTCGCTACTCGAAGGGAACTTTCCACGAATCTAGAAGAAAAACCGAACCAAATTAGCTAATAAGAGAGCGGCCCACCAATTCAAGGCTGGACCCTGAAACTGGAAAGCAGAATAATACACAGCATATTGCTCGAGATAACCAACAGCCTGAAGGATATGATGACATCATTTTATTTTTAAAAAGAATCACGAGGTTTATTTGATGCATTGCTTAAGAATATCGGAAGGTTCAACCGCGTAAAATAATGCAACCTCTTCGGACACTCGGACCGAACTGATACCTCGGCTGGCTAACCAGCCAGAACAATTAGAGGTACAACACATACTACCTCCGGAATATAATTTACTGCATCAATATTAAGAACTAGAAAAGGAGCTCCTTGAGATCGAATGTCTGCACATATGGCAACCTGATAGGCTACCCAGCGAATAATATGTTCTTACGGTTTCTGCGTCGCCAAAATTCTCGTAAAGCATCGTAGAGAGCCAAGGGAACTACAAGGCCCTGCTCCATTTCCCATCGCGAGTTCGTACAGCTGGGACCTCCGTAACTAGATCGTCAGCACGATCAAAACTCTCGGGGCTTCGTCAGTGCTAGCCCCAGGCTAGACTGCTTCGTCCTGAACTCCTTATGTTTGCTGATTTGTCGTACGAGGGTTCACAATTACCATAAACGAATTAACGAAAATACTTATGTATCCTAGACCGACGCACGATCAGAAATGAAGGAAGTTAAACTTCCTAAATGCCATCATAGCCTCTCGTAGATAAGTATGGACGTCTACGTACCCATCAACGAGACTCTACTAGACACTGTCTTAGTCTGGATAGACTCTAAACCGGGCTCTGATACCAACTGACACGACCCAGAATTCGGCTAGGCCGTGCGGGCACCCGACATCCTCCCCTAGACCCGTCGGGCGAACCCTTACCAATTAAATTAGGAAAATAAATATAATAATTCATAAATAAGGACAAAACTTCAGAAAAAAAAAACACACAGATATTGATACCTCTAAGCTGTACAAAAGAAATTACAGCTGACTACCTAATATACTAGGTTTAGGGTTATCCAGACAAGACATCTAAGAGTACAAAAGAAGACAGATACCTCCTGAAGGGAGCAAAATGCAGCTGAAATAACAACCCATAAACTGGTGGCCATCCGAAATAAAAGCTGACTCACCCTGACAGCTGAAGTCGTCTTCGCTCCTTCACAACGTGGCGAACTCAATCCTGGAGCGAACCTGCCGAAACGAAATAGATAGACAAGAAACAAACAGCAAACAAGGGTGAGTCAAAAGGACTCAATAAGTGGGGTAGACTAGCCACCTCAAGGAATAGGATAGCTAGCCAGGGAGAAGAAATATATAAACAAAATTCCTCTTATTTAAATTATGAAAAGGCAGAGCCGGATAATAGCTAGAAACACGTATAGAATCACAAACTCATTAACAACCAGTAACGTAAGATAGCCAGAATATATAGGTATCCCGAACATATCAACAATCCGAAATACATCCTGTTGCGGCGTGCAACCCGATCCATATATTCATACCGTCGCGGCGTGCAAACCGATCCATATATTTATACCGTTGTGGCGTACAACCCGATCCATATATTTATACCATTGCGGCGTGCAACCCGATCCATATATTTATACCGTTGCGGCGTGCAACACGATCCATATATTCATCCTGTTGCGGCGTGCAACCCGATCCCCACAACCCAGAATACGAGCCAATGCCGATCCCCGCAACCCAGAATACGAGCCAGAAATATATAGGTAAACTGAGATATGTCCACGACATAGTGTACAAACCGCATACATAAAACACAACACAATACACACAATAGTCAGTATGGGGTGCAATGAGATGGGATGAATGCGGTACAATGCAATGCAGTTACATATGCCTGATACCTATCTCCGGTGTGGGACACTCATCGTCTATCAGGAGATATATGCAATGATGACCTTTCACCGGCTTGGGACTCTCATCGATTATCGGGAAGTATATGCAATGATGATCCTTCACCGGATCAAGACTCTCATCGATTACCGGGAAGTATATGCAATAATGATCCTTCACCGGCTCGGGACTCTCATTGATTACCTGAAAGTATATGCAATGATGATCCTTCACCGGCTCGGGACTCTCATCGATTACCGGGAAGTATATCCAATAATGGCCCTTCACCGGTGCGGGACTCTCAGCGCCAATCGGGAAGTATATGCAATAATGACCCTTCACCGGTGCGGGACTCTCACCGCCAACCGGGAAGTATATGAAATGATGAACCTTTACCGGCTCGGGACTCTCATCGATTACCGGGTAGTATATGCAATAATGACCCTTCACCGATGCAAGACTCTCATCGCCAACAGGGAAGTATATGTAATTCTCACAATCAGAGTGCAATGCTCATATGCTCAATGCAATACCAACAATAGAGCTTAACATATAATATACAATGTAAATTCAAAGCTAGGGCATAATGAGTACGCCTATCGGCAGCTACACATGTAAGGAACACGTGGTAGGAAACCCACGAGGCCAAGTGCCTCCAAAAAAATGGATATAAACACTTACCTCTTCCAAAAGTTAGTACGTCTAATCAACAACCGCTTTATCCTTTGGTTTCCTTGCCAAACGATCCCACTCTATTCAATAAGCAGAAAAATATATCAAATAAGGCTAAAGGCTTCACTCCCCACATCTCAGGGTAACCCGGTTAGGAACCTGATACCCTATTGGTATACGCAATACGCAGGCCAGACCTATATACAGGGTTTAAGGTCACATAACCAAACCCCAAATAAATTATATTTATATGTTGCCCATAACTCACTGAGTACGAATATATAATCAATTTCGTTATCGGGGTCCATTTGACCCTTTAAACTATTAATTGAACTTATTAAAACGATGTATAATATTCCAAGTTTTACCGTTAAAACATATTCAAACACACGTAATAAACTCAAATAATATATTAGGATCATTACCTGAATATTTCAGGGTGAAAATTCTACTTTTTTCCGAACCCTTTTCTCATTTTCTGGCATTTTTTCTCGTATTTTCTTTTTTCTTGTTTTCTCTGTTCCCGTTTTCTGCTTTTTGATTGTTTCTGTTCTATCTAGTCCTTAGCATATATGCTAAGAACCCCCCCACCGCCTCTTTCATTATTTTCATTTCTTTTCCTTTTTCTTTTTTTTTTTAATTTTCTTTTCACGACGAAAATTAAAACGGTACTCTACGATATTCGAAATAATTCCAACTTTTGCATATAAGTTATACAAAATATATGTAGCATACTTGTGAAGACGGATATCAAATCGGACTCCCGAAACTCAAGATGCGAATTTAAATGAAAAAGTCAAATTATTTAACTTTCGGCATTTTAACGGAAACTAGCCGAACAACATCGAAATTCACTTTCGAAAGTTCACAAAAGTCACAAATAATCATACGAACCTAACGGAGCTTTTGGATTTTGAATCGGAGCTCATTCGCCAAACCGAGCTCGAAAATCTCTTTTTAATATTTATCGACAATAAAAATTGAAACCTTCTTCCGATGCCTACCAAACGAGGTCTGATTTAGCTCAAATTTTACAGATAAGTCCTAATGGACATTACGAAGTTTTTAAAATTATCAGCACGCCAATCAGAGTCCTAACTTTCGAAACGACTAACCGAGGTCGTTTCAGCCAATCCCAAGGATCTTGAGGTGGCACCAAACAAGAAAACATGTTGGAGATGTTCATGCAGCCCAGCAAGGTGCTACACAGGTATATGTGCCAATTTCATTTCCTTAACTATTTTATCATTTAATGATGATGTTTGGTTATTTAATTCTTTTAATGTATGTAAAATAGCAGGTTTTGCACCCTTTCTTGATCCCAACAATGCAAGAAGTTGAGAACTGTGAAAGATTTGTGGATCCTCATACTGATGAGGTCAAGGATGCTGCACTGAACAAGATAAGAGGTCAGTTGGAGAGGGTCACAGACATAAGGTACATTGCAGAGGAGAACCAGGAAGATTGTGGTGATAGTGGTGATGATGGTAGTGATGGTGGTAGGAGGGAAACTTGCAGGCATTGTAGCCATGTTGAAGGTGTGCTGGAAAGAATGCTAGTAGTGAATGAAGAGATTTTAAAGTTGATGAAACAGGAAAAGGAGATGAGGAAAAGAAAAACAAAGTCGAGGAAGTTGATGAAGAGGAAGCTGTTCAAGGCGAGGAAGATTGTGATGAGAAAAAAAGAAAGGTATATACCTTAGTTACTGATATTTTGATTTATTTTGTGTGTATCTAAGTATTTCTATTTACTTGTAGTGCATATTGAAGTAGAAGAGAAAGAGAAGAATGATGAAGAGACTGATGAAGAGTTTAGAGAAAAATATGTTGCAGTCGAAGAAGAACAAGAGAAAAATGATGCTCAAGTTGATAGAGCAGATGAAGAGATGACTGAAGAGTTGAATGGCAGAGATGCTGCAGTTGAAGAAGAAGAGAAAAATGAAGTTCTAGTTGATGGAGAAGATGAAGAGATGACTGGAGAGGTGAGTGAGAAAGATGTTGCAGTTGAGGAAGAAGCAAAAAATGATGCTCCAGTTGATGGAGAAGATGCAGTGATGCAAGAAATGGTTGTTGATTGACACGACCCAGAATCCGGTTGGGCCGTGCGGGCACCCGACATCCTTCCCTAGACCCGTCGGGCGAACCCTTACCAATTAAATTAGGAAAATAAATATAACAATTCATAAATAAGGATAAGACTTAAAAAAAAAATCACAGACATACTGATACCCCCCTAAGCTGTACAAAAGAAATTACAGCTGACTACCCAACATACAAGGTTTAGGGCTATCCAGACTAGACATCTAAGAGTACAAAAGAAGACCGATACCTCCTGAAGGGAGCAAATGCAACTGAAATAACAACCCATAAACTGGTGGCCATCCGGAATAAAAGCTGACTCACCCTGACAGCTGAAGTCGTCTTCGCTCCTTCACAACGTGGCGAACTCAATCCTGGAGCGAACCTGCCGAAACGAAATAGATAGACAAGAAACAAACAACAAACAAGGGTGAGTCAAAAGGACTCAATAAGTGGGGCAGACTAGCCACCTCAAAGAATATGATAGCTAGTCAGGGAGGAGAAACAGATAAACAAAATTCCTCTTATTTAAATTTTAAAAAGGCAGAGCCAGATAATAACTAGAAACACGTATGGAATGACAAACTCATAAACAATCAGAAATACATCCCGTTGCGGCGTGCACCCGATCCATATATTTATACCGTTGCGGCGTGCAACCCGATTCGTATATTTATACTGTTGCGGCGTGCAACCCGATCCGATCCATGTATTTATGTTGTCGCGGCGTGCAACTCGGGATACGAGCCAGAAATATATAGACAAACTGAGGTACGGTATACATATCGCATATATAAAACACAACACGATAGTCATACAATAGTCAGCACGCGGTGCAATGAAATGGGATGAATGCAGTATGATGCAATGGTGTCACATGTGCTAAATAGATGGAGCGGAATCCTCCTGCTCCGGGGGCGGAATCCTCCTACCCTCAATATGATGCAATGGAGTGGAATCCTCCTGCTCCGGGGGCGGAATCCTCCTACCCTCAATATGATGCAATGGAGCGGAATTCTCCTGCTCCGAGGGCGGAATCCTCCTACCCTCAATATGATGCAATGGAGCGGAATCCTCCTACTCCGAGGGCGGAATCCTCCTACCCTCAATATGATGCAATGGAGCGGAATCCTCCTGCTCCGAGGGCGGAATCCTCCTACCCTCAATATGATGCAATGTGCATACGAATGCAACATGATGCAATAATAATCCATCACCAGCGGGGGACTCTCATCGACAGCTGGAAAGTATATACCAACTCACAACCAAAGTACAATACTCAGATTCTCAATGCAATACCAATAACAGGACATAATATATAATATAGAATATAAATCCAAAGTCAAGGCGTAATGAGTACGCCTATCGGCAGCTACATACGTAAGGAACACGTGGTAGAAAATCCACGAGGCCAGGTGTTGTTGACACCCAATTTTGTCCCGAAAGTTTAATAGATATCTAATTATTTAAAATAAAGTCAATTTGTAAATTTAAAAGTGAAATAATTGAAATCTTGATTAAAAAAAAAAGGGATAAAATCGCAATACCTAGCCTAATCCCTAGCCTGCCCCGTGCAATTGCCTAAGTTTCAATTAATTTACCTAAAAGAGGCTAAAATCGCTCCTAGTCCTAATTGTCAGTTCATTCATGCAAGACCCACATATACAATACATACAACACACACTACATCTCCCTGGCCCATCAGCCCAATATACAACCCGTCCCAAATCCCTTTTAACCCATACAACTACACACACGCATAATTTCCCCAAATCTGTTTACCCCCAACCCGCGACCCGATTCCCATTCTCCCCTTACCCGCGACCCGATTCCCAGCCCTAAATCCCCAACCTTTCCCCCCAAAATTCCCGCAACAATCCAAGAAACCTAGTACCATGGTCCCCCCCCCCACTCTCTTTTTCGTCTCTTTTTCGTACAATCTCAATCGATCTCGATCGTCCGTTTTTGAACAAGGATTGCATCCGAGCCGTAAATCATCCAACGGGCAAATCTCTTAAAGACAAAGGTGAAAATGGTACAATCCGAGAGGATTAGACCTTTTTCACCCTGGTCTTGAAAGGGAAAGCAAAAGCGAGTAAGGGTCGACTTGGAATTTCAAATGGGAGCATAACCCTAGCATTTCAGGTATAAACTCTTCTTTATGTTCATTTTAGAAAGGGGGGGGGGTATTGAAAAAATGGCAGCATAATATTATAAAGTTTCTCTTAGTTTTTCTAGTCATAAAGGAATATGGTTACTGGTTTTTTTTTTTGCAAATTGCTATTCTGTGTTTGCGTCGTCGAGTCGCTTTAGTTCGAGTCACTCGCTTCAGGTCCGCGCTCATTTTCACTGCACCAAAGCAGGTAAAATGCTAACATCTTTACTTTTTTTTGTCATGATATTACATGTGTTATGTGATTACATTTGTTCTTGAACTTGTATTAATTTTTTTTAAGAATAAAAGGCATAGAGTCTTGCTTGTGCCATTTGTGATTGAAATTTATTAGAAGGATGTAAAGGAATTCAGTTCCTTGAAAAGCAGAGGTTTGCCTCTGGTTGTTTCTAGTTCTGGGAGCAGGAGCAGAGAATTTTGGGGCTTTTGTTCTAAGTAGTTGAGCTTGAATGATATCTGTTGGCATCAAGAGGTGTTGCAATGGTCTGGAGGTACTGTTTTAGGTGTTTCAGGTTAGTTCAATGAAGGCTGTAGAGGGTAGTGAGGGAGTTGTTCTGTTTCCTTGTTTGTCTGGGAGTTCATGGAGTTGTTCAGGAGGGAGTATTGTTTCTGTTTTCTGTGAGGGAGTTAAGCTGAGAGTGGGTAGTTTTAAGAGGTGCTGAAGGAGTGTTTTGGAGCCAAGTTTGCTTGGTTCTCTTGGTTGTTGGGAGAAGGAATAGAAGAGGAAAAAGTTCAGGCATTCCTAGTCTTCTTTTGAGTGTAGCAGGGGTCATTGTGGTTCTATTTGGCAAGCCTAGCAGCATGCCTAGTGCCTCTGCTCTGTGTGTGAGTTTTCAGGGCTGTTTCTGATGGTGTTTGGTGTTGGTTCTGAGTTGGGGAAGTGTAGGCATGTAGTTGGAGTTTGTTCTGTGATTGAGGTCTAGGTCCAGGTTTTATAAGGGAGGCAGAAGCAGGCAGGTTTTTTTCATTCAGTTAGTCAGGTTAGTGTAGAGGAGTTTAGGGGTTGATCTTGTTGGTTTGCAGTAAAGGATATGGGAATCTGGGTGTTCTTGTGTATGTGTGGGAGTTTCTGGAGTTGTTCAATTTGTAGTGAGGGAGTTGTCAGGCAGCCTATGTTGTTTGTCTTGATGTCTGAAGAGTTGTCATCTGGTAGAAGAGGGCTGTTTAGGGGTCTTTGTCTGCTTGATCTTTGAGCAGTTTGGGTGAGAGTGTAGCAGGAGTATGCAGTTGGAGTGTGTGTGTGTGTCCAGAGTATAGAAGTGAAAAGGGGCTTTCCTAGTTTTTGTCCTGGTTCAGGGTCAGGGTTGGGAAGTTAGGTCTGGTTTGTTTAGTGGAAAGGAGTTTGGTGAGTATGCAGGAGTAAGCAGAGGGGCATGTGGTGCTGTGTTTGATTGTATAGTTGCATGATGGATGGCTATTAGTGGTCTGGAGATGTTTCAAGACTGGTATAATGTTCAGGGGGTTTCAAGTAAGTGTATTTTGGTGAGTGAGGGAGTTTCTGGTAGCTGGAGGTGTGTGTCTAGTGTTTGTAAGTATGAAGTTGTAGCAGGTGTAGGCATGTGTGTGCAGGGTTAGCAGGTAGCTTAGGAGTCTGTTAGTTTGGTGCTGCAGATTCAGGGTGGTGTAGCTTGGTGTCCTGGAGGTCTGGTTGCTTAGAAAAGGGGTCTGCTTTGTTTGGAAGCTGTGAATAGCAGAGTGCAGGTCATAAAGGGTTTCCAGTTTTCTTGGTTCATGTTGTAGCTTGGGGCATAGGGCCTGAGTGATGGTTGAATGCCTAGTGTATAGGTTTGTTCTGATCAAATGTAGCTTGCAGCAGTTTGATTATAGTCGTATAGATTTTGAATCTTCTCCAGTTTTGCATCAAGCTTGCCTTCTTTTCAGGCCTAAGCCTCCTATTCTTTAAGATTCGCTTCACCCTCTTCATGAATTGCATCCTTCCATGTTGCTTCTGTTTTTTTAGTCAGCTTTAATAGTCGAGTTTTCTTCTGTTTGGTTTGCTGCATCATTGCAACAGACCCTGAGTTAGTTACTTTGTTAGCCTGGAATACCTTTTGTAGTTCTGTTTTCTGTTAAAGGCAGATAGATGCAAATATTTTCTCATTTCATTAGATTAATTAAATATTGGATAATCTAAGGCAATTATTGGTTCAAGTCTTTGAAATCACTTTAAGATTTGGGATTGCTTCGTGTTCTAGTTGTATTAAATTTCTCGGAAGTCTTGTTTTCCCTTAAGTACTAGCTGTCCAGATTTGCTACATGATAACAGTTTACCCTTCCTCCCAAATTAGTTTTAAAGCGCAACACGCTAATCCTGTTTTTAGATCAAGTTTAATTCCTTCCTGCTGTTAATCCTTCTTAATTTTCTGTTGCCTTGAATCTCTTTTTTTTAAAAAAAAAAAAAACATTGTAGTACCCTTTAGTGAAATGTTCAGGATTTTGCTTTCCTCGAATTCCATTACTCAATAAGGTAGTAATAAGTCTGTCTTCTTAAGGAAATGGACTGTTTGTCTACTTATCTATGCATTATACTCGATTATTTATTTGTTGCTTTCAAGCGTTAAGTTATTTCGTTATGTCGTTGCCTGAGTGAAGGATGTGCGTTTGAGCACACAGTATTTTTCTTAATCTGGTTAGCCCCTAGGATTTTGTGCTCGTTCAATTGGTACGACCTTGTTTAAAAAGTAGAAAGTTGTAGTCTAATAAATGATTTGTTTTGTTCTGTTGGTATGGTTCAATTGAGTAAAGTTCATTTTCTGTTAAAATTTTAAAGTTGTAAGCTTTACTTGTTCATTTGATTTACATAAGATAAGTGAGAGGATTTTGCTACCTGTTAGCCATTTTAACTGGGAAATTTTGTCTTCCTTCTTTATTCACCAGTTAAAACTTTTATTAATTGGTCATTTATTAATCTTTATCTCTTGTCTATTTTTTGCATGAATCTTGGGATCGAGTTGATTAAAACTCACAAATTGGGACGACTGTTTGCATTTGAAATTATTTGCTCCGCTTCGCATTTTTGGGACTTGATATCCCCGAAAATGTAAAAGAAAGAAAATGAGAATCACAAAGTCCAAGGCTCAATGATGAGTTTGCGCTTCCGGGTTCTATCTCCTAAACTCTATCTTTCCCCGCTCCCTTAGAAAATGCATGTTGTATAGGATTTCTCCATAGACCGGATTAGTAGCCCGGTAGGATAGAAATGATATTTGAATTTTGAATAATTATTGTAAATTACTTAAATTATTTTTATATGAATGCTTTGTATCATTTCTTTGCGAATCGCCAATTAATTTATGGATGTTTAGAATCATTTGTCAATTAATGAGTACAAATAAAATTCGACTAAAATCTTACCATCGTCATAATTCGCATTTGAGTTGCTTCTTTACTTATTATATTAAATTTTAAATTATTTATTTATCTAATCTAATTCATTTATTTAGTTAATCAATTAGATTTTAATCAATTATTTATTTATTTACTTAATCTAATTTATTTAATTTCAATTAATTATTTATTTGACCAATTAAATATTTATTTATTTATTTATTTATTTAATCAATTATTACTCATTTACTCCTTTATTTAATTAAAATTGATAAGTATTCATTTATTTAATTAAGTTATTTATTTGCTTATTTATTTATCTATTTATTCCATCAATTAATTAATCCTTTATTATTATCCAATTATTTATCTAGTTTGTTTTTATTTTATTATCTAACTTCATTTAACCTTTACTTATTCTATTAATTAATCAATTGATTATTATTTTATTATCTATTTAATTAATCTTAAAATAGATCATTTATTTATCTAAGTATCGGCATAATTAAAATCTTATCTTATTTATGTTATTCATATTATCTTTATATAAAATTAGCTTTATATTTTCCTATCCTTAATAAATTCGTGAAAACCGTCGGATTAACCGCTTTTTTAGCGGATTTTCGAAAGTGCTTCCGCAAGGAACCTTCTTTCGGAAATAAGAACCACTTACCTAAGAATCTCTGATTTTAATTTAATTTCTTTTAAATAATTAAAAATAAATTGCACTCATTAGTTAACTTAGGTTCCTAATAATCCTTAAATTAGGTGGCGACTCCAAAGAAAACCCTTTGGAGTCCCATTTTGTTGAAATATACCCGAAACCTATCTTTTCTTAAAGAAAGGGTAATTTTTGGGGTTCAACAGCGTGGCGACTCTGCTGGGAATATGCAAATGGTTCTAACCAAAAGGCTTTCACGAATTTGTTTGTTTGTATTGTTTGAGTTGTATGCCGATATTAGTATGCGTAGCTTATTTAATAATTGTTGAAACTGGCATGATTATATCTATTGTTTATTTGCTAGCATGCTTAGTTAATTTAGTTGATTGCTGTGTGTCACGAAAGCATGTCACTACACCCCTCTTTGTACACATATAAACTGGCATTCCGTTCATACTTCCCCCACTTCTGGGAACCTCTTGCATTCTCACTCAAATATCCGCGAGGTGTGTGCATACGCACCCGCAATTTCTTCCACTAAAGAACCCTTTGACGAGTTGGTGTACCGGCGGATTGTCGTGGGAGTTATTCGACCACGAAGCCGCCTGCCACTCACCTGTTAGCCTCAACCGTTAACCCACTCTTAGACGGAGTTTTAGGAGCATGTATGCATTTACACTTTAGTCTGGACCCGGTCCTTGGTACCGCCTCCATAGTTAGGAAACCACCCTTACGTCAGCGGGGTTTTTTTTAAAACCTAGCGGCAATGCATATTATGTGTTATGTGATGACGAATCCTCAGTCCTAACCATGTTTTGAGCAAAATTAGATTTTGAATTTTGTCTTCTATGTGGTCTTTTAGAATTGCTATCCGGGGAAGTTAGGCAGATTTGGTTGGTTTGTGTTTTGGAGATGGACTGACGTAGTGAGATCTAAGAGGCGAAGCCCCTGGTGTCTTTAAAAGGATCGGTGGGGCCCCTCTCGTGAATGGCTTTGCGTGTGTGCATGCCTATGTTGATTATCCAGCTGCAACTTTATAAAATTGAAGTATGCTTGTCGCATACTAGGAGAGTGAAGCCCCTATGTCTATAAACGACCAATGGGGTCCCTCCTTGAAGACCAGTGCGGTCTTGGCTACCCAGGAAACTGAGAGGCTTGATTAAAGCCCAAGACCAGTGAGGAGCCCTACGAACGAGGTCTGTGAGCCTTGCAAAACCTAGGAAGCTGAGAGGCTTGACTAAAGCCGAGGACCAGTGAGGTTTTATTTTTGAAAGGCCAATTGGCGCCTTTCATGATTTGCAGTCTGGTATTGTGAAGGCAGTTGGAAATCTCACCCTTGGATGTTGTGAGATAATTAGGAGTTGTGCTTGGAGGAGCGTTGATGTTTGCAAAAGGTATAGAGGTTTGTTTCGGGTTTTAGGCATTTGGGTTTAGAAATTTGGTGCAGATGTTGTAGAGAGCAGGAGCTGTGTCAAAACTTCGAGCTGACACCAGTTTTTTGGAAGTTAGTTGGGATAATGGAATTGCAATGTCGAGGCGGAGAGCTGATTGTTATCGATTATTGTTATTATTTATCACTTACTCTAAATCTGAATTGCTCAAAACTGGCATGAACTATTTTTCGTTATCACTTGTTTGCGCGTCTTAGACCCACCTCTGGCACAAAGAGGCACCTTACAGGGTAGGAAGCGTTCACATTTTCATTTACGCCCAACTTCTTGTGTTTGCCACATGTCGAACTTGTTTAAAATGCAAAGCGCTACGTGATGCGCGCTACGTGGTTTGTGTGCAATTTTGCCAATGACATGCAAACTAACACAGTTACCTTTTGAACTTTTCTTTTGTTCTGTTTATCCCCCATTCAGAGGTTTGATTTGTGCTGATTTAAGCCTGGCTGATCACTCCTACTACACAAGGACAAAGGACCAATCTGCATACTGGTACACATTTCCACAACTGACAATGACTGGAATAGATGATGAACCTCGCAATACCGAGAAAAATCTCGCAACTCCTGAATCATCAAGAGGAAATGTCATTATTGCTCAAGATGAACTGATTCTTGAAATGGCTAAGGAACTACAGATGCTAAAAGATGAGCTGGCTGTGGTAAAAGGGCAAACTCCTAAAAACACGTCGCTGCGTGGGCCCGATGCATCACACTCTCTGGTTCAAATGGGGCAATCTCTGGGGCAATCGCTGAACTCAATTGATGGGGTCGCCAATATGAACACACCTTTGAACACCCACAATTCTTTAAAAGCACCAGTCCACCAAAGCAACTTGCCATTTGTCCAAGCTCCACCTCCAAATAACGCTCAATCTAGCCAAACAATTAACCGACCACCCATCTACCCATCACATCAACAACACCCATCATACACCCCGCACCCTGCCAATACTTATTATCAGACAAACACTCCATGTTCATACCAAACCTCCACTTACCAAAATAAACCCATCCCGCAAGCTTATACTGAAAATCCACCTGCACTATTAGTCCAAGTGGCGGTGTCTGGCGGGCAAGATGTTCCTATTGTGCAAATTGATGATTACACCAATAAGCAGTCGATGGGGGTGAAGATTTGGAGAAAAAAGTACAAGGTTGGGTGATGAGTGCTCTTAGCAAAGCATCAAAAGGCAAGGACAAGGAAAGTCTAGAATATGAAGATTTGTGTGTTCATCCTGGGATTGAATACCCAGAAGGGTACAAAGTACCAAAGTTTGTTAAGTTTGAGGGCAAAGGCAACCCCCGAGCCCATTTGAGGAGGTACTGTGAAACCTTGGGAGTGGGGAAGAATGAAGAGCTCCGTATGAAATTATTCATTCATAGTCTTGAAGGCGAAGCTTTAGACTGGTACTCCGAGCAGGATCCCTCAAAATGGATTAACTGGAGGAGTATGGCTCACGACTTCATGGAGCATTTTGGTTTCCATGCTGAAATACCATTAGATCGGTTGGCTATTGCAAGGTTTAGGAAGAAGTCGACCGAGACCTTTAGGGAATACGCGGTACGTTGGAGGAGTGAGGCTGCCAAAGTTAAGCCTCCCATGAGTGAGGAAGATTTTGTGGGACATTTCATCGAGACATTGGATGAATTCTACTATGATCGAATGGCATCCATGACTAACTCTACTTTTGCCAATCTAGTGAAAACGGGGGAGATGTATGAAGCTGGTTTGAAATCTGGTAGGATCACAAATTTGGCTGCTTTGCAAGCTACAAGTAAGGCAATCCAGTCTGGGTCTGGTAATGGCTTTAACAAAAAGAAGAAAGAGGAAGTGGGAGCTGTTGTGGGAGACATCGAGCGTCGACCAGCTGGAAAGTTGAATTTTGACAATTCGTCTGCTTTTCCCACCTTCCAAAGCCCATATTACCCAAATTACCCCACTCACTACCAGATGCCACCTGTTCCTTATCCGGTTTATAATGCACAAGCAAATTACTACCAACCTAGAGCACATGCACCTAATCAATACCCTCGTCAGCCAAATTTTCAAGCACCCCAGAATTACCAGCCTCGTCCTCCTGTTCGTCCCAATGTGCAAGGGTTCAATCAGAATTACGAAAGAAAAGCAACCAAAACCTATACTCCCCTAGCCGAGTCATATGGCCAGCTTTTTGAGAGATTAAGAAATGCGGGAGTTGTGCAGCCTATCCCTGATAACACTCCAAACCCACCTCCAAAATGGTATGATGCAAATAAGAACTGTGCTTATCACTCAGGGGCAGCCGGCCATGATATTGAGAGATGTTATACTTTCAAAGACAAGGTCGAAGGTTTAATCAAAGCAGGCGCCATTCAACTCACCGGCACTCAGCCAAATGTGCATGATAATCCTCTTCCCAATCATGGTAGCAATGCAGTTAATATGATTTCTCTTGAGGAAGAGCCAAATCTGAAGGGCACCATAGTCTCTATTTATGATGTAAAGGTTGATAATATTGCTTCTAAGGTACCTAAGCAAGCACTAACTCTGTTGCCAAAGAATGAGGGAACTTTTGGCCTAGGTGTCAACCCCGCTGAAGGGAAGATGGAAAAGGCTGAGTCTAAGAAGAAGCCTACTAGTGTCATGCCACAATCTCTTCTACCATTGAACCAGTTAATTATCCGAGCATCAGAAATGGCCATGCAGAATTTGATTGAAGGTGTTGGCAGCCTATTCTTGAATGATGGATTGAATTGCAGTGCAACTATTGAAGATTTTGAGAAAGAGCCACATGTGCAGAATGCTGAACCAAGTAATGTGATGGTTAATTGGACATGTGGTCCAAAAGAGACTTGATGATGAACTTGTTATTTTTGTTTTGGCATCACAGTCAGCTTGAGGCCCTGAACTGTGTTTTGCACTTTGTTTATGTTTATGTCTGTCTTTCAAATAACTCTTTTAAATCCTGCATGTTTACTTTTATGTTGTATGCCTCCCTAAATTAGGTTTTGAATAAACAAATGCATTGCATTCCTACCTTATTATTTTGCTATACTTTAATTATTTATGTGCTTTATTATTTGCTTCTGATTAATATACTTACTACTGTTTCAAATTAAAAACAAAACCTGCTTGAACTTTGCTTGTGATCTATAACGAAACAGCTGAACGATTTAAGGATGATGCACTGGAAGGTTGCTTTATGCACTCTTTGGATATTACATTACCGTTAGAACTTCAAACTGGGGCAGCTTTATTTGCCGGAAATTGGAGCCGAAGCGGTTTGTCTATACAAATGGAAGTCCTTTATTTGAGAAACCATTCAAGAAGATAAGTTGGAAGATGTTGAATGCACAAAGAGAAGATTTGAATAGTTTACTTCAAACCGGGGCAATTGGTGCTAAAGAAGATCTTTCCTTATCAAGAAGAAGCAAGGGGCAAATTTGCACCGAATTGGCAAGGTCCATATGTGGTTCATCGGGTTTTGTCCGGAGGAGCACTAATTCTGGCCGAAATGGATGGTCAAGTTTGGCCAAAGGCAATCAACGCAGATGCTGTCAAAAGATACTATGTTTGAGGCAATCGCAAGTTAGCATGGGTTTTGAATGTAATCTTTGATGTAATGCGAGCTACGCGTGACCATGAATCCCAAGGCGGGATACGTAGTAACTCACATAGAGTTTGGTTGCATTGATATAAGAATTTCCCCTATTTCCTCTTTTATGTAAGTTTGAACTACTTCTGACCTGATTCCTGGAATGGCAACATGATAAGTAGGCAATCCCCATCGGATTCGGTCAAAATATTATAACACTTTAGGCTTGTTTATCTTTTATGATGTAATGCCGAACTATGCATCTGGGCAGATGCGTGGATTTTCCAATTCGGATACGGCTTCGTACTTAGATTGCCATATCTTCCCAAAAACTCTTTATGTAAGCAGAACTACGCACAGTCTGATTCCCGTGGAGGGATACGTAGGTGCTCTTAACGGGCTCGATTCAATAATATTAAAATTTTCAATCTCCCCTAAGGCAAGCAACTGGGGTAATTTTGCCAGATAATTCGAAGATTTGAGAGATAGCAACTGGGGCAATTTTTGCAAAGATAATTTGAAGATAGAAACTGGGGCAAATTTTGCAAAAGAGTTCGAAGGCCTAAAGATTATAACTGGGGCAGATTTTTGCAAAATTGGTATGGCTTATCAAAGGATTAAGTAGCAAAGTTCTAAAAGTATTCGAGATTAGCATAAGTTGCAAAGACAAATGACTTTCAGTTTGTTTCGAGATATGTCATGAGTTTGAGTTAAAGCATGAATTTTAAATGCATTATAAACTTTTCATTTGCATATCAGTGATTAATTGCTTACTATTTTACCAAATTGCTTTATTTTGCCTCTATCTTAAAATATTATACAATGTTGAGTTTAAAAGTCAAGTCTCTGAGTATAATTTGCAAGCCCAAGTCTAAAGAAGAACGAGGGAGCAGTGGCAGCAAGTTCAAGATGAATCAGCACAAATCAAACGCCCCTACCCAAAACTAACAAATTTTTCTTTGAGAGCAGGAATGAGAAAGCTTGCAATGAGAGGATCATTTGCACTATGGATGAACAATTTATTGAACGCGCATCCAAAGTTGCCTTGCAAATCGCGTCGCATTTCCCTTTTCATGACTTAAAGCATTATGCTTTGTCATGAGTTATTGCCGAACAGGCGGCATTTCCACCTCTATGACTTTCATCCTAATAGGCGACAAAGTCGAGGCTTGTTTTGTGTTTTCAAAACTAAGCCAAATATGGCATCGCTTTATTTCGGATGATAATCCGCACAAGGTCATCCTTGCCGGATTGTCTCGCCAATTGATTTATCAATGGCTATCGCACCGACTACATTTCCGCGCTACTTTTCTTTGCACTTGCTTTGAATTATGTCTTCGCACTTGCTTTAAAATTAATGCCTTGCTTTACGTTTTCAGGTTGACCACCAGGCGGGGTTTCTCTCTCGTTGGACTTTCACGCCTGTTGATTCGCTACATCGCTTTTGTGTTGCTTTACATTTCACGATAAATTGCTTTGCACTTGCTTTCAATTATGACTTTGCACTTGCTTTATATTATGAACCGCTTTACTTTTAGGTTAACAGGTCAGTCCCGAGACCCTCCTTGCTTCGTGCCGGACCGGTTCGCCAGCTGATTTGTAGACAATCAACCCCAAGACCCTCCTTGCTGCGTGCCCGACCGACTTGCCAGTTGATTCGTCAAGATGTTCAAATTGCCTTGCACTTGCTTTCAATTATGACTTTGCACTTGCCTTATATTATGAACCGCTTTACTTTTAGCTTAACAGGTTAACAGGTCAGTCCCGAGACCCTCCTTGCTTCGTGCCGGACCGGTTCGCCAGCTGATTTGTAGACAATCAATTCCAAGACCCTCCTTGCTGCGTGCCCGACCGGCTTGCCAGTTGATTCGTCAAGATGTTCAAATTGCCTTGCACTTGCTTTCAATTATGACTTTGCACTTGCCTTATATTATGAACCGCTTTACTTTTTAGCTTAACAGGTTAACAGGTCATCCCCGAGACCCTCCTTGCTTTGTGCCGGACCGGATTGCCAGCTGATTTGTCGACAATCAACCCCAAGACCCTCCTTGCTGCGTGCCTGACCGTCTTGCCATTTGATTTGTCAAGATTGTTCAAATTGCTTTGCACTTGCTTTAAATCATGCCTTCGCATTTTCTTTGTATTACGTCTTGTTTTACTTTTCAGGTTAACAGGTCAGTCCCGAGACCCTCCTTGCTTCGTGCCGGACCGGTTCGCCAGCTGATTTGTTTGACAATCAACCCCAAGACCCTCCTTGCTTCATGCCCGACCGGCTCGCCAGTTGATTTGTCAAGATTGTTGAAAATGCTTTGCATTATGCCTTCGCACTTGCTTTATTGCTTTTCCAGTTGATTGGAAGACAACTTATCAATGATATCGCAACCCGCACTTGCAAATCCGTATCATCAATATTTGATCATTCTTTACTTTTGATTATCAGGCTTTATTAGCAGTTGCTCGCTTACCGTTTATTAAGTCTTTACAGAATTTTGGCAATACCGCAGCAGCATTTGGAGCATAACGTGGAACTTTTTCTTAGCAGTGAACTGGGGCAATTGTTGATATGAGCTAGACTCGTCAACAAGGATCTGAAGAATCGCACTCGAACAAGCAAATTCTATCCTAATTTGCTTCGGATTAGGACGTCATGTTTGAATTCTTCCTATTCGTGCGGCCTTTTCTGTCAATCGTGCGAGTTTCGTGCCTAAGTGTCGTCGAACTACATATGGCCTGATTCTCATTCAGCCCGAGATATGTAGGCAACTCAGAAATCGGAGTTCGGCCATAACCCTCGCCTTTTGGTTCTTGAAATCAAAAGTCTTTGGCTTTATCGTGACAAAATGTGCTTTCTCGTCAACTTCTTTACCCTAAAAACTCTTTCATCCTTTTCCGGGTAAAGAGGGGCAGCTGTTGACACCCAATTTTGTCCCGAAAGTTTAATAGATATCTAATTATTTAAAATAAAGTCAATTTGTAAATTTAAAAGTGAAATAATTGAAATCTTGATTAAAAAAAAGGGGTAAAATCGCAATACCTAGCCTAATCCCTAGCCTGCCCCGTGCAATTGCCTAAGTTTCAATTAATTTACCTAAAAGAGGCTAAAATCGCTCCTAGTCCTAATTGCCAGTCCATTCATGCAAGACCCACATATACAATACATACAACACACACTACATCTCCCTGGCCCATCAGCCCAATATACAACCCGGCCCAAATCCCTTTTAACCCATACAACTACACACACACATAATTTCCCCAAATCTGTTTACCCCCCCAACCCGCGACTCGATTCCCATTCTCCCCTTACCCGCGACCCGATTCCCAGCCCTAAATCCCCAACCTTTCCCCCCAAAATTCCCTCAACAATCCAAGAAACCTAGTACCATGGTCCCCCCCTCCCCTCCTCACTCTCTTTTTCGTCTCTTTTTCGTACAATCTCAATCGTCTGTTTTTTAACGAGGATCGCATCCGAGCCGTAAATCATCCAACGGGCAAATCTCTTAAAGACAAAGGTGAAAATGGTACAATCCGAGAGGATTAGACCTTTTTCACCCTGGTCTTGAAAGGGAAAGCAAAAGCGAGTAAGGGTCGACTTGGAATTTCAAATGGGAGCATAACCCTAGCATTTCAGGTATAAACTCTTCTTTATGTTCATTTTAGAAAAGGGGGGGGGGGGATTGAAAAAACGGCAGCATAATATTATAAAGTTTCTCTTAGTTTTTCTAGTCATAAAGGAATAGGGTTACTGGTTTTTTTTTTGCAAATTGCTATTCTGTGTTTGCGTCGTCGAGTCGCTTTAGTTCGAGTCACTCGCTTCAGGTCCGCGCTCCTTTTCACTGCACCAAAGCAGGTAAAATGCTTACATCTTTACTTTTTTTTTGTCATGATATTACATGTGTTATGTGATTACATTTGTTCTTGAACTTGTATTAGTTTTTTTTATGAATAAAAGGCATAGAGTCTTGCTTGTGCCATTTGTGATTGAAATTTATTAGAAGGATGTAAAGGAATTCAGTTCCTTGAAAAGCAGAGGTTTGCCTCTGGTTGTTTCTAGTTCTGGGAGCAGGAGCAGAGAATTTTGGGGCTTTTGTTCTAAGTAGTTGAGCTTGAATGATGTCTGTTGGCATCAAGAGGTGTTGCAATGGTCTGGAGGTACTGTTTTAGGTGTTTCAGGTTAGTTCAATGAAGGCTGTAGAGGGCAGTGAGGGAGTTGTTCTGTTTCCTTGTTTGTCTGGGAGTTCTTGGAGTTGTTCAGGAGGGAGTATTGTTTCTGTTTTCTGTGAGGGAGTTATGCTGAGAGTGGGTAGTTTTAGGAGGTGCTGAAGGAGTGTTTTGGAGCCAAGTTTGCTTGGTTCTCTTGGTTGTTGGAAGAAGGAATAGAAGAGGAAAAAGTTCAGGCATTCCTAGTCTTCTTTTGAGTGTAGCAGGGGTCATTTTGGTTCTATTTGGCAAGCCTAGCAGCATGCCTAGTGCCTCTGCTCTGTGTGTGAGTTTTCAGGGCTGTTTCTGATGGTGTTTGGTGTTGGTTCTGAGTTGGGGAAGTGCAGGCATGTAGTTGGAGTTTGTTCTGTGATTGAGGTCTAGGTCCAGGTTTTATAAGGGAGGCAGAAGCAGGCAGGTTTTTTTCATTCAGTTTGTCAGGTTAGTGTAGAGGAGTTTAGGGGTTGATCTTGTTGGTTTGCAGTAAAGGATATGAGAATCTGGGTGTTCTTGTGTATGTGTGGGAGTTTCTGGAGTTGTTCAATTTGTAGTGAGGGAGTTGTCAGGCAGCCTATGTTGTTTGTCTTGATGTCTGAAGAGTTGTCATCTGGTAGAAGAGGGCTGTTTAGGGGTCTTTGTCTGCTTGATCTTTGAGCAGTTTGGGTGAGAGTGTAGCAGGAGTATGCAGTTGGAGTGTGTGTGTGTGTCCAGAGTCTAGAAGTGAAAAGGGGCTTTCCTAGTTTTTGTCCTGGTTCAGGGTCAGGGTTGGGAAGTTAGGTCTGGTTTGTTTAGTGGAAAGGAGTTTGGTGAGTATGCAGGAGTAAGCAGAGGGGCATGTGGTGCTGTGTTTGATTGTATAGTTGCATGATGGATGGTTATTAGTGGTCTGGAGATGTTTCAAGACTGGTATAATGTTCAGGGGGTTTCAACTAAGTGTATTTTGGTGAGTGAGGGAGTTTCTGGTAGCTGGAGGTGTGTGTCTAGTGTTTGTAAGTATGAAGTTGTAGCAGGTGTAGGCATGTGTGTGCAGGGTTAGCAGGTAGCTTAGGAGTCTGTTAGTTTGGTGATGCAGATTCAGGGTGGTGTAGCTTGGTGTCCTAGAGGTCTGGTTGCTTAGAAAAGGGGTCTGCTTTGTTTGGAAGCTGTGAATAGCAGAGTGCAGGTCATAAAGGGTTTCCAGTTTTCTTGGTTCATGTTGTAGCTTAGGGCATAGGGTCTGAGTGATGGTTGAATGCCTAGTGTATAGGTTTGTTTTGATCAAATGTAGCTTGCAGCAGTTTGATTATAGTCGTATAGATTTTGAATCCTCTCCAGTTTTGCTTCAAGCTTGCCTTCTTTTCAGGCCTAAGCCTCCTGTTCTTTAAGATTCGCTTCACCCTCTTCATGAATTGCATCCTTCCATGTTGCTTTTGTTTTTTTAGTCAGCTTTAATAGTCGAGTTTTCTTCTGTTTGGTTTGCTGCATCATTGCAACAGACCCTGAGTTAGTTACTTTGTTAGCCTGGAATACCTTTTGTAGTTCTGTTTTCTATTAAAGGCAGATAGATGCAAATATTTTTTCATTTCATTAGATTAATTAAATATTGGATAATCTAAGGCAATTATTGGTTCAAGTCTTTGAAATCACTTTAAGATTTGGGATTGCTTCGTGTTCTAGTAGTATTAAATTTCTCGGAAGTCTTGTTTTCCCTTAAGTACTAGCTGTCCAGATTTGGTACATGATAACAGTTTACCCTTCCTCCCAAATTAGTTTTAAAGCGCAGCACGCTAATCCTGTTTCTAGATCAAGTTTAATTCCTTCCTGCTGTTAATCCTTCTTAATTTTCTCTTGCCTTGAATCTCTTTTTTTTTAAAAAAAAAAAAACATTCTAGTACCATTTAGTGAAATGTTCAGGATTTTGCTTTCCTCGAGTTCCATTACTCAATAAGGTTGTAATAAGTCTGTCTTCTTAAGGAAATGGACTGTTTGTCTACTTGTCTATGCATTATACTCGATTATTTATTTGTTGCTTTCAAGCGTTAAGTTATTTCGTTATGTCGTTGCCTGAGTGAAGGATGTGCGTTTGAGCACACAGTATTTTTCTTAATCTGGTTAGCCCCTAGGATTTTGTGCTCGTTCAATTGGTACGACCTTGTTTAAAAAGTAGAAAGTTGTAGTCTAATAAATGATTTGTTTTGTTCTGTTGGTATGGTTCAATTGAGTAAAGTTCATTTTCTGTTAAAATTTTAAAGTTGTAAGCTTTACTTGTTCATTTGATTTACATAAGATAAGTGAGAGGATTTTGCTACCTGTTAGCCATTTTAACTGGGAAATTTTGTCTTCCTTCTTTATTCACCAGTTAAAACTTTTATTAATTGGTCATTTATTAATCTTTATCTCTTGTCTATTTTTTGCATGAATCTTGGGATCGAGTTGATTAAAACTCACAAATTGGGACGACTGTTTGCATTTGAAATTATTTGCTCCGCTTCACATTTTCGGGACTTGATATCCCCGAAAATGTAAAAGAAAGAAAATGAGAATCACAAAGTCCAAGGCTCAATGATGAGTTTGCGCTTCCGGGTTCTATCTCCTAAACTCTATCTTTCCCCGCTCCCTTAGAAAATGCATGTTGTATGGGATTTCCCCATAGACCGGATTAGTAGCCCGGTAGGATAGAAATGATATTTGAATTTTGAATAATTATTGTAAATTACTTAAATTATTTTTATATGAATGCTTTGTATCATTTCTTTGCGAATCGCCAATTAATTTATGGATGTTTAGAATCATTTGTCAATTAATGAGTACAAATAAAATTCGACTAAAATCTTACCATCGTCATAATTCGCATTTGAGTTGCTTCTTTACTTATTATATTAAATATTCAATTATTTATTTATCTAATCTAATTCATTTATTTAGTTAATCAATTAGATTTTAATCAATTATTTATTTATTTACTTAATCTAATTTATTTAATTTCAATTAATTATTTATTTGACCAATTAAATATTTATTCATTTATTTATTTAATTAATCAATTATTACTCATTTTCTCCTTTATTTAATTAAATTGATAAGTATTCATTTATTTAATTAAGTTATTTATTTGCTTATTTATTTATCTATTTATTCCATCAATTAATTAATCCTTTATTATTATCCAATTTATTTATCTAGTTTGCTTTTATTTTATTATCTAACTTCATTTAACCTTTACTTATTCTATTAATTAATCAATTGATTATTATTATTTTATTATCTATTTAATTAATCTTAAAATAGATCATTTATTTATCTAAGTATCGGCATAATTAAAATCTTATCTTATTTATGTTATTCATATTATCTTTATATAAAATTAGCTTTATATTTTCCTATCCTTAATAAATTCGTGAAAACCGTCGGATTAACCGCTTTTTTAGCGGATTTTCGAAAGTGCTCCCGCAAGGGACCTTCTTTCAGAAATAAAAGAACCACTTACCTAAGAATCTCTGATTTTAATTTAATTTCTTTTAAATAATTAAAAATAAATTGCACTCATTAGTTAACTTAGGTTCCTAATAATCCTTAAATTAGGTGGCGACTCCAAAGAAAACCCTTTGGAGTTCCATTTTGTTGAAATATACCTGAAACCTATCTTTTCTTAAAGAAAGGGTAATTTTTGGGGTTCAACAGGTGCCTCCAAAGAAATGGATATAAACACTTACCTTGTTATAAAGTTAGTACATCCACTCAATAACCGCTTGTCCTTTGGTTTCATTGCAAAACGATCCCACTCTATTCAATAAGCTGAAAAATATATCAAATTAGGCTAAAGGCTTCATTCCTCACATCTTAGGGCAATCCGGTTAAGAACCTGATACCCTATTCGCATACGCAATACGCAGGCCAGGCCTATGTACGGGGTTTAAGGTTACATAACCAAACCCCAAATAAATTACATTTATATGTTGCCCATAACTCACTGAGTACGAATATAGAATCAATTTCATTATCGGGGTCCATTTGACCCTTTAAACTATCAATTTACGTTATTAGGGCGATGTCTAATATCCCTATTTTTACCGTAAAAATATATCCAAACATACGTAATAAACTTAAATAATATATTAAGATACCTGAATGTTTTGGGGTGAAAATACTATTTTCTCTGGCCCCTTTTCTCATTTTCTGACATTTTTTCCACTCTGTATTTTCTGTTTCTCGCGTTTCTCCATTTCTGTTCGTTTCTCGTATCCTTTCCTCATTCTGATCATATCATTCAAATCTATATATATCCACCGCCCACTTTTGCTTTTCTCTTCTTTGTTTTGTCTTTTTCCCTTTTTTTTTAATTTTCTTTTCGCGACGAAAATTAAAATGGAACCCTACGATATTCGAAATAATTCCAACTTTTGCATACAAGTTATAAAAAATATATGTAACATATTCGCGAAGGCGGATCTCAAATTGGACTCCCGAAACTCAAGATGCGAATTTAAATAGAAAAGAAGTCAAATTATTTAACTTTCGGCATTTTAGCGGAAACTAGCCGAACAACATCGAAATTCACTTTCGAAAGTTTACAAAATCCACAAATAATCATATGAACCTAACAACGCTTTCGGATTTCGATTCGGAGTTCGTTCGTCAAAACCGAACTCGAAAATCCCTTTTTAATATTTATTGACAATAAAAACTGAAACCTTCTTCCGATGCCTACCAAACGAGTTCTGATTTAGCTCAAATTTTAAAGACAGGTCTTAATGGACCTTACGAATATTTTAAAATTATCAGCACACCAATCGGAGTCCTAACTTCCGAAACGACTGACCAAGGTCGTTTCATTGATGAAGCTCTAATTGATGGAGAAGTTGCAAAGATAAATGAAAGGGATATTACTGGTGATGAAGGTAGGGATAACAGAGCAGAGAGTGAAGAGATTGTAAAGAATGTTATTGTTGAAGAGAATCAAGCGACACAAGCAACAGTGCAGGTGGATGAAGCTGATGCAGCAGCAATGCATGTGGATGAAGCTGATGTGTTTGTGAATCAAGTGTTTGTGAGTCTGAATGATCAATTTGCTTAAGAGAATAGTGGAGCAGATAATATTTGACAGATTAATGCTTGTTTTTGTATTAGTTGACAGTTGAATTGGTTGTTAATGATAGTAGTTGATGACAGTAGTTGCTGGTTTATGTTTATTGATGAAAGTAGTTGACAGTTAACTTAGAACTTGATATTTTTGTAAATATTATGGTTAGCCATGGACAAGTGTATGGTAGCTAACTTGTTTTTCGGTTAGTTTTTGGATATTAAGTGTTGGTTTATTAATGCAACTTGTTAGGAATTCAGACACGTAGTTCATTGTTCAATGTTTCAATTTTGGTTTGCAACTGATAATATGTTTGTACTTATGTGCTTGCAACTTAAAGAATATCGAAGATTTTATAACAAAAACAGTCATACGAACACAACAATTAGTGTGTCAAAATATTACACATCTCCGGGTAGATTACAAAATTTGCACTGTGTCAAAATAATACATATATCCGGATAGATTACAGAATTTATACAGTGTCAAAATATTATACTAGATCAATTGGGATGTCTAAAACACCAATATTTACATAATAAAACTAGGGAACTAAGAGGAGATCTACTTAATAAAGGAGCAAATTATACAACCAGCAACCATTGACTTAATCAACTTCTTTAGTCGATGCATCTTCATTTCAGCTTCTCTCAGCATGATTTTCAGAAAATTCTTTTGCTCTTCACACTCACTCAACAGTTTTCTCATTAGAACACAATAGTCTTCAGTTTCTTTTAGCTTTCTAACTGTAATCACATAATTTTGGCACACAAAATTCAAAAATGCTCGAAATATTCGTGTTAGATACTTAGGACGTGTCGTCAATTTTTTCTGGACTTCTAGTGTTTGTTCTTAATTAAATTTGTTTCTAATTAGGACGTTAAAATTTGAAAATTAACAAAAATCACTTGTTACGTGCTTAATTTTTTGTAATTCTATGTTTAATTGTGATAGTGTTGTAAAGTATGTGGTTTGATTTTAGTTTAGTTGTGTGTGCATAAGTAATTTTACGGCCATTTGTAAAAAATATCACAGCCCAATGCCAAGTCCACCAGCCCAATATTTTAACCCGGCCCATACCCCACAATATATAAACCAAATCCTTCATTTTTCACTCCCTCACACCCTTTAGTCTCATGACTAACAAAACTCTGTCAAAATTTTGCCCCATCGCCGGAATTCGCCTTCCACCGGCCGGCCACCGCGCTGCCGCCGCCGGCCACCACCTCCGGTGGCCGGAAAATTTAGCAAAGTATATCATCGGATAGATCTCGACCTCCTTGTTCCATTTCCACCATTGATTTTTGCAAAGGAGCGACCAATTTTCGTAGATCGACGGTCAAAGCTTCGGTCAAAATTGAAAATCCGGCCACTTTGATTTTTTTTGGGGTTAGTTTCTTTGTTCCTTTCTTTTCTTTTGCTCCTCTCTACCTCTCCCGTACCCCATTTCTTAAAAAATTTTCTCTCCCCCGCCTGTTTTTGTTCACCCGTTTCTGATCGTTTGTTGTTCTCTTCTTCTCTTTTTCTTTGTTTCTCGTTCTGTTTTGAATGTGGCTGTTGATTGGAGGGAGTATGGTGTTGGTTTGGGTTTGATCGTAGGGGCTGTTTTGAGTCCGTTTTGGGGCTGTTTTGGGGAAGCCGTTAGTGAGGCTTAGGAAACGGTTTTTCCATGATCTGTGGTGGTTTGTTTGCTTATGGGTGGTGGCGATATGGTGATGACTGTTGAGTCGCTATGGTTGTGAGGGAACTCTTTGAGCAGTAAGGGGTGGTGTGAAATGCAGAATAGGCTAGGAGGCGATGGCTTTTGGTTTCTGTTCATGTGTAAAATCATGAGGACGATGGTGATATTGTAGCCAATAGTGAGGCAGCAGCGCTCATGTCCGCGATGGGTGAGCATTTGTTTGAACGCGACGCAGCCTTGGAGTTGACGGGTTAGGAAAAGAATCCTTTGATCTATTTGCTTTCCTTTATCTGTTTGGCCACAAGATCAAAATGTTTAGTTTGAAATTAATGATTAGAGTGATATTAGCATGAGAAGTTTATTGAAATCCTAGTTTGTTACTGCAGTAAATTCATAGTTTTGTTACTCCATCAATTAATCATGTTGTACATTTGTTTAACTTATTCAAGTTATAATGACACGGTTTGTTTGCTCATCAGTTTAAAAATGGTATTCAGCTATGGTTTCTTATTCAAGCATATCTTTGTTGGATTACTGTTTGTTTAGCATATTTTTTGTCTAAAGCCTCTTGTTTGAAATAAGGAAATCTTTATGTGCCTATTTATTTTGTCTTGGTTTTTCTGATTCAAAGTTTAAGCATGTTTAAGATCTGGATTTTCGTTTCATTAGTCTTAACACAAATTAGTTTCTCAATGAAAGTTAATGAAAGTTTAAGCATGTTTGATGAAAGTTAATACACTGTGATGATGTTTGGTTGTAGTCGTTGAGTAATATAGTATAGTTTGTATTTATTTGCTTGCTAGGTATGGTTAAGAGGTCATTTAGACCATTGTTTAAGAATTGTTATGGTATTCTAGGTCTGATTTGTTTTCATGCTTTTAGCCTTTAGGACTTAAGTGATGGGGTTTCTTTAGTTTTGTGAAATAGTTACTAAGTTTAATTTCTCAAATTTTGAAAAGGAAAAGTAAAAAAATATATAGATAAATAAAAGTGTCAAGAAGTCAGACTTTGGGGGAAGGGGAAGCTTAAAAATGGAAAGATTCAGCTTTGCTTTTAAGTAGGTGAGAAAGCTAGCACAAAAATGGCAATGCAAATCTTTTGCATTAATGACCTTGGACTTCTACACCAACAGCCCATTTTCCCCCCTTTTTTTTACTTTCACTTTCCCCCCTTTTACTTTCATCTCTCTCCTATATATATAGGCATTTACTACACATTAAATATAGACATTAACTCTCTCAACTACTTTGAAAGCACAACATTTTTCAGATCTGAAAAAACATAGAAAGGAATAGAAAAAACTTTAGAAAGAAAGAAAGAAAAAAAAAAGAGAGGAAAAAATAGCAAGAAAAGAAAGGTTTTTGAGTTTAGGTTATTATTTCAAAAAGGTTGTCATTTGGGGCTGTTTTTGTTGCTGGACCTTAAAAGGCGGTTGGTTACTTTGCTGAGTTTTCTAGGCTGCTTGTCTTGCTGAGTTTCGGATATAACACTAGGTAAATTTTCCAAAGCTTTCCATGTTTTATCTTGCACATGTTTTAGAAATGTCTATAACCTAAAAATTGTGTAAGAAATGGGCTATTATGCTATAAGATTAGACCAGGCCCAATAGAACTCTTTACTCACTATGTGTCCATGCTCATTTTATCCTATTTACTTAACTGATTTCTAATTGAATGTATGTTTGAAATGATGATTTATTTTTAACAAGTTCATAACTTTGAAGTATGTGTAAAAATTAAATTTGGTTGTTTAAGACAAAGTGGACAGATTCGAAAAAATGGATAGAAAATAAGCCTTGAATGTAAGCATGTTCAAAAACAAAAAAAAAAAACGTACAGAAAACTTTGTTTTGAATGAATTTGCAAAGATAGGCAATTTTTTAACTAAGGATTAGGCAAAAATGAGCTAAATCAGGACATTTTCGCAAGATCGTAAAATAATGGACAACAATATAATTTTTAAAGAAATGCAGTAAACAAGTGCATGAAATTTAAGATTTATAAACCTGGCTAAACTTGAAAGAAAATATGCAAAACAGGACATTAGTGCAAATCTGTCTACGTGAGTGAATCTGTGAATCTGAAGACAAAATGGGCTTTCATATTTTTTGCAAATCTGCCCCTTTTTAGCTCCAGCCTTTAAGTTTAAGGCTACAATAAAATAAGTGGATCAAAATTTTTGCGAATCTAGCTCGATTAATTTCAGTCTTTTAATGTTAGGCCCTAATAGTGTTTGATGTAAACTTAGTAATTTTCTTGATTTATTTCGAATCGCGCTTTTGTAAATATTAAATTAAGCCACATTTAATCAAAAACATCGGAAGCAAATCCGTAAATAGACCAATCCTCTGTGAGGTTGAAAATGCGTAATATTATTTTATCTATTATGAATTAAAGTGTAAATCCGTCCGATCCTCCGTGAGGTTGGATAAGAATAACACTTTAAATTCTTCTGGATCAATTGAATTCAAATCAACGGCAAAAAAAAAAAAAAAAAATAATAATAATACAACCATGTTTAATAAATCAAAAATCGCGTCAATAAAAGCAACTGTGCTTGGCACAGGACTCAAGGGTGCCTAACACCTTCCCGCGAGTCAATCGAGATCCTTACCCGGAACTCTGATGCAGACCACTTACGAGTCATAGGTGTTCCAAGGTACCTCTTGGGTGACTTGGCACACCTTTGAACTATGTCAAGTGGCGACTCCGAAAAATCTCTAAATAATTTTGTACCTTTAAACACCTAAGTCACAACCTACCTTTTATTTATTTTAGTAAATTTTAGGGTGTGACAGCTTGGCGACTCCGCTGGGGAAATTAGTGAAAACTAGAATCTCCGGCTTCGATTAAATTGTCGCATGTTTTAATTTATTAAATATTTGGTTGTTGTATTATTGTCGTTATTACATGAAAAGTTGAATGTTACCGCTTTGACATTTTTTGAACTGTATATAAACTGTCTTCCTCCGCAACCCTCTGAGTCTCTGAAACACACACACACGTACACTTACCAGATTGCTTGTGGCATCTGGGACTTTCTTACTAAATTGCCCATGATTTAGGAGGAAGGCGTGACGGGGTTTTAGGCCGGACACACTGTCTCCGGATGGCCCTGATACGCTTTCCGCCCGGTTTGTCCACCGGGTTTTCAGCCAGTCTAGACACTGAGTCAGTTATGTCACCTAGAGTTAAACCTTTAGGCCCAATTATCTGCATCATATCCGACTTAATGAGGTGCGATACACCGGTATTGCACTTGTCTAGGTTGACTACCTTTTTTCTGAACGGGACCCACTTCCCGGGAAAGACTTGTCTAAAAAAGCATTCTATGTGTTGCATGCGATTAGGAAAGGTTGTTATGCTGACCAAGTTGGGGAGAGACGAATTTCAAAAGAAAAAAAAATAGAAAAAAAAAAGAAGAGAAAAATGAAAGGAAAAGTGAGGAAGAGGTTGAAATTTATGTTTTAAATGTAAATGTTTTGCTATTTTTATAAAATTGAGTCATACTGCTGTAATGGCAAATTTTTGTAAAAATGCCGGTGTTTGCCGTCTTTTGTATATGTCAGTTTGTGTCGTTATAATGACGAAAATTTTATAAAAAAAAAAAATAATAAATAAATAAATAAATAAATAAAAAATATGTACATACTTAGTAGTTAGAAAGTCAAAAAATTTCATGTCAGTTTTCACGCCGTTATAATGGCGAATTTTTAGAAAAAAGGCTCGTATACCGATATTGGGAGTTTTTGAGATCCAGTTTTTCACGTCGTTATGCCGACGAATTTTTGCAAAAGTACTGTAGTGTTCATCACTGGAAATGAAATTTTGTTTTGATGTCAATGTGGCGTCGTTGTAACGTCGAATTTTTCTTTTATAAATTACATCTAAATACCAATGTTGGTAATTTCCCGGAGTCAGTCCTGATGCCGTTATGATGGCAAAATTTTTCGATTCTCTTAGGGTCAACTTTACGTCATTACAATGACAAAAGTTTTGTTGAAAATTGGAGTTTCGAATTAGCAGTTTAGGCATCTGTTTTGCTCTGTCGGTCAGTTGTCTTAAGTTGTTCTCAGGTTTTCAAACATTTGACACATTTTTTTTATTAGGAACAATGGCTGCATCATCTTCTAGGACAGTCAAGAGAAAGTACCCTGCTGATGCCACTCTACCCTCTATTATGATGACTGATGGCCCACCCAAATCGGATAAATCTCTGAAGTCTTGGTGGGACGCAATGAGTCAAATGCAGAAAGATATAGTCCAGGAAAAGATTGGTTTTCTGACTGACCTTGTGACTAAACCTATTGTCCCGCGTCGAGACTTGGTCAGTGCATTGGTTGGGTTTTGGAATCCAAGCCAAAATACCTTCTGTTTCAAGGGGTTTGAGATGACGCCGACCCTCGAAGAGATAGCTGGGCTTCTTAAGCTGGATTTTGAGAAAAAGAATATGATTGCTCCAAGGAAGGTTAATGAGCGGGAATTTTTCAATAATATCAAGGTACGAACAGACCTCTCGATCGCTAGTGTTCGCCAAGGCTGGATTTCATTTGATTACCTGTACGATCGTTTTGGGGCCGATAATGGTTTTAAGAAGTATGGATTTGAGTTCCACGACAAGCTGAAATATGGAGATTGGGTGCTACTTTGCCCTAAGGTCTTCGTGTTCGCTTTTCTAGGGTTGTTGGTTTTTCCACTACCGGATAGAGCGATATCTATTAAGGTCAGTTGGATAATGGCAGCTTTATATGGTGGAGCACCGGACGCCACTATCATCCCGACGATTCTGGGTAGCATATTTCATGCTTTGACTCGATGCCACAAGGGAGAAAGCGCTTTCTTTGAGGGGTGTAACCTTCTATTGCAGGTCTGGTTCTTGGAGCATGTACGCCCTTGCCCACCTCGTGATATTCTTAGGTACTGTGACATCGATTATCTTGAATACCATCTCGAACACATCGAGAAGTATAAATTCCCAGAAAATGAGCCAGACTGGAGGTCTTTCTTGAACTCTCTCACGTCGGACAAGATTTTGTGGCAGTGTAGCTGGTTTCCTAAGAGGGAGGTTGTATACAGATGCGTGGATCGTCCTTTTCTCGTTCTGATGGGTTTGACAGCATCCCAGCCTTATGTTCCTCTGCGTGTACTTAGGCAGTTGGGTCGAAAGCAGGAGATCCCAATAGTTGAGGACATGAGTGCATATGTCTCAGACTATCCTCTCAACCCAGCTACTCTTAGAGGTGAGATCTTGTGCCTGTGGGATACTAGGAGGCGCCTCGCAGAAAACACACAAGTTCAGGATGGACTTAAGGGGGAGGTCGTTCGGGAGTACAAGGTGTGGTATTACCACCTGCCCATACCTAGAGAGATGCCCGCGAGGTCGAGAGCAGGCATGGTCGACACTGAGGCTAGGCTGGATATGCAGGTTCAACTTGCTAGGCGTGAGATTAGGGAAGAATACCGCGCTACCATACAAAACTTAATTGCAGAGAGGGATGCCGCCAGAGCTGCTCAGTCAGAGAGTGAGGGTTTCGCGCATCAGCACCTAGACACAGTCAGACGACTCCGTGTCATGCACTCACAGGCATTGACAGAGCGGGATGCCGACAGGGCAGCTTTGTTGGAAAGCAGGAGAAGGGAGGATTATCATCGACAGGATGCCATAGATTCTCGAGCTCAACTTGACAGGGCACTAGAGCAGGGTGAGCAGCTCAGAAGGCTAGCACAGGACCGACTTCGAGATATACAGGCTGCAGGACAGACCATCAGTGTAGCTTATCGGCAGGTTTACGACTCTGCTACATATGTTGCACAGTCCATCAATGAGTATAGGAGGCTTCCTGCGGAGGACATACTCCCACATGTGCTTCCCTTCGTCACTAGAGTTGCAACAGATTTGAACGGATTGCGTCGTACCTTTGCAGAAGGCCCGCCAGTAAATCCTGAGGAGCCGTTCGAGTTCGACCCAGAGGAGCCAGCTGACTTTGTGCCCCAGTCACCTTAGTAGATACATCAGGCCAAGATGATGCAGATTATTGTTGTTTTTTGTCATTTATTTTACATCTTGGCATTGTTGTATTTTATGTCGCTTCTGAATTTGGCATATTGTAATTTATTTTTACTTTTTTCAGTCAGTTGTACGTTTCTTTTTTGTCGTGCTCCGGAAGCATTGTATGTACTCTTTTTTTTTAGTAATGAAAGTATTTTGCTTATTTTTATGTGTCAATTCATTTCACCCTCTGGCCTCGCTTGAAAAATATACGGAAAAAAAAAAAAGAGAGAAAAAGAAGAAAAGAAGAAGAAGTCAAACAATACACTTGGGGATCTAATCTAAACCAATTTGGGATGGCGCATAACGACCTTAGGCATTGTTTAGGCCGACGAGCAAATTCATATTCCATGCTATCTTGTTGCACTAACGTGTTTTGATTTGTTTAGAGCTTGAGCAACTGCCGTGCTGGCCCCACATTCCTATTCCACCAGAATCAAGGGACCACTGCCTGTTCCAGAAGTGGTTGAAGCACCTCTTCAAGAAGACACTCCAGCAACGATGGCCGAAGAAACTGAGAACACTGAGCTGGTTCGCTTGGCTGAACAACAGGCTATGATGGCCGAGGATTTCACGGCCATGAAAGAAATGATGATGCAACTGGTCCGTAACTTGTCAGCAGTTCAGGCACCTCCTGCTCCACCAGGTGCTGCTGGTTTCACGGCGAATGCTCAGCCACCAGGGCAAGGGCAATCTACAATGGTAGAAGACCCCCGTTATCCTCCAGGGTTCGGTCCACATCCAGAAACTGACAACGTAGCTGGACCTTCTACTGTACAACCTGGGGCACAATTCCCGCAGCATAGACAACATGGCCAAGCCCAAGTTCCTGCCACGGTATTCACTGTTCCTGCAGGACACACTTTGCAAAGGTCAAACAGTGACCCACAGTTGAGGGCTCGTGATCAACAATTCGACCAAACTCGGGGTAATGTACTCCGCCCCACTGAGTCGTATGATCATGGACACCACCCAGAATCACATGCTGATGTCGAAAGATTGGGGAAAACAGAAGAGGCTGACTTTGCTCGGAAATTGAAAAGCCTGGAGCAAACTGTGAAAAACATACAAGGGCAAGGGGGTAAAGCAAGTATTTCATACAAAGACATGTGCTTATTCCCTCATGTGCCATTGCCTGAAGGTTTTGTTGTGCCCAAATTCGATCCGTACACTGGACAAAGTGATCCAAGGATCCATGTGAAGATATACCTTAACAAAATGAGGGGTATCGAGAAGGACGAATTATTGATGGCGTACTTTGTGGACAGTTTGGGAGGACCGGCCACAGAATGGTTTGTGCAACAAGATGTTTCCAAGTGGGTCACCTTTGACGACATGGCCAGCGCTTTCCTGAATCATTATGGCTACAAAATGGAGGCTGCTCCTGATCGTTCTTCTTTGAAGACGATCACAAAGAAACCAGGGGAAAGCTTCAGAGAGTATGCCTATAGGTGGCACGAACAGGCGGCGCGTGTGAGCCCTTTGATCCCAGACGATAAAATGGTTGAAGAATTCGTCGAAGTGCTTGACGAAACATATTACCAAGCGATGGCCTCTGCCCTTGGGAAGCAATTCAGTGAAGCAGTAAAGATTGGGGAGATGATTGAGAGAGGAATCAAAGCGGGTAAGATTGTTAGCCAAACAGCTTTGAGAGCCACGACCCAAGCGTTGCAATCAGGGTCGGGTACTTTTGGGAAGAAGAAAGAGAAGAAAGACGAAGTGGCAATGGTTGGTCCTGGACCGAGAAGAAATGATGGGAGATACAATGACCGTCAGGGGTACATTCAGGCACCCCCGCCACAACAATTCTATCCAACTCACGGCCAACAATTTGCCATGCCGCAGTTCTCATTCCCTGTAAATGCAGCATCCTATGCTCAGCCGCTATCTGGTCCACAATGGCGTCCACCCCCTGCTCCAGTCCAATACAACAATCAACAAGCACATACTCAATTCCAGGCTCACCAGGAGACGCCTTATCGACCACGAGGTCCGCAGGGTTTTCGTCCAAACATGCAACAAAGAAACATGCAACAAGAGAAAAGGCAGTTCACCCCACTGGGGGAAACCTACACTAATTTGTTTGAGAAGTTGCAACAAGCCAATCTGTTGAAGCCAATCCCGGGAAAAGTGAACCCCAATGGAAGAGTTGATCATTCACGCCATTGTGCGTTTCATTCTGGAGCACCTGGACATGACACAGAATCCTGCTGGGAACTCAAAAGGGCAATCCAGGCAATGATAGACAACAACCAGATAAAAGTCGTGGGGGATGAAACACAAAATGTAAATCAAAATCCTTTACCAGCTCATGATGTTCAAAACAACGTACACATGGTAGGGATGGTATGCATAGAAGAGGACATGAAAGGGAAAGCCGCCAAGCAGATTGTGGCAGTTGATCCCTCCCCAGACTTCAAAGGCCCTGAGCCATTTATTGATATAATCAGGGGAAAGTCAAGTGTGTCTGTTGTCAACAAAGCAAAGCAAGATACTACTGTTGAGCCAAGTTTCACAATTCCGGCTGCAAAGCAGGAAAAAGTTCATGACAGTGCACCAGCATTTATCGTGCAAGGGGCATCATGCCAGAAAGCTCCGGTCTTCGAGGTTAAGGCAAAGAAGTGTGAACCGGTTATCATCACTCAAGCAGCGCAACTCCCTGTCAAAAGTACAAAGGCCGTTCCTTGGAACTACAACAAAACAATTGTGTCTTACAACGGGAAAGAAATCATGGAGGTTGCTGCAGACGTGAATGGTCTAACTCGGTCCGGGAGATGTTTCACCCCGGAAGAATTGAGAAAGGCAAAGCCAGGTCGAGAAGACCAAGGACCTATCAAAGAGCCGGTGTCTGAGAAAGAAGCTGAAGAATTTTTGAAGAAAATGAGATCGACGGATTATTCTATCGTCGAGCAACTGAGAAAGACTCCAGCTCAGATATCACTCTTATCTCTACTTATGAACTCTGAAGCACATCGCAATGCACTGTTGAAGATATTAAATGAGGCCTACCTTCCTGAACAAACTACTGTGGCTAATCTGGAAGCACTTGCTGGCAGAGTATTTGAGACTAATCGTGTGATGTTCACCGATGAGGAGCTGCCAGCAGAAGGAACCGGTCATAATCGAGCGCTTCATGTCTCAGTTAAGTGTGAAGACTCCTATGTCACACGTGTTCTAATAGATGGTGGCGCGGGATTGAACATTTGCCCTCTGTCTACATTGAAGAGTCTAAGGGTGGATATGAGCAAAATCAGGGCAAGTTCCTCTGCTGTTCGTGCTTTTGATGGTGGAGTTCGAGAATCTTTGGGCATCATCAATCTTGAGTTAACCATTGGTCCCGCTGCCTTCAACATTGAGTTTCAAGTCATGGAAACGGATGCATCGTACAATCTGTTACTAGGCCGACCATGGATTCACATGGCTTGTGTTGTACCCTCCACAGTTCATCAGGTGGTCAAGTTTACTTGGGATAATCAAGCTGTCGTGGTTTATGGAGAGGATGACTCGCAGTTCAACAACAGCCTGGACGTACCAGCCCTTGAAGCCGTCACTACACGCCCGACCATCATGTATCAAACTTCCGATGTGGTGTATGTGGAAAAGGTAACAGAAGGGAAACCTATACCCATCCCAAGAGTGTCAGAGACGTCTATAATGATGGCATCTGAAATGTTAAAGCATGGTTTCCAATTTGGAAAGGGTTTGGGAGCATCACTACAAGGCAGGGTAAATCCAGTTTATCCAAATGGCGTGCAAGGTACGTGGGGACTAGGGTTCAAGCCAAAAGCAGCTGATCGCAAGCAAGCAAAGAAAAAGAAGTCGGAAGTTTGGTCTCTCCCAAAGCCAATTCCGTGTCTCGCTCAGTCTTTTGTGGGGTATGTCATGAAACCAAAGGTTGTCACTACAAATGTCAACACAGTGGAAGACAATCAGGATGCGCCATTTGATCTGGGTGGCATCTTTGAAATCTGCATGGTACAGCCGGGTGAAGGCTCCAGTAATGCTTCAATTCAGTACATTGGCCCAGACGTGCACCTGACTAATTGGAATGCAACTCCCTTCCCCATCAGGAAGGGGTCTTGGTAGACTGTTGTTTTACAGTTTTCTTTTGAATACACTTGGATATTCTAAGGGTTGTATGCCAAGTGTATTATTTTGCTCATCTTTCCTTTTGTAATTCAAACCCTTTTTCATTAATGAAAGGCCAAGAGCCAAGCTTTACTTCAATCTCTGTTCATATTCCTAATTTTATTCTATTTTTGTTTATCTGTAGTGATATATCTGCTAGTCCTGATATCATGACATGTTCAAGGAACTTATCGTCCATCCAGGGACCGCAATCTGATTTTGGCTCCATAACCATAGTTGAGGTTGAAAGTGACGAAGAAAACATTGAGGAATCTGTTAATGAGATCGAATATGACGGGGAACAGGCAGATTTTGAGATAGGCCTGGAAGTTGAACGCCATGAGGGCAAGCCTAAACCCAATTTGGCTGATACAGAGGATGTTAATCTTGGGAGCCCTGATGATGTGAGGGAAACTAAGATAAGCATGCATGCCCTACCTGAAGTGAAGAATGATATTCGGAAAGTGCTCTTTGAATATCGAGATGTTATTGCATGGTCGTATGATGAGATGCCGGGTTTGAGCTCCGAATTGATAGTCCACGAATTGCCAATTCAACCCGGTTTTCCTCCAGTAAGACAAATGCAACGGAAGTTCAAAACTGATATGATCAAGAAAATCCATGATGAAATAATGAAACAGCTGGATGCAAAAGTGATTCAATCGGTTCAGTACACTACTTGGGTTGCAAATGTTGTTCCGGTTCCTAAGAAAGATGGAAAAACAAGGATATGTGTCGACTATCGAGATTTGAACAAGGCAAGTCCCAAAGACAATTTCCCGTTGCCTAACATTCACACTCTCGTAGACAATTGTGCCAAACATGAGATATAATCCTTTGTTGACTGCTATGCTGGATATCACCAAATCCAGATGGATGAAGATGATGCATACAAAACAGCATTCACTACACCTTGGGGAACTTATTGCTATAGAGTGATGCCGTTTGGCTTGAAATGCTGGGGCAACCTACGTAAGGGCTATGACTGCCATTTTCCATGATATGATGCATAAAGAAATAGAAGTGTACGTGGATGATGTGATCATCAAGTCTAGAACTGCTGAAGACCACGTGAGAGATCTCAGAAAGTTCTTTGAAAGGCTCCGTAGGTACAATCTGAAGCTGAATCCAGCCAAGTGTGCATTTGGTGTGCCTGCTAGAAAATTGTTGGGTTTCATTATTAGTAGGCGAGGTATTGAACTGGATCCCGCAAAGATCAAAGCAATACAAGAACTACCTCCGCCTCGAACCAAGAAGGATGTTAAAAGCTTTCTAGGCAGGTTGAATTACATCAGTAGGTTCGTTGCTCAACTTACCACAATATGTGAGCCGATCCTCAAGTTGTTGAAAAAGAATGCATCGATTGCATGGACCGAGGAGTGCCAAGAAGCCTTTGATAAGATCAAGCAATACTTGTCAAATCCTCCTGTTTTGGTTCCGCCTGAGCCTGGACGACCATTATTTTTGTATTTGTCAGTCAATGAAAACTCTTTTGGTTGTGTACTGGGGCAACATGATGCCTCGGGAAAGAAAGAACAGGCCATTTATTATCTGAGCAAGAAGTTCACAGATTGCGAGGCCAGATACACTTTGTTGGAAAGGACGTGTTGTGCTCTAACTTGGGTTGCACAAAAGCTGAAACATTATCTTTTGTCCTATACCACTTATCTGATTTCCCGGATGGATCCATTGAAGTACATATTTCAAAAGCCGATGCCAACTGGCAAACTTGCAAAATGGCAAATCCTGCTCACAGAATTTGACATAGTTTATGTCACCAGAACTGCAATGAAAGCTCAAGCCTTAGCTGATCATTTGGCTGAAAATCCGGTGGATGATGATTATGAGCCATTGAAGACTTACTTCCCTGACGAGGAGGTAGATGTGCTTGAAGAGTTGATTAATGAAGAAGAGCACGTGTGGAAAATGTACTTTGACGGTGCTTCTAACTCAAAAGGCCATGGTATTGGAGCAGTCCTCATTTCTCCCACGGGACATTACTATCCGGCAGCTGCCCAACTCCGCTTCAGTTGCACTAATAACACATCTGAGTATGAAGCATGCATAATGGGTTTGCGCATGGCTCTAGACATGGACATCAAAGAATTGCTTGTGATCGGAGATTCAGATCTTTTGATACGCCAAATGAAGGGTGAATGGGAAACTCGAGACCTTAAGCTGATCATGTACAAGCAGTGTATGGACGATCTTCGCCAAAAGTTCAATGTTCTAAAGTTTAGACATGTCCTCAGAATACATAATGAGCTGGCTGACGCATTGGCTACATTAGCCTCAATGCTTGTCCATCCTGATAAAGCCCATATTGATCCGCTAGAGATTCAGGTCCAAAGTCAACATGCATACTGCAATGTGGTTGAAGAAGAAATTGACGGTCAACCGTGGTATTTTGATATCAAGAATTTCCTTCAAAATGGGACGTATCCGCCAATGGCAGAAAACAATCAAAAGAGAACACTTCGACGACTGGCAAGTGGCTTCTTTTTGAGTGGCGGAGTGGTGTACAAAAGGACACCTGATCTGGGCTTGTTGAGATGCGTGGATGCAACTGAAGCCACGAAAATTCTCAATGACATGCATTCGGGGATCTGTGGACCCCACATGAGCGGGCACGTGCTAGCTAAGAAGGTACTCAGAGCAGGATACTTCTGGCTTACCATGGAACACGACTGCATTACTTTTGTGCGAAAGTGTCATCAATGCCAAGTACACGGTGATTTGATACATTCACCTCCTTTAGAGTTGCACACAATGTCAGCCCCTTGGCCTTTTACAGCATGGGGAATGGATGTTATCGGACCTATTGAACCAAAAGCATCAAATGGACACAGATTCATTCTGGTTGCAATAGATTACTTCACCAAATGGGTTGAGGCTGTGACTCTCAAGTCCGTGACCAAGAAAGCTGTGGTGGATTTCGTTCATTCTAATATTATTTGTCGCTTTGGTATCCCAAGTACCATCATCACTGATAATGCGGCAAATCTGAACAGTCATTTAATGAATGACGTGTGTGAAAGATTCAAGATCATACACCGGAATTCCACACCTTACCGACCAAAGGCAAACGGCGCGGTCGAAGCAGCCAATAAGAATATCAAGAAGATCCTTAGGAAAATGATACAACGATCTCGTGATTGGCATGAGAAGTTGTCTTTCGCTCTCCTTGGTTACCGCACAACTGTGCGCACTTCCATAGGTGCAACCCCGTATTCATTGGTATACGGAACTGAAGCAGTCATACCCGCCGAAGTAGAAATACCGTCTCTCAGAATCATCGTGGAAGTAGAGATTGAGGACACAGAGTGGGTCAAGACCCGATTGGAACAATTGTCATTTATTGATGAAAAGAGGCTCAATGCAGTTTGTCACGGTCAATTGTATCAGCAAAGAATGGCCCGAGCCTACAACAAGAAAGTGCGCCTCCGCGACTTGAAAGAAGGGCAATTAGTCTTGAAAAGAATCTTTCCTCATCAGGAAGAAGCTAAAGGGAAATTTGCTCCAAATTGGCAAGGGCCATACTTGGTAAAGAAAGTATTGCCAAATGGCGCCTTGTACCTTACGGATAGAAGGCAGGACAGCTGAAATACCCGTCAATGCAGACGCGGTCAAGAGGTACTACATTTGATTTCAAGATGGCTTTCAAACCAGGATGAATGCAAGGCTTTTATTCTCTTTTGCTATCCCAAATTGTATCCCTTGTTAGCATTTTGAACGTCGTACTTTTGAGGCATGTTCTCAGTTTGAAATCAATGTAATTGTACCAAGATGAAATGAAACTGAAAAGCATCAAAAAGAAACTTAGGCATTTGCCTAGAGCTACGTCTGACCTGATTCCTCTCAAAAGGATACGTAGGCAACCATTTCGGTGCGGTCACAACAAGAGAAAATTCCTCTTTCCCTGTTTTCTTTTATTGACGCAACACTTGCCTCCAAGTTTGCGGCCAACGTCAAAAGAGATTTAGATCCCCATTTTATGCTAAACTGGGGCAGAAGTTTGTTTTTATTTTATTTCATAAATAAAATAAAATAAAAACAAACTTCTATCATTGTGGTATCATCTACTCACATGTTTCAAGAGATGTTTAAAAAAAAAAAAAAAAAAAAAAAAAAAAAAAAAAAGAAGAAGTCTTGCCGGTGAAAACCTGAGAAGGCGCCGCTAGACAAACAGTGAGGAAAAAGATTAAAGAGAGAGGCTAGTTGGCGAAAACCCGAAAGGGTGCTACTAGTCGACTTGAGAGTCACCTCAACTTGGTTATGGTTTAATATCTTCCGTGGATCAACTCTCAACAAACAAGTGGTACTGGTCGGACGAGGTTATCCAAGATACATGTCATGATCATCAAGGCCGCCAGGATATTGCCAGATAAGTTTCTCTTTTCAGAAAGACGTTCTCCGTCCAAACGACTTTCGCCCTTAAACTTTTTTTTATTATTTTTTCATTTTTGTACATCTTGCCTCATCATTAATTCCTCGACCTTTCGGCGCTAACCTCACATGAGCAACAAAAGAAAATTGCAAAACTCTGTCTTTCAGGATTCAGGTTTAATTCCAGCGAGCAGGGCACACCCTCGACAATGGAAAAGTTCTCAGCAAGTCATGATCAACATTGATAATTGGAGCCCAGCACCGCACATCAGGCCGGAAGGACGACATACCAAAATTGTATCATGAAAAGTGGATATGTTTGGGAGAAGCTTTAGGCGTTTGTTCATCCCGCAGTACTGTGAAGAAATAGAACGAGAAGTCACTAAGCTTATTTGCAAGATCTGAAACAGGGTGTATCCTCGATGCAGAAAGTAAGTGTGACATTTGCTATGTTGCTAAGAAAGAGCTAGGACCACTTGAATTGCGGTAGGTGCGCCAGATATCAGACGGAACTCCATTCTCTCTTCAAGTCAATTCCCGCTAAAAGATAGCGATCATTTCCTTTTCGAGTCAGTTCGCTCAAAGATAGCATCATTTCCTTTCCATGTCAAGATCTGCTAAAAGATAGCGATCATTTCCTTTTTCGAGTCAGTTCGCTAAAAGATAGCGATCATTTCCTTTTCGAGTCAGTTCGCTCAAAGATAGCGTCATTTCCTTTCCACGTCAAGATCTGTTAAAAGATAGCGATCATTTCCCTTTAGAGTCAGTTTCGCTAAAAGATAGCGTCATTTCCTTTCCATGTCAAGATCTGCTAAAAGATAGCGATCATTTCTTTTTCGAGTCAATTTCGCTCAAAGATAGCGATCATCTCCTTTCGAGTCAATCCCGCTAAAAGATAGCGTCATTTCCTTTCCGTGTCAAGATCTGCTAAAAGATAGCGATCATTTCTTTTTCGAGTCAGTTTCGCTCAAAGATAGCGTCATTTCCTTTCCATGTCAAGATCTGCTAAAAGATAGCGATCATTTCCTTTTTCGAGTCAGTTCGCTAAAAGATAGCGATCATTTCCTTTTCGAGTCAGTTCGCTCAAAGATAGCGTCATTTCCTTTCCACGTCAAGATCTGCTAAAAGATAGCGATCATTTCCCTTTAGAGTCAGTTTCGCTAAAAGATAGCGTCATTTCCTTTCCATGTCAAGATCTGCTAAAAGATAGCGATCATTTCTTTTTCGAGTCAATTTCGCTCAAAGATAGCGATCATCTCCTTTCGAGTCAATCCCGCTAAAAGATAGCGTCATTTCCTTTCCGTGTCAAGATCTGCTAAAAGATAGCGATCATTTCTTTTTTCGAGTCAGTTTCGCTCAAAGATAGCAATCATTTCCTTTCCGAGTCAATCCCGCTAAAAGATAGCGTCATTTCTTTTTCATGTCAAGATCTGCTAAAAGATAGCGATCATTTTCTGTTCAAGTTAGTTTTGCTTGAAGATAGCACTCACTTTCAGTTCAAGTCACTTGCGCTCAAAGATAGCAACCACTTACTTTTCAAGTTGGTTCCGCTCAAAGATAGCAACCACCCCCAGCTTTAAGTTAAAGCCCGCCCGAGCGGCAATTTCAAGCTTCAGAAATTTCAACATTCAAGTCGGGCCCGTCAAAGCGGCAATTTAAAGTTTCAATTTAGAGCCCGCCCGAGCGGCAGTTTCAAGTTTTCAAAACCCACTTGATTAGTGGGAGCTTCAGACCAGTCCATCAGCTTGGGAAGCATGAAGAGTAGTCTAGGAATTGTAACTTTTACATTTTCCGATGTTGTAATTCCATTTTTCTTTGTAAAAGCAACGACCACCAGCAAGCGACCAGTACTCAGCAACAACAGCCTTTGTGTGTCTAAGAGTGTCTAGTATCAGCCCCAAATGTGTCTAGAAGAGTCTCTAGTTTGTCTTAGTAAGTCTAGTAGAGTCTAGCGTCTGCTTGAATGCGGTAGTCCCAGCTACCGCACGTAAGGAACTACACTGACCTGATTCCTTAGTCCGGGGATATGTAGGTAACCTTGTTATCGGTTAGAACCGAAATTCAGGGTACGGTCACCGTTTTGAAAAGCGTGCTCTCGGCTAGAACCGAAAAGCCAAAATTAGTTGTCGATTACTTCTTTGTCCGAAAACTCTTCGTGTTCCCGAACAAAGAGGGGCAGCTGTAATCACATAATTTTGGCACACAAAATTCAAAAATGCTCGAAATATTCGTGTTAGATACTTAGGACGTGTCGTCAATTTTTTCTGGACTTCTAGTGTTTGTTCTTAATTAAATTTGTTTCTAATTAGGACGTTAAAATTTGAAAATTAACAAAAATCACTTGTTACGTGCTTAATTTTTTGTAATTCTATGTTTAATTGTGATAGTGTTGTAAAGTATGTGGTTTGATTTTAGTTTAGTTGTGTGTGCATAAGTAATTTTACGGCCATTTGTAAAAAATATCACAGCCCAATGCCAAGTCCACCAGCCCAATATTTTAACCCGGCCCATACCCCACAATATATAAACCAAATCCTTCATTTTTCACTCCCTCACACCCTTTAGTCTCATGACTAACAAAACTCTGTCAAAATTTTGCCCCATCGCCGGAATTCGCCTTCCACCGGCCGGCCACCGCGCTGCCGCCGCCGGCCACCACCTCCGGTGGCCGGAAAATTTAGCAAAGTATATCATCGGATAGATCTCGACCTCCTTGTTCCATTTCCACCATTGATTTTTGCAAAGGAGCGACCAATTTTCGTAGATCGACGGTCAAAGCTTCGGTCAAAATTGAAAATCCGGCCACTTTATTTTTTTTGGGGTTAGTTTCTTTGTTCCTTTCTTTTCTTTTGCTCCTCTCTACCTCTCCCGTACCCCATTTCTTAAAAATTTTCTCTCCCCCGCCTGTTTTTGTTCACCCTTTCTGATCGTTTGTTGTTCTCTTCTTCTCTTTTTCTTTGTTTCTCGTTCTGTTTTGAATGTGGCTGTTGATTGGAGGGAGTATGGTGTTGGTTTGGGTTTGATCGTAGGGGCTGTTTTGAGTCCGTTTTGGGGCTGTTTTGGGGAAGCCGTTAGTGAGGCTTAGGAAACGGTTTTTCCATGATCTGTGGTGGTTTGTTTGCTTATGGGTGGTGGCGATATGGTGATGACTGTTGAGTCGCTATGGTTGTGAGGGAACTCTTTGAGCAGTAAGGGGTGGTGTGAAATGCAGAATAGGCTAGGAGGCGATGGCTTTTGGTTTCTGTTCATGTGTAAAATCATGAGGACGATGGTGATATTGTAGCCAATAGTGAGGCAGCAGCGCTCATGTCCGCGATGGGTGAGCATTTGTTTGAACGCGACGCAGCCTTGGAGTTGACGGGTTAGGAAAAGAATCCTTTGATCTATTTGCTTTCCTTTATCTGTTTGGCCACAAGATCAAAATGTTTAGTTTGAAATTAATGATTAGAGTGATATTAGCATGAGAAGTTTATTGAAATCCTAGTTTGTTACTGCAGTAAATTCATAGTTTTGTTACTCCAGCAATTAATCATGTTGTACATTTGTTTAACTTATTCAAGTTATAATGACACGGTTTGTTTGCTCATCAGTTTAAAAATGGTATTCAGCTATGGTTTCTTATTCAAGCATATCTTTGTTGGATTACTGTTTGTTTAGCATATTTTTTGTCTAAAGCCTCTTGTTTGAAATAAGGAAATCTTTATGTGCCTATTTATTTTGTCTTGGTTTTTTTGATTCAAAGTTTAAGCATGTTTAAGATCTGGATTTTCGTTTCATTAGTCTTAACACAAATTAGTTTCTCAATGAAAGTTAATGAAAGTTTAAGCATGTTTGATGAAAGTTAATACACTGTGATGATGTTTGGTTGTAGTCGTTGAGTAATATAGTATAGTTTGTATTTATTTGCTTGCTAGGTATGGTTAAGAGGTCATTTAGACCATTGTTTAAGAATTGTTATGGTATTCTAGGTCTGATTTGTTTTCATGCTTTTAGCCTTTAGGACTTAAGTGATGGGGTTTCTTTAGTTTTGTGAAATAGTTACTAAGTTTAATTTCTCAAATTTTGAAAAGGAAAAGTAAAAAAATATATAGATAAATAAAAGTGTCAAGAAGTCAGACTTTGGGGGAAGGGGAAGCTTAAAAATGGAAAGATTCAGCTTTGCTTTTAAGTAGGTGAGAAAGCTAGCACAAAAATGGCAATGCAAATCTTTTGCATTAATGACCTTGGACTTCTACACCAACAGCCCATTTTCCCCCCTTTTTTTTACTTTCACTTTCCCCCCTTTTACTTTCATCTCTCTCCTATATATATAGGCATTTACTACACATTAAATATAGACATTAACTCTCTCAACTACTTTGAAAGCACAACATTTTTCAGATCTGAAAAAACATAGAAAGGAATAGAAAAAACTTTAGAAAGAAAGAAAGAAAAAAAAAAAAAGAGGAAAAAATAGCAAGAAAAGAAAGGTTTTTGAGTTTAGGTTATTATTTCAAAAAGGTTGTCATTTGGGGCTGTTTTGGTTGCTGGACCTTAAAAGGCGGTTGGTTACTTTGCTGAGTTTTCTAGGCTGCTTGTCTTGCTGAGTTTCGGATATAACACTAGGTAAATTTTCCAAAGCTTTCCATGTTTTATCTTGCACATGTTTTAGAAATGTCTATAACCTAAAAATTGTGTAAGAAATGGGCTATTATGCTATAAGATTAGACCAGGCCCAATAGAACTCTTTACTCACTATGTGTCCATGCTCATTTTATCCTATTTACTTAACTGATTTCTAATTGAATGTATGTTTGAAATGATGATTTATTTTTAATAAGTTCATAACTTTGAAGTATGTGTAAAAATTAAATTTGGTTGTTTAAGACAAAGTGGACAGATTCGAAAAAATGGATAGAAAATAAGCCTTGAATGTAAGCATGTTCAAAAACAAAAAAAAAACGTACAGAAAACTTTGTTTTGAATGAATTTGCAAAGATAGGCAATTTTTTAACTAAGGATTAGGCAAAAATGAGCTAAATCAGGACATTTTCGCAAGATCGTAAAATAATGGACAACAATATAATTTTTAAAGAAATGCAGTAAACAAGTGCATGAAATTTAAGATTTATAAACCTGGCTAAACTTGAAAGAAAATATGCAAAACAGGACATTAGTGCAAATCTGTCTACGTGAGTGAATCTGTGAATCTGAAGACAAAATGGGCTTTCATATTTTTTGCAAATCTGCCCCTTTTTAGCTCCAGCCTTTAAGTTTAAGGCTACAATAAAATAAGTGGATTAAAATTTTTGCGAATCTAGCTCGATTAATTTCAGTCTTTTAATGTTAGGCCCTAATAGTGTTTGATGTAAACTTAGTAATTTTCTTGATTTATTTCGAATCGCGCTTTTGTAAATATTAAATTAAGCCACATTTAATCAAAAACATCGGAAGCAAATCCGTAAATAGACCAATCCTCTGTGAGGTTGGAAATGCGTAATATTATTTTATCTATTATGAATTAAAGTGTAAATCCGTCCGATCCTCCGTGAGGTTGGATAAGAATAACACTTTAAATTCTTCTGGATCAATTGAATTCAAATCAACGGCAAAAAAAAAAAAAATAAAAAAAAAATAATACAACCATGTTTAATAAATCAAAAATCGCGTCAATAAAAGCAACTGTGCTTGGCACAGGACTCAAGGGTGCCTAACACCTTCCCGCGAGTCAATCGAGATCCTTACCCGGAACTCTGACGCAGACCACTTACGAGTCATAGGTGTTCCAAGGTACCTCTTGGGTGACTTGGCACACCTTTGAACTATGTCAAGTGGCGACTCCGAAAAATCTCTAAATAATTTTGTACCTTTAAACACCTAAGTCACAACCTACCTTTTATTTATTTTAGTAAATTTTAGGGTGTGACACTAACTAAGCTTCCAGTCACTCTTGATGCTGCTTCAAGTAGTGGTCCATCAAACCACTAAAATAGTCGCACCCATCATTTTGCTGCATTGTTTAAGAAAACCCAAGAAAAAATCAGTACAATAACAATTAATCAAAAATAAACACAGAACTATAATGTATGAATAACACACTTTTGGAGTTTAACAACTCCAGAATCTGCGGCCAGGATTTGTCAATATACGAAAGGTCCTCAACTTCGTGTATTGGCCACAAAGACAGATATCGAGTTCCTCTGGTACGTTGGAGCTCGTTGAACCTTGACTCATGATGTTATTGTCCTTGTTTGATTTGTATGCGAGTGGAAGAGAAGATTTTGAAGAATTGAAGAAGAGGACTGTTTAGGGGTTAGGTTTGATTTTAGGGGTTGGATTTGATTTGTAAAATAGAACTTTTAGCAGACTTGTTTTATTTCCTTGTGGGAGTTGTATATATTTGCATACTGTTAGATGTCTGATTTTGGATTGTATCTAAACCTTATCTTTTGGATGGTTAGCTGCACTTTCTTTCTCTACAACTTATGTATATATGTATACGTGTATCTTTCAGGCTATTTCAATGTCTATCAGTTGATCATATTTGATAGATTTGCTCGATGGATCTTAGGGAGGATATTGGGTGCCCGAAAAACCTATCCGGAAATCCAGGTTGTTTTAGTGGTATTAGAGCCTATGTTTAGAGTCTTTCCAAATCATGATAATGACTAATAGAGTCTCGCTGACGGGTGAAGATGTCCATACCTATCTACGAGAGGCTAATGTGGCATTTAGGAAACTTACTTTCTTTTCTTTCTTGTCGTGCATCGGTTTTTCTTGCCTCAGAGTAATTCTTTCACTTTAAATTTCAGTTTTTTTTTCATATGAAATAAAGGTTGGAGTTTGAGTGGTATTCCTCGTTTAACTCATTTCAACCCGCCTAAATTTAATCCAGCAATAATCCGCCCTTTTGCCACTTCTAACCTTCATCATTATCGCATGAACATTAATGGTTCGAATTGTTTGACAGTCGAGAGATTCTCATGATTGATTTTTGTCCGTATCAATGGATTTTGAAAACATCATAGGGTAATTTATTTTCATTACCTCAGTAAAGATGGATTAGGTCAATTTAGATCAAACTGGTCGTTGCAAACCATTGCTGCAATCTTCTCGACTTGCCAATTTATGCGGAAAATGTTTTTATTTCCTTTATAGAGAGAACGTATGTGAAATAGTGAAGGGCAATATGATCTCGCTATAATAACACTTTGCACTACCACAAAAATATGTTATATATAAGTGAGATGATTGGGACGATTTTAAATATTTAAATTTTGGTTTTACATATTAAAGAAATGGAAAATTGGTATTGGCACAAGCATTTCTAAAAATCAAACTGATACATTGACACCCCTAAATAGACTAATGGTTCGTGGTGGCTATTCATGAAGTTTCGTGCAACTGTCAATACCTGTAATTTTTCTGTCTCGTCACCAAGCCCCTTGCAGATTACAGGCAAAGTATGACAAGTTTTTCCACCATTCCATCGGCAAACTGCTCGGTTTTCAGAACGAGGATATTCATTATTTTTAACTTTGAACTTCGGTGGATAATGAGTCTCTCTCTCTCGACCCTTCTCAACTCAAATAATGGGTTTGTTTGTGGCCCCCATCTCTCTACCCTTCTCCACTCTAACAAGAGATTTTTGTTTGCAGTACAGTTCATAATCGTGGCATGTACATGTACATGTCCTATTAAAAAGTGGGAGCAGAAATTTAGCAACATAATGAAATCTAAACACTATTTATGCCATATGATATGTCACCAACCATTACTCAAACAACCTGCTACTAACTCCTGCTCTATATAGATGCAAACCAGACAATGTTGCAACGGTAATATTGGTATTTGCAGATGCAAATAAGACATCACCTTCAGCAACTACCTCAACTGATGATGTGGTCATAGTTCCCTCTCCCTCCACGACCAAAAAAATGGAAGGACCAGGAATAGAAGGAAACACAGTAGTCGATTGTTGGGGAAGAATGCAACGATCCACCTCAAAATCATCAAAAGGAGGGAGGTATCTCATTGTGTATGGATTAACCACAGTACCCTTCAGAATTTCAGGAAAACCCTGCAACAAAAAAGCGATTCAGATTCACAGGCAAATAGACACCCAATGCCATGTATTTCACTTTAGAAAACAACTTGACTACAGACGTGGATCTAAACACCCACATATATCAAGTCTTCGAGTAACCTAAGGTTCGTAAAGTATACCAACTTGATGGATATTCACCTTCAAAGGCAACAATCATCTCATTGTAGCTGAATGAACTCTTTCATATGATTCATAATGCAAAAAATAATATCCTACCAATTTCAGTCACTATATTGAGCTGAAAAATAGAACTATTGACTAATCTATAAATGGTCTAACTGCTAGGCTTTGAAGCACATAGTAAAGTTGCTGCTATATTCGAAACTCAGTCGTAAGATTCAGTCTCCAACTCCATGAAGAAAAAATTCATTCCCAATATATAAAAGAATATTAATAACATGGAAAATAAAGCAAAACGTGATGAATCTGTGACAGTACCAGTCTGTATGTGAGCATTGAACAGAGAATGTTAACATCTCTGTGCTTTGAAGTTAGACCAGCACGAATCACGTTGTCTGAGTTCCCCATGCATTCAACACATTCACCGTATAAATATGCATGAGGTTCATTTGAGCCTAAATATAAAGCTTCAGCAGGCTTGAGTTTAACATAATTTAACAAATATGCGGCTAAGACACCAACATCAGCTGGATACTGCTTCTCAAGTTTTAGAATCAGTCGTTCTTTGTCAGTTAGGCGCCTCACCTGCAACATGAAAAATGAATGCAAATCCTTAAAAAATATGAAACAATGCAAAAAATGAACTTAAGCAGCAAGAGTTGCTGTTAATATGCTTAATAAGACCATAAGCAGTTCAGCTCCAGCACATAATTCACATAAGAATAACTTATGTGTCAACAGTGTACTAGAAACTGACATCTCTTCCCGTCTTTTCCAAAATGATAGAACTTGATGTAGATAAAGTCAAGTGTCAATTTTGTTGAACGTGAAACAAGTTTAGACGCACCAAGGTTCAACCATGACAAAAAGAAAAAGAAAGAAGAAAAAGGAAAACTAATCATCAGAGTTGCAAGGATACAGTATACACATAGCAAGTTAGCAACGGAGAAGCAAATGAAGTCCAAATAAATTAGCTCCTTGGTTGGAATTTCACAAAAAATGCAACTTGATGGAGGTTATAACTATTCCGTTTCAGCTGATCCATACACAGTCAATATGGAGAGAACAAGTTCTTTTTTTCTTTTCGTTTTTCTTTTTTGGGAATGAACAAGGATAAGATAGATCAACTGTAGTTATAAAATCCCACAAATTAATAAAACCTTGTGATACTCTCAGCCCTCGCATTTTCAGAATTGACCTATTTTACAGTTTCTGCCAGTACAAGCCACTACCATGCAAGAGCAAATTTAAGTTAGTAGAGGCATCAGGCATGCAAGCATGCCTTTGTGTTAGGAGATTGGTCTAGGACAAAAACACAAACTAAGACAATAAAGTAAGGTATGCAGAACGACATAAAGGAGATGTCCGACAATGCGAAAGTAAAACAAAAATAATACTTTCACTTGATTATTGATCAATTAAATTTACCTGATCCTCACTGTTTAGGCGACTAATCAGCTTGGCTAACACTTTGGCAATCACGTCCTTGCGAACTGACATTATGTCAGTAAATACTGATTGCAACACTAATCTAAGTTTCTCTTCCCCATCATCCTCATTCAAGTTTAAAACTTGCTCCACTTTTGCATTACCAACCACTTCAACTATTTCGGGTGTAGCCTGAACAGTCACCTTGAGCTCCTGGACAAAATTCAATATACTTGAATGACAGTCAATTTCTTTTTCCGGAAAGTAGTCATGGAAGTTAAGTATAATCCATCAACTCAAGTCAAGGAGCACAATAAGTTTGCTTCTCAAGAAAATCAACCACATGAATAACATATACTGCTGCTTGTCCTGCCAATTGCATATCTACAGCTTTAGAAGCGGGTGCATCCTGCCATTGGTTTGAACTATATATACATATAATTTAGAAATTTTATAAAAAACATACCCATTGACTTAATATCTTGGATCTAGCTCCATTAACCCTACCCCATTTCCAGATATCTCTCATTACAAGCTTGTCGAACAGAATAAACTTATGTCTGCTACTTCGCTCTTTATGTCTGCAGTCTAACAAAAATTATGCAACCTTTGAACACAGCAAAAGAGGAAAACATTGCTAGGTTCTGAACACATATGGTAAGCAGAACATGCAGTCAGCAGCCTATCAGTTCATCTAGATAAGGCAGGACGGAATGAAAAATCTATTTTGAATTCTTTTTGCCATTCCCGATATATTCTCTCCCTTCAGTTTTAATAAATTTTGACGTCTGGTTGTTGGGGGAGGAACTGCAAGCTTTTTTGGGAATGTTCAGATAGATCAAAACACAAAAAGAAATCTAAGTACATACAATTCATAATAAATTGTTCAAGGAATTGGAATATGCATCATTTGAGAATAAGAAAGCTTTTAAAAGTACACCAACTATTAACTCCGAAAGCGACAAAAACAAGAAGTCAATTACCTCAAGACTAACGAACCCACACAAAGCTTCAAATTCTGTGAGCGCCAAAGCCATCTCGGGCTTGTGATTGTCATCCTTATAAGTAAATGGCTGCTCCCTATTCAGAGAAGTGGCCAAATCCTTGTCTGGATGGGCCTGTATGGACAAAGCCTTGGCAACAGATAATACCTAAAAACCAAGAAACATTGAAACCTATTTAACCATACAGACAGCCAAGTGTAGGAGACTTTCCTCTCATCCAAAAAGCATGGCATTAATCGGATTTTCCTGCAAATACGGATGCTCCAGAAAGCAGACAGTGTTAATATCAAAGATCTTAGTTTGATATCACTCCAGTGCCAATTCGATTTTGGGACGTTGCAAAATGCTTGTATATCATTCTTTTTCTTTACATTTTGAAAAATTGAGTAATAAAAAGTGAAACACTTCAACATATATCAGATTCATTAAGCTTTCACATTTTAGATTTGGTCTGATGTTTTCTCTATAAAACTACCAACCATTGTCAAATATTTAACCTTCACTATCACTATAATAATATTGAAAAAAAATTAATATCACACTTCCTGTTTAGTCAAATACTAAATTGAACAAAGGAGAGCATTTATTATGCATTAACATACTAATACCAAACAGCATGATAAAAATAAAAAATTGGTATGAGTCAGATCCTTCCACAACTCAGCCCATTCAATGTCAACATACACACTACATCTACTCTGGCGCACGTCACAGGTTCAAAACCCAGCAACAGGCAAAAGCCTAGTGTTTAAGTGGAGAAGGCTTGGTGTCATTATCCACCAAGTTTCAAACCCTGCACCACTGCCCCACAGGCTTTCTCAGTTATAAATAAATGGGCATTCGGGAATTGGACTTTTTGGCCGAGTTGAGGATTCTTCTACAGCATATCCCATTTGATTTATTGGATTCAAATACTTATTATTTCTACATATTTAGCAGATTCTTTTTAACACATGTACAAAGTTTGAGTTAAAACAACTGTGCCTAACATACACATTACATTCACCCCTGGGGCGGATGTACCATGTAAGCTACATGTCATTCCAAACAACTGTGTGGTTCGATGCAGCTTTAAAAGATATTTTCCAAAGTTAAAATTTTTTAACAGATCTCCAATTTGTTAAGCTATTCAAATTTTACATTTGAAGTGGTTTCTCTCAATCAAGCTATCAAGCATTGCTCTAATACTATCTTCTACCATTACTAATATAATACTTCATTTAAATCAGATTTATTTAAATCAGATTTATATCACAAACTCCCTGTCTAATCAAATACTATCATATTACATTGGACAAACGAGAACAATTACTATGATGCATTGACATAGTAACACCAGACAGCACTAACAATCAAAACGAGATGATTTACTATGTAACTAATTAAGTATTCTTTGATTTCTCCTCAAGATCAGTTCCACAAACAGAGATGGAACCAAGAATTTTATTTTATGGGTTAATTTACTAGAATTTGAATGAACCCATAACATACACACTACATCCGCCCCTCAGCGGATATACCAAGCTACACATTCATCCTAACACAGTAGTTTTAGCTCAAACTCAGTAAATATATCTTTTTTAAAAAAGGAACTTCACAGAAATAGCCGTCCTTTTCAGGATACACAGATGATACACTTATTAAACACATAAGTGGCCTAGCCACTATTCACACGGTGCAAAATCACTGAAAAGACCTACGACAGTAAATCAAATGAGCTAGGCTATGGTAGAATCCTAAACTCGGCCTCATAAAATGTAAATCCCAAAAATTACCTACCTATGACATTATTAAAAGAAAACAAAAAAGATTGGCAAAAACAACAAACCTTGAAGAGAAAGGGAAGATTGGTACCCCACTTGTTTAAAACAATATCTCCAAGTACACTAGGATTCTTTTCAATCCAATCTTTCAATGTAGTATTATTTTCTTGAACAATGTAAGATGCACCAGTACACCCCTCTGGAGTACAGCCCTTCCCCGGACCCTGCGTGATCTCGGGATGCTTCGTTTTAATGTAAGATGGGCCAGATAGGTGGGTACCCATCCAAAACTCAGCATAGGGTTGATCTTGATCAATAAGGTTACCAGTATTACGGTAATAGAGACGTGCAACAGCTGATTCAGAACCAATGCGACCCCAATCTGAATTCTTAACACAACAAATCAATTTGGTTAATTCACCACCAACCCTCTCCATGGAATGGTGTTGTTGTATATTCTTTTTGAGTTTTTCATTGCTTTGATCTCATTACGTTGGTGGGATTTAACAATGTGTGAGGATTCAGATGTTCTTCTGTTAGAAACGTGAATCTTGTGAAAATTTACGAGGTAAAAGAGAAAAACTAAAAACATGTGTTAGGCAAATGGGCTTTCAGGTGCAACAACTACACATGTGTCTCATTTGTCATTGCTCGAACCCGAAACCTTTTATCACTTAGGATACCGTCTCGATTCTTTGAGGTCATCTTAGCACAAGGTTCACCACTATTCTTTTATTTTTACATGTTATATTCCCTTCGTCTCTAAATATATGTCAGTAAATAATCTTATTTTTCTAATTAAATTTAAAAAAAATTAACTTTAAAATTTATACTTTACCTTTTAAGAACAGATGATTTTAAACAAATGAAAATTACCTGAAGATTCCTGAATATAAGGAAAAAGTCCAATTTGTCTATAAATACTAGAAATTACTCAAGGTTACCATTTGTTACATGGTACATTTATACTCGAGCTATTAACAAATCGCAATGTACTTTCTACAGATACTAGGCAGGTCTTGGCCCGTGCTAAGCCCGGGCCCGAGTTTCTTTTAGTAGTTTCTTTAGGTAATCATTTGTAACGGGTTTTAGTTAAGCACAATTTTATTAAAACGATAACATATTAATCACGTAACATTGAATATGTCAAAAAATATTTGTAAGGAAGCAAGTTTCACCCGGAATAAGCATATACAAGATACAAGTTATTTGATATGCAATAAACAAAAATGATATGAAGTCTAAAAAAGAATTTCAAGTTATGATCATAAATTGGAAATGACATATTGAGTTTTTTTATGAACATAAAACTTTATAAGTTACCGATAGAAACATATACTTTTGATATTTATTCGATAGTTACTCATAATTTCATGAACGATCGTGTTAATGTTAGTTGCATGTGGCGATATATGCTTAATTTTAGAGGAACTTCAAGAATTACCTAATTAAACAAATTTCATGAATAATTTAGTTCTTCATGTATGTTTTATGTTCATGGATATTTTGTAACATAAAATATTTTTAGTTAACCAAAGAAGATATTTTAAAATATTCACACCTCATGATTTCTGACATATTAAATTTTTTGTACCATTATAAGATATAACATTGTTTCATTTTCAACTCTATATGACTATTATTACAATTGAATTAGTTTTCTAAAATAACCTTTTAAAATTTAAACTGATTGGTGAAAAATAATAAATATTTTTGAACAGTGACATAAATAGTTTTTATGTTTGTAGGAAGAATCTACAAATCCAAATCTCTCATTCAATAAGGGAGCTAGAACATGCTACACTACATATGGTCATGAACAAAATGAATGTCAGAATTCTAAAATTTTAACTGAAATAATTATAAAATAAAAATTACGAATAAAACTATTATAAATATTTAGAAAGTAAATTTTATATGTTCATCTTTTTCAAGCTGATGAGAAAATATGTAACTTAACATTTATGTTTCTTCGACTTTCCTATACTTTTTACAATTTATTTTTTGAAACAACTCCACTAATAATTGAATCATTTTTCCTGACTTTGGCAAGTGTAGGACTACAAAATTCAAGTTATAAAACTCAATTTGGATATTTAGTAAGTGTTTTTTTTCATACTTGTACCTCATATTTTTATTAGTTTGAAATAGTTATTACACAAACAAATTTAAGTCACTTTCTACATTTTCACATTTTATTTATGAAACCTAATTTATTTGCGTTTAGGCTATGTGACTAAAAGTTTTATTTGCAAAAGTTAAAATAATTTGCAAAAATAACTTTCAATTTTTTCAGGCAAATGATACAAAGAAGGTGAAAAAAAAAACTTTTTCTTTATTAAAAGATTAAAAGGAAAAGAGGACATGTTGGTTGTCTACATGGCAAGCCATGATATCATCTAACATCTTATGCTGACCAACAGTTTAGACAGAAAATTGGGCTTAGCAAAAGCCCTCAAAGTTGCCTCTATTAAGTTGACTTTGTGATGGTACTTGATGTAATTATGCAGCAAAACAAGGGCAAATTCCCCACTAAAAATTCACACGTGGAAACTTCTTAAGGAGTGAAGTGGAGAAGGTAAATAACGAATTAGAGGTTATTACATACATTCATCTGAAACCTAGCTAAAAGACAAACCAAAAGAAAGAAAAGAAAGGTTTCGTTCTTGATACCATATCATGAGAAGTGAAGAGAAGTAGAAAGTAAGTGTAGTTATGAAGTGATATGAGGGGATGCTTCTAGAGTTTGACCACTGAATCCTACAAGGAGCATTTTGATATTGGTGCATCCACGTGTGTGTTAGTATGGGGAGTGAAGAAGGACCAAACACATTATTCAAAACCGTCAAAATAGCCCTAGTTGGCATAACCAAATAGTAGTTCAAATGAAACTAAGGTAGTTCAAATGAAACTATGGACGACAAAACTCATTGGTTTGCCATTTATTAATAGTAGTAATATGGGACTCCAATATAAAATGAGTGTGCTACCAGTTCGAAATTCTTCAAAGAAAAAGGTCTAAATTTATTCTCCACTTTCGATAATCTTACGTTTATTCTCAGTATGGAGCTTCATTATGAGTCCAGGGCAAAAAATAAGACTTATTTCTAACGGTAGGGGTAATACTAGATTTAAAGTTTAACATGGTTAAGGATGCTCAATTTGTATAGTGCACAAGCAAATCAATTGTTTTTCCCATAAAAAATTGTGACGCCTATAAATATTAGGAAACAATCTCCTTATCTGTTACTACATTTAGATTTTTTTTTTAAAAAAAGATCATATAACGATCTCATCTGTTGTCTCTTGTGTTACAGATCTCATATGAAAAGGGCATATAAGTATATAACTAAAAATTATTCGTAATGAATCTTAAAACCGATTTCTTTTAAATGGAAATTCATGACATGCATAACACTTTTTTAGAATGTCTATAGTTGAGAGTCTAATGCATAAATAAAACTTTAATCCTTCATAATTACCTAAAGGCATTTACAGATTGTATCAAGTCATGAGACTAACTCGAGCCTTGTTTAACAATATTGCTCAGAACTAGGACTCAGAACCATAGCACATGGAGAATGTAAAATTTAATGATGTTTTGTGGGTAGGAATTTGATTTCAAGTGCCCCAAGCACGTGATGCTCAGAGGTTTACAAGTTGAACCAAATCTATGTTTAGACTCTGACAAGTCATTTTAATTTTAAACATTTTTCGTAATATTCTTGAGATCAAATCAGAATATTCCTTTCCAAACCAAAAACAGCATAAATAAATTACCAATAAGGTTACGCAACTTTTCCCCAAAACTATATAGCAGATCTCAATCGTCAAACACTAAACTTCCAAACTACTTTAAAAAAATATAGTAGAAAATTTAGAGTTTGTCTGGCTTAGCTAATTGTTTTCAAGTAAATACTCACTAACAACATGTTTGACCAAACTGCCAAAAATTAATTATTTTAAAAAATATTTTTATCCAGATAAATATTTTTGGAAAATAAGCCGTTTGTATTTGGCCAACTCATTTAAAAAAGTATTTTTCTAAACAGTTTGTGTTTGGATAAATTTTACAAAAATACTTTTGAGTGTCAAATTACGAAAAATGCATTACTAAGATTCATTATGCTACTAATATTATTTAAACGTATCAAATATTTAAATATTTTTTAATAAAAGAGTTAATTTAATATTTTATTTTTATTTAGTTTAAATATGAAATATAAAAGAAAATATATACTATAATTTTTAATCAATAGAAATAAGGTTAAACCAAAAGATGGAAACAGAAAATAAAGTTTAATTTATATTAAGAAATATATTAGTTAAAATAATTAAATATAGTATGATAAATAAATATTTTTTGTAAGGGCATTTTTGTCTTAAAAAATTACTAATAAACTGCTTCTGCTTCTGCTACTGGGGAGAAGCAGAAGTTTGTAGCTTCTCCCAGCAACAGAAAAACTGCTTATGCTTCTTCTCCAAAGTACTTTTTTCTTTTGGCCAAACACCTCAAAAATTCTTCAAAGGCGTTTTTTTCTTGAAAAAAAATACTTTTGGCTTCAGAGAAGCTTGGCCAAACATGCTATAAGCTATACGCCTTCTAAGTATTTTTTATTAATGACTAGTTTTTATAAACGCGCGTCGCACGTATATCTATAGTCCATTATTAATATGATAAAGAGTGAATTTAGTACAATATACTACCTTATTGAATAATTCTACAAGAATCATGATCTTAAACAATATAATTCCTCCTACAAAACTATTAAAACATAGCACAAAAGATTGAAAAAATAAGAGTAGCATAAAATTAATATATACTAAGTCCACACATACAGCTTTAGTGTTTCTATATATAGACAATAAAACCTATTAAAATTGCTAAAATTAATATATACAGATATAATATTTTTTTCCTCGGAATAGACTACATAGACGTATAGATCATTTTCTAATTATAAGATGCTTACATCTCTGTAGTATAGTAGTACACATTACAATAATATGTATAATTTGTTCATAACGAATACTTAATTAATTAACATCTAATACAAGACCCTAAATCAAAACGATCTTCAACTACTGAGAAGATAAAATAATAGAGAAGGAATAATAAATTTCGTGAAGTTTGCCAAATTATTATGTTCTTTACACAACAGAACCAAAGCTTAAAAAGTGATACTCCTTGAAAAATTTACAAGGAAGAATCTGGAATAGAGCTTCAATTAGCCCATATAGTTCAAACAATAAAAATTTAAAGAAATGTTGAAGTGTAAGTATCAATAGATTTTTTTTTTTTTACTTTTATATTTATGTAGAATTGAATTCCTACATTTCTATTTGGAATTTTAATTTAAATTCACAAGAAGCTTCATCTTAATCATCTTAAAAGAATTGTTTTTTACTGTCTAATAAACTTTATAATGTATAACCAAAAAGTCAGTTTAATAGAAAACCAACGTAATCCATGTTCATATAGTTGACTTGGAAAAGGAATGAGCTAGTAATTCCTGTGTGGGATAAATTTAGAGATGCAATTTTACTATTATATTAGTTAGTTCTAACTTAAGATAGAAGTAGGATTCAGGTTTAATGTAATTTTACTATTTTACCTAATTTATAGCTATATTAAGGGGTAAAAATGTCGTTCACATTTACCCTCCTAAATAGCTATATTAAGGGGTAAAAATGTTGTTCACATTTACCCTCCTAACATTAGTGCTTTTATAATAATATAGATAAAATCCATATACAAAAATCTCTTTAGATAGTGTAAATTAAATAATTTAGCAATTGCAAGAATTAACAATTCTCTAGGTAGCCTACCTATGTAAAATATTCTAACTAATACTAGTAAATAAAATACATTAACTCCTCTCATTGTTACCATTTCAATAGATTCAGAGGCGGATCCAATATTAATGTTTAAGGGTTCTGAACAATTATTGTTCTTGTTTATTAGTCGGTTCTAAATAAATTATTCATACAAATTAAGTAGATATTTAACATAAACTCAGGATTTCTGCAAAAATTATTGAGCTCTGCCGAACCGTAAGCGAGATGCTAGATCCGCCCCGGAATAGATTGAGCAATCTAATAATACTAATACCACATAGAGCAACTCCGCCCCGAAATAGATTGAGCATCTATTAATACTAATACCACATATTGAAAGGACAACAATAGAAAGCGCATCTGAATAGCACTATGCAGACTAGTATGATTTTTCCATCATGAACTTTGCCTTGCAATGTATTTTAATCGTTACAGATAAGCACACTAAAATAAATTGGACAATTCACCAAACTATACAAACTAACACTCTTTCTTACACTAAAATGTCAATATTTTATTATTTTCAAAATATAGCAACATTTTTTTTAAAAACATAGCAAATATATATAAAGGGTGCTAAAAACCCTAGATCTTCCTCCTACCAACCCTAGCCACCACCCCCAAGCACTGCTGCTGTATGTGTTGTGTATTTTCAGGGTATGTCACATATATATTTTTTTGTATGCACAGTGTATATAAAGTGTGTGAATCTACATACATAGGTCATACACAACATATACAAATGAATAAACACAAAAATACACTTATACCTATTGTATGTGAGGTGCATATCTAATGTATGTCCGGTGACATACATTGGATATACACATAAAAACAATTTCTTTTGCCTCCACCACCACCAACAACCACCGTGCACCGACGGATAAACCAACAAACAAACATACATGTATATATGTTGTATGACAAGTGTATATGTGCATACACCGCGCATACAATGGAAATACGCATGACATACATTCCATACAGTCCACAAACACCAAAATACCCCAAAACCGACGCGGTTCCACCCTGATCCCACCGGAAAACTCAAAAAATAAAAATAAAAATAAAAAAAGGAGCAAGGAAGCAGCCCCGCCTGGTCCTCACCGGAAAGCAACCGCCATACAACCCATATACACATAACCAGCCACCATATGCCATGTAGTCACCAGAAAAAGTAAAAAAGGAAAAAAAGAAGAAGAAATTAACAGCAACTCCGGTGGTGATCTGTTGCGCACTACACCGGAGCAGATCTTCGGTGACTGGGAGTAGTGGAGCAGAGCAGAGACGCGACAGTGCAGGCCGCGACTGGTGCAGAACCACGAATCGTTGCACAACCGCGACGCTACAGACCACGGTAACGATGGATCAGATCTCAGTAGGAAATTTGCAGAGCAACGATGGGGAAGGGTTTGGGGGAAGAACGACGACGATCGGAGTCACTGGAAGTCCGGTGACGACGGCGCTGAAGTGGTAACGAGGAGAGAGAAGAAAGAGGGAAAGAGAGAAGTGGGAAAGAAAATTAGGGTTTGTTTTTTTAATTGTGACATGTTTGGTAGCATTTTTTAAAATGTTGCTATGTTTGGTAAAGTGACAAAATGTTGCTATGTTTTTAAAAAAAGGTCCCTAATTTGACATACAACGTAATTTACTCAAGTAAATTTTATGGGTGGTCAGTCAACTATTGTTTCATTACCTCAAAGTCATTTTTATTTATTATACTCAAAAGTCACTCAATTTATCTCCAGTAACACCAAAGTCATTATGGCCGATTTCTACTTAAAACTCACCAAAAAATAACGATGTGACATCTTTAATCACCAAAATCTAATTTAATTATAGGTTAAAATAATAATCCAATTCTTTGCTTAGTACTCTAATCAAAAGAAGAATGCAATATTTTCGTGAATAGGTCAGACTTCTACTCAATTGAGTTTGCAGTTACATGGCTGAATCTCAAAAATTCCAAGAGCAGATTATAATTGTAGGTGGAGGCTCTACTTTACGATATCAGATATACTACTATTTAACTCCATTTAAAGCTCGGCCTCCTTCAATGTTCATCACGCACTTGACAATCCAAAAAAATATAAAAAATAAAAAATTAGAGTACTGAGAAAACAAGAAGAGTAAATTTTATGGGTGGTAAACGTGAGTCAGGTAGGAATTCTGAAATGGGTTAAAAAATGAGTTATTATATTGACCTCAAATTATGGAGTTGTTTATGGTGCTTTTATCTACCATGTTTGGATAGTCAAGAATTGGAAGATATTCAAAGATTATATTGTGCGAAGCGATTCTGTTATGAGTTTTTTACACTATATATCCATGAAATTCAAAGTATTTACAAGTCATACTCATTAAAAATTACACAACCCATAAAATTAAAAGTATTTACCCAACCTACCCATTTATTACCGTATATCTTTGTTATACCTTATGGGTGTATACTTTAAGGTATATCACTACAAAAAAATGCATCTATAGCTACAAAATACATCGTAGCTAAACATGAAAATATTCGTGGCTAAACACTTTAGCCACAATATTTTTCTTCCGTAGTATTCGTAGCTAAATGTGGGGTGGCTAAAAGCCAGCTACGGACTTTACATGTCGCGTGGCTAAGAACTAATACTTATTGCAACAAATTTTTCTTAAGTTGTAGCTATAATGATAAAACCTTTTGCCACGAAAAGTGTACATATAGCAAATAATTTTTTAATTTGCACGAAAATTTTATTTATAGCAAATGATTTTATTGTTTTGCCACGACAAATTAAATCTATAGATATTGCCACAAGCTCTTATATTGTAGCAAAAAATTTTACTTTGTCATAGCAAAATATAATTTCAAAATTTTTTGTACACATTTCAGACTATATTGGCTACCGCACAGTAACACACTACAAATTGGTTGATACACGAAGGGGGATATTATAAATATTATTATTATTATTATTATTATTATTATTATTATTATTATTATTATTATATGAATTACTAATCACTAATCACTAATTAACTAACGCATGGCAAATTAAATTGAATTCACCACAATCACCAGTCAGCAGTCAGCACACTTACTCATATACCTGTACCGGCTGTACGCAATTCAAGAAGTGAGCACCAACCATTGCTTTATAAGTACCTAGTATTTGCTGTTTTGTCTCGATGTGAGAGTATTGATTTCAATCAGCTACTACTTAAGTAAAATTCTTTCCAAATGTAATTTTGGACATACTATATGAGATATACTTAATTAAAACATGTATCTTTCAAACAACATACTATAATTAAGTTACATTATTTCAAAAATATATTCCTTTCACTTTATTGGTAACAATTTGAATTTCGATAGTCAAATTTCTTTGATTTTGAGTATAAATTTGAACATAGATTTTTGAAGTCATTTGAAATAAAATGTACATATATTAAAACTACAATAAAAAGTAATATATGTCACAATAATTAATAATTTAAAATATTTAAAAGACATATAAAAACATGTTAAATAAAAACTCATTTCACCATTAAACTCTGAATAATGCCAAATAAAACAGAACATATGGAGGAATAATTAAACCATATATAATAGATAACTTAAAATTTATTTTTATTTGCTTAGTACATATATTATACACATCTAATGAATGAGCCAATTATAAAATGTAAAATTAGTTATATATACACACAAGTAAAATTAGTTATATAATGTAATAGTTCACTTTAATTAATTTTTTAAAATATTATAAGACACATAAAACGATCATAGGCAAATAAATTTTGAAATTTGAATAGTGGGCAAACAAAGTAAAACGTTGGGAATGATAATATAATATATATACACACACATACATAATTAGCTATACAATGTAACAATAACCACAAAAACAACAACACCAATAACGACAACGATGACGACGACAACAACAACAAGAAAATAAAAAGAGTGAATTGTACGCAGACGTTACTCTTACGGTTTCTACCTTGTCTAAGGTAGAGAGATTGTTTGTGATAGGCCCTAGCTTGGCTCAAGAAATTAGAAAAAATAGGTGGAAAAATAAATTAAGATGGAATGTAACAATAAATACACGTATAATAATTTAAAATATATATAATAGTTGGTCATTGACACATTAGTTTAATATCATAACATTACTTATTGAATTTTACATACTAAACCATATATTTGAATCAAAATTATCAAAATAAAATAAAATAAAATATGAGTTTAAGTGCAATATGTTAGGTTATACTCTTTTAAGGTGACAAGTATACAAATGTTCTATTATTGGAGATTATATTTCATAATTTTAATATTTCTTTTGTTATTCGATATTTAATAACTTATATTTAATTACTATGTCATTTTGTCATTACAAATAATTCAAGAGATTAAGCCAATTGTTTTCGCTAATTTTAATAATTTGAGCAAAATATACATTAGCCTAGTAACAATATTTGTTTCAAATAATTTAGGGGTATTGCTATTACAACTCAAGCGCGTGGCAAGAGTCTGTGATTAGTTACAAATCATTATTATATCAATAATTTCGTGGCTATTAAGCTATCTATTGTCACAGGTATTACAGAAATTGAATAAAACATATTCGTTGAGCTACAACTTTTTGTTTCATGTGATTTATTGTGGCTAAAATGGGCCTATTGCTACACTAACTTTACACACATAGCTAAAGCTTATTATTAGCTATGAAATTTATCGTAGTAATTAATTGCAGTTATACTGTAGTTGCCACAAATTTTTATAACTTGAAGCAAGATATTGGTATAGCTCCAGTATTTTGTTACAAATAATTTGTTGTGACTAGAATATTATTATTGCCACATTAACTTAAAATGTGTGGCAAATAGATATGTTTAGCCACGAAATCTTATTGTAGCAATATGTTTGTAGCTATTTAGGTAATTTTTACCACAAAAGTTAGCAAATGTAACAAAAACAAGGTATTAGCTTTGCCAATATGACAGTCGTGGCAAAAAAAATTTACAAAATTGTAATTAGCCAGGAAACCTTAATTTTTATAGTTGTTGCTAGGCATTAGCCACAATATTCATATTTGTAGCCAATAATCCGTAGCTATAGATGCATAATGTTGTAGCATGCATAAATAATAGTATACAAGTCTAGATGGGTAGGGCATGTAAATAATTTATGGGTATGGAGGGATTATAAATATGAAACTTATGGGTAGAGGTGTGGTAAATATTTTAATTTTGATGGGTATTTTCGTAAACGATACAAACAGCTTGAAAGAAACATTAGATATGCTAACAGGCTCAAGGAAAGCCCATCGATGAAGTTAATTTATGCAATAATTGTGTAACAAGTTCTTTTTGTCCAAGGGCCGAAGTGCACAAAAGGCCAGTTTTGCCACTGGTCTTAGGGCAAAGGCCACTAAAACCAAAATATTTACTTTATGGCCACTTACATTACACCCACCATAAATGAAAAAAGAAAAAAGACTAAATTACCCCTCAGTTTATATATAAACAACCAGTTCGTTATTCTCTGTTCGTTACTTTGTGGCTGCTGCTGCTGAATTCTCTTCATTCAATTCTTCACCAATCTCACTTTTCAATTTTCTTCACAAGTTTCGCTTAAAAATTGTAAGTATTCTATGTTTCAATTTTACGTTATGTTGCTTTAAGACTGAATTTGAAATAAGTTCAGTCCATGTGAACTGAATTCAAAGAAATTCGTTTAAAATTTAGTAGTTTTAATACCTCGATGTGCCGTTGATGACTGAACTTCAGTATCGCCATTGTCGTGTTAAGTATCAGCACACTAGCACTGAAGTTTGAACTAAAATTCAGTTCATTATGACCGAACTTCAATGTTAAGTATTCTACGTTTGAATTTTACGTTATGCTGCATTAAGACTGAGTTTGAACTAAGTTCAATCCGTGTGAACTGAATTCAGAGAAATTAGTTTAAAATTTAGTAGTTTTAATACCTCGATGTACCGTTGATGACTGAATTTCAGTATCGCCATTGTCGTGTTAAGTATCAGCACACTAGCACTGAAGTTTGAACTAAAATTCAGTTCATTATAACTGAACTTCAGTGTTAAGTATTCTACGTTTGAATTTTACGTTATGCTGCATTAAGACTGAGTTTGAACTAAGTTCAATCCATGTGAACTAAATTCAGAGAAATTAGTTTAAAATTTAGTAGTTTAATACCTCGATGTGCCGTTGATGACTGAACTTTAGTATCGCCATTGTCGTGTTAAGTATCAGCACACTAGCACTGAAGTTTGAACTAAAATTCAGTGTTAAGTATTCTACGTTTGAATTTTACGTTATGCTGCATTAACACTGAATTTGAACTATATTCAATCCATGTGAACTGAATTCAGAGAAATTAGTTTAAAATTTAGTAGTTTTAATACCTCGATGTGTCGTTGATGACTGAACTTCAGTATCACCATTGTCGTGTTAAGTATCAGCACACTAGCCCTGAAGTTTGAACTAAAATTCAGTTCATTATGACTGAACTTCAGTGTTAAGTATTCTACGTTTGAATTTTACGTTATGCTGCATTAAGACTGTGTTTGAACTAAGTTCAATCCATGTGAACTGAATTCAGAGAAATTAGTTTAAAATTTAGTAGTTTTAATACCTCGATGTGCCGTTGATGACTGAACTTCAGTATCTTCATTGTCGTGTTAAGTATCAGCACACTAGCACTGAAGTTTGAACTAAAATTCAGTGCTTAAGGGCTGAAAGTTCATTTATAAACTGAAAAAGCAACATCAGGACTTTGCGATTACTTATTGCCATTGTCGTGTTAAGTATCAGCACACTAGAACTGAAGTTTGAACTAAAAATTCAGTTCATTAGGACTGAACTTCAGTTCTTAAGACTGAACTTCATTAGTTCAATCCTTATGGATAGAACTTAAGTCCACATGAGCTGAACTTCAATCCAGATGGGGTAGAGCTTTCAATTGTCTTATGGATAGAACTTACTCCAATCCTTATGCATAGAACTTAAGTCCATATGGACTGAACTTCAAATCCATAGGGGGAGAGCTTTCAAACAGCCTTACGGATAGAACTTCAATGCCATATAGATAGAACTTAATTCAATCCTTATGGATAGAACTTAAGTCCATTAAGACTGAACTTCAGTGCTTAAGGACTGAAAGTTCATTTTATAAACTGAAAGAAGCAACCTCAAGACTTTGTGATTACTTATTGCCATTGTCATTAAACCTGAACTTCATACTAACATAATTCTTTCTCTGGTTTACTTATTCAATGCAAAATGGCTACAATTTGTTTAGTTATTGCTTTCAATGGGAATTGGACAAAAGATTAGAAGTACTTGGATCATGAAACTAAACTTCTACTTGTTAATGAAATGATGGAATCCAGAACTTTCATGCACAAGATTTATGAAGCAACACATTTCACTGGCGCTGTGAATATATGGTTTGATATTAGAATGGATTCGAGCAGAGGAATGCTTGTGACTACAGAAGAAGAACTCAAGACATGCATGCACTTGTTGAAGAATGATCCAACTTTCAAGAATAGCCATTTCGTGATTGACAAGCTAGAGAATCAAACTCCTCGCACATAAGTTTCACCCCAGGAGGGGACCCTAATAATGCAGATCGACTGCATTCAAGCAATTGAAAATGATCATACTCCATGCACAGAGCTTCCACAACAAGAGGGGGGCTTGATAATGCAGATCGACTCCAACCTAGCAATTGAAACACCTGGCATTGTTGAGACACTGCAACCAAATAATACTCAATTTCAGTCACCAGCGCCAACAGTTGAATGCCCTAGTAGCACACCAGCTGCCAAGAGCAAACGGAAAAGGTCCAGGGTAAAACAGAAACAATCTCCAGCGACGATATTAATAGGAGATGTATCATCGAAAGATGTAGCAACATACTTAACATTTGACAACAAGGAAACCATGATGAAGTGTTTTATCAAGATGGCAATCAAGGAGCATTTTGAGTTCAAGGTTATCAGATCAAATAGAACGAGATATTAACTGAAATGCATCGATCCAAACTGTGATTGGAACATTCGAGCAAGAAGGATAAAAGATTCCTCACTGTTTAAGGTAATTAAGTTTCAGAATACACATAAATGCTCCGTTGACGTTAAGAAGGCTGATAAAAAATATGTCACGTCAAAATTGATAAGTGAATACTTTCTTGAAAATATCCGAGACAACCGAACTGTAGTTAGACCAACATTTATTGTCAACGAAATGAGAAGGATACACGGGGTTGAAATAGGATATCACAAGGCATGGCGTTCAATTCAAGCAGCAAACGCATTAATTAGGGGACGGCCTGATGAGAATTATCATCTGTTCCCTTCATACTTGCATGTGCTGAAAGAGAGAAATCCAGGCGCTCACACAAATCTAAAGATAGACAGTCTTAATCGGTAAGCATTTCTCAAAAGAGAGTTCGATTGCTATACGGAAATTCAAAACTTTCTAAGAATTAAATTTGTCCTATTTTAAAATGTTTTAGGTTTATGTATATGTTTGTTGCTTTCAAGCCATCAATAGACGGTTGGAGGTATTGTTGACCAGTGATAGCAGTAGACGCAACATTTCTGATAGGCGAAATATCTAGGTGTTCTCATCATTGCTGTAGCAAAAGATGCAAATTATCAAATCTTCCCTCTAGCTTATGAGATTGCAGACTCTGAAAATAATGAAGCTTACACTTGGTTCTTCACTGAGCTGCGAAGGACAATAGGTTCTCGTCCTGAACTGGTGTTTCTATCAGACAGAAATAAATTAATCGCGCATGGAATTGCACAAGTTTATCCTGATAGCCACCATGGTATATGCATCTACCACTTTGAAAAGAATCTAAACCAAAAGAACGTGAGAGCCACAATGATAAGTCTGTTTTAAACTGCTGCAAGAGCTTATAAGCTTGAAGACTTTCATTATTTCATGTCCCAATTAGAGGGAATGGATAGAAACATGTTCAACTAGGGGTGGGCACAAAACCGAAATACCGAACCGAACCGAACTAATTCGGTACTTCGAGTTCGGTTTTTCGGTTTTTCGGTTCGGGTTCGGTCCTAGAAATTTTTGAACTTTGGTCTTCGGTTTCGGGAACCCCGGAACTTCGGGTCCCGAAATTCCGAAAAAACCGAAGTTTTTTTTTTTTTTTTTTTTTTTTTTTTTTTTTTTTTTTGAAAAAAAAAACCATTAACAAAAAAACATCCACCATTACATATTACGTATATTTCCTAGATTGATTCGTATAATTTTTCTTTTTTGCTTATTTATTTTAATGTCTAATTAGTGATTAAATGCAAAATATATAAAAAAAATTAAATAATTGAACTAAAAATTCATTAGAAAATGATAAATTAGCTGAACATCCCTTTAGTTTGAATAAATCATTTATGTTAAGTCATCGCGATATGATATTACGAGTATTCAATCATTTATATTTGGTAATTTGATGTATTTTTGTTAATCTTATTTTTTGACTTTGAACGGGTATGTACTTTGCCTTTCCTTTCCCTTTCTTGTTCGGCCTTTTTTTCTTTGGCTATAAACTTTGGTTTAAACCGAAACACCGAAGTACCGAACTAAAAAACCGAATCGAACCGAAGTATAAAAATTACGGGTTTTTTTAAACTTCAAACCGAACCGAAGACCGAAGTACCGAACCGAAGTTTCAAAAACCCAAACCGAAGAACCGAACGCCCACCCCTATGTTCAACTACATAATGGAAGAACCACCTGAAAGATGGGCTAGATCTTATTCACCGAGGCGATGATATGATATGCTTACAACAAATATGGTTGAGTCGATGAATTCTGCATTACTTGAAGCAAGAGAGTTGCCCATTTTAAGCCTTTTGGATTTAATCATTGTTAAGAAGCAGAAATGGTTTTGTGAAAGAAGAACTACTGCTCAAGAGACTTTTCAGAGCTTATCAAGGTGGGCAGAAGATGAAATGAACAAGAAAATTCAACTGGCCTTCACAATAAATGTAAGTACAGAGCACTAGACTCGCGCCAAATATGCAATCCTAATAGTGTCTAAAAAATACAGATAAAGATGGGTGAAGATCAGTCCACGTAGACTGAAAATTCAGGACTGTGGATAGAACTTTAGTAAAAAAGGGAAGAGGGGGTTCAACCTTTTGAGGATAGAACTTCTGTACATAAGGCATTGGGGGTGGAGTTCAATACTTGTTGATACAACTTCAGTCCATAACAGTAACGAAGTTCAAGTACGGAGAGTTCAATCCTTGTGGGATTGAACTCTTCGTACTTAAACTTCCTTACTGTTGTGGACTGAAGTTATATCAACAAGTATTGAACTCCACCCTCCAGTGCCTTGTGGGATTGAACTCTAGTCCATATGATTTGAACTTCAATCAGTCCATTAGAACTGTACTCATGAACTCTTGCTCTGACTTAGTAATATCCGATTTTAAATACCATCTGTACTGACTCACAAAAGTTATTATTTTTCATTTCAAATAGGTATTCCCCACAGGTACAACAACATTTAATGTGCAAGATGAAGGAAAAAGCTCAAACGTCGACTTAAAGAAGATGACATGTGACTGTCTTCAATTCCAGACTGATGAACTCCCATGTGTACATGCAATTGCATGCATTGAGAAAAGACGCCTACTGAAATCTAAGTCTGCTCAAAATGGTATTCACGAGATTTTTTGGTTAAATGCATATCAAGGTGAGGTGAATATGATAGGGCACAAATGCTCTTGGACTGTACCAGATACCGCGAAAAGCCAGAGGATAGAAACTCCTAATGTCAAAATACAATGAGGAAGAAGGAAAACAAAGAGATACATCTCGATTGCTGAGGCTGTACGAGTCAAATCAAACAAATGTAGTCGATGCAAAATCAGAGGACATGATAGAACCTCATGCAAAAATACTCCAGTAGTCCGACCCTATTCAAGGATATATAGGTACTGCGACTTCCTTCATTATCCATAAACTTTTTTTACTAAATATTTCCCTCCTACTAATTTGGTTTTCTAACTTCTTTTTGTTTCATGGAACTGCTTGACTGTGAATGATGGTGCAGAAATACATGAAGATATTCAAATTTCTGATAGTTTCTTATCCAACATTCAAGATAATGAAGGTATTCAAACTCTGAATGCATTCCAGTTTATTTTTTTTATCTGTCTGTATGTTAATAAGTTTGATACTAGTATTTGAATTTGAAGCACTTTCAGTCCATATAAGACTGAATTTGTAGGTACTTATGGAGTGTACTTCAGCCTTTCGATATGAAAAACTTCAATCCTTAAAATTCCTGAATTTACATTTTTTAATTGAACTTCAGTACTTATGAAGGAACGTGCAGCCTTTAACTTCTGTCCTCAGGGATAGAAGTTTAACTTAAAATTCTATCATCGAGGATAAAATTTAATACTAGGATATAGGAACTTCAGTCCATGATGATAGAAGTTCAGTCAATGAGGGTAAAAAGAAGTTTAATCCATGTAGGTAGAACTACTAACAACTTTAATCCACTAACACACACACACACACACACACACACACACACACACACACACACACACATACACAAACAGAGTTGATAAAAAAGAAGTTCAATCCATGTGGATAAATAAAGTTCAGTCCATGAGATGAGGATAGAAATTCAGTCAATGGACGTAAAAGAAGTTCAATCCATGTGGGGGTAGAACTTCACTCCATGTGGTTTGAACTTCCATACTTGGAGACAGAAGTTTATTCCTAGTGGATAGAAAGCTCAAACTATATTCTACACACCAAAACACAGAAGTTTGAGCTTCCATCCTTGTGAGTAGAAGTTTGATCTCATGAATTAAAAACATCCAACCTTAAAAAGACAGAAGTTCAATCAATACTTAGAGACAAAAGTTCAAACTCATTGTTGTAGCATTAGTGAACTTGGAAACAAAAAATTCTGAAAAACTCACAATTTATTACCAACAAAACATAAGAGACAACACATAGATATTATCTTATCAGGCATCTTCAACATCAGACCCATTACTAGAACTGGAACTTAAAGGTTCTGTAACATCCCGCCAAATAGTAGCACTTAAAACCACACGATCTGAGGATTCGACAACTCCAAAAAGTATCCTAGTTCCTACTCCAAGATTATTACTACGGACAAACTCCCTCCATCTATTAGAGAACCACCTTTCTCTTCCCACTTTTAGGTAGTTCATCCGGAAATGAGTACCATGGCAAATTACAGTTGCTGGAACATTACGTCTGGGAAGCATAGTTGCCAACAATGCTGGCAAAACCTTTGCAACAAAAAGAAAAATGAACAGCGTTATTTTATAAATAACAAATAACAAAAATAATACTTTTGAAAGACAAAAATGGTATGAATAACTTACAAATTGATCTAATTCAGTATCCAATTCAGTCAAAACTGCATCAATGAGTGCTGTCATCTTAAAATTAGAAATTATTTGGTTGTTCTCTTCAATAATAGTGAGGTCTATTTCTATTGCAATAATTATAGAAAAGACATTCTGTAATTTTGTGTAGTGTCATTTTACTGTTGGATAAAGCTAAAGATTCTTTCTTCTTTTATTTTGTAGTCTATCCCAACACAACTGACAGAATACATGACCCTAGTAGGATTTAACTACACAAGTCACAGAATACATGACCCCAGTAGGATTTAACAACTGCACTGCAATTTCAGTCCATGAGGGGTAGTGAAGTTCAGTCAACGAGGGGAGTGAAATTCAGTCAAAAACTGAAATTAATAAAAAAAATTACATAATCCCAGTAGGATTTAAACACTGCACTGCATTTTCAGTCCATGAGGGGCAGTAAAGTTCAGTCCATTAGTGGGTACTGAAGTTCAGTCAATGAGGGAAGTGAAGTGAAGTCAAAAACTGCAATTAATAAAAAAAAATACATAACCTTCAGTAGGATTTAACAAACTGCACTGCAATTTCAGTCCATAAGGGGTAGTGAAGTTCAGTCCATGTGTGGGTAGTGAAGTTCAGTCAATGAAGGTACTGAAGTTCAGGTCAAAAACTGCAATTAATAACCATAACTGTACAGAAACTGTAAGACCATAAAAAACATAACTGTACAGAAACTGTAAGACCATAGGAAACATAACTGTACAGAAACTGTAACAACATAGAAAACATAACTTTTTTGACTACATTTAATGAACCATAGAAAGCATAACTGTACAGAAACTGTAAAACCATCCGCTTGGTAGTTACTGATTTTTTAACTATAAATACCCCTCTGCAGTTAAAGAAAACTACAAAGTTTACTGACACTTCATCTGATATATACTACATAGTCTTTTTTCAGAAAATAAAATATTGGCAGATGAAAACAATCATGTGGAGGAACTAGGCAGTTTCGACAAGAAAATAACATCGTCTTACTTTTATAGAGATGATTTTGTATGTTAAAAGAAATGACCAGAGTATTTTTTATATTTTTCATTTAATTTTTTAGTGTTTTCTGATTTTGTTTATTAACTATGAAATATTCTTGGTTTTAGATCTTTCCAGACAGTTGGAAGCAGAGGCTACCAAGTATAAATGGACTGGCATGCATAATTTGTGATGGTGGACATGATGATGTACATTTGATGAACTTCACAGTTGGGAAACATGCAAGGTTGTGTAACAGTTGGAAGGATATGATTATTAAGAAAGGCCTCATAGGATATGATTATTAAGAAAGGCTTCAGGATAGGTGATACACTTCGTTTTGATCACCTATGGCACGAGATGATCGACGGTATTTCATCTGTTGTTTTTGGTGTTTCTCTCATAAATAATCAGGCTGGTGAAGGAGCCGCTGATGATGATTTAAGCAGTAATGATGATGATGATGCTGATGATGGTGGAGCATCAACAGACAATCCAATTTTAATTGAATAATTTCTAGTAGTTGTTTGTCGTTTTAATTTAAGCAGTACTATTTGTTTTCTTATTATAATGTCTATCTTTATGTATGAACTTTAATCTAATTGTGTTCTATATATTTGCATCTCTCATTAATAACTGAAGTAGAAGCTCTGTATTTAAGTAAACACAGAACTTCAATCATCATGGACAGAACTTCTATCATCATGGACTGAAGTTCTGTCCATGAGGATTGAAGTTCTAGCCACTTGCAAACTGAAATAACTGAAGTAGAAGCTCCGTGTTTAAGTAAACACAAAACTTCAATCATCATGGAATAGAGGACTGAAGTTCTGTCCACGAGGATTGAAGTTCTAGCCACTTGCAAACTGAAATAACTGAAGTAGAAGCTCTGTTTTTAAGTAAACACAAATCATCATGGACAGAACTTCTATCATCATGGACTGATGTTCTAGCCACTTGCATTTGATTCTCTGCTTTGACAGAATTAAAAAAAGACTATACTTGGAATATATGTAAATGTAAAAAATTAACAATATACATGAATAACTGCTGTTACATATATAGTCGCAGAACATATAAAAAACTCTACACCATAGAAACTTCATACATATTCAGTTATGAAGATGGTGGTGGAGGAGCAGAAAGATCAATATGAATATGTGCTGCTATAGCTTCAATAGCCTGGGTGATAATTCGCACTTGTCGCCTTTGGACGTTACGCATATGCAAAATATTATTTTGCATTTCCTATATCTCATTCTCCTGGTCCTGCATCTGACGCCTTAGGACTGCAATCTCCCATTGTATATTATTTGGAATCCCTCCTGGTACTGGGGCAAATCCAGGTGCTGATGGTAGTGCACCTGATTGTTCTACTTGTGGTGGTTGATTCACACTACTTTCAGACATTCTTGCACTTGATGTTTAGAAATCTAAAAATGGATAATCCTAAATAATAAGATGATAAGAATTAACAATCAGGTATGTATTTATAGAAAAAAATCAATAAAATTGTAACAGTTGCAACTTATAGTTCAAAAGGAACAATAAAATACTAACAGTTGCAACTTATAGTTAAAAAGGCACAATAACATTGTAAAAGTTGCAACTTATAGTTCAAAAGTCACCAATCTATAACATGTATAATAAATATTGAACAGTCACAATGAGGGTAATAAAGTTCAATCCATGATGATAGAAGTTCAGTGCATCCATGAGGATAAAACTTCTGTCCCTAAGGATAAAACTTCAGTCCATCCAGTAGATGGAAGTTGAGGGCATATAAATTGAATGCCAATCCATGTGGGGAAGAAATTCAGTCCATGTGATTTGAACTTCCATCCTTAGAGATAGAAGTTCATTCACCCTTAGTGGACTGAACACACACACACACACACACACACACACACACACACACACACACACACACACACACACACACACACACACACACACACACACACAGAGTTGATATAAAACTTTTGTCCCTAAGGATAAAACTTCAGTCCATCCAGTAGATGGAAGTTGAGGGCATATAAATTGAATGCCAATCCATGTGGGGAAGAAATTCAGTCTATGTGGTTTGAACTTCCGTCCTTGGAGATAGAAGTTCATTCACCCTTAGTGGACTGAACACACACACACACACACACACACACACACACACACACACACACACACACACACAGAGTTGATATAAAACTTTTGTCCCTAAGGATAAAACTTCAGTCCATCCAGTAGATGGAAGTTGAGGGCATATAAATTGAAGTCCAATCAATGTGGGGTAGAAATTCAGTTCATGTGGTTTGAAACTTCAATCCTTGGAGACATACATTCATCCCTAGTAGACGGAACACACACACACGCGCGCGCGCGCGCGCACACACACACACAGAGTTGATAAAAAGAAGTCCAATCCATATGGGGTAGAAGTTCAGTCCTTGTGGTTTGAACTTCCATCCTTGAGACAGACATTCATCCCTAGTGGACGGAACACACAGACACACACACACACACACACACACACACACACACACACACACACAGAGAGAGAGGGGGATAAAATAAGGTTCACTCCATGAGAATAGAACTTAAGTCCTTAACAGTAAAAAAAATCACTGCAACAAAATAGAATTTACATAAATCTATGCATAATAATCTGTTCATCTATACATAATATCTGTTTCACCATATATTACCAAAAACTTTACAAAAATACTACTAGGAATTCTGAAGATAAAAATAAAAATATCTATAACTGACACATGTCTTCATTATGTTCTCCGTAATCATGCTCAACAAATTCAGGTGGAGTCTCAAATCCATCCCTAGCCTTTGCACGACCATGAGCCCACTGGGTCTTATAGGCTGCATTGAACTTATCATTTTTAAAAGAATCATGTAGGTCCCCAAAGTTGACATACTTGAAAAGATGTGGGAGCAAAACAGCATAACCCTTGACGTGGTCGAATTTGTCTGCGGGTGGCCTCTTTGTTTTGACCATCGAATCATATACACGTATTTTCTTCTCGTGCATATCAAAGACTGCCAAAATATAATGTGTCACTGTTTGACCAGGTGCTGCTTGCAATCGGCATGGAAAATAGAGTTTATCAACTCCACTCCAGGGAATTGAACACCTCCGTTCCATGTCATGAAGGTAATTGCAGATATACTGTCCAAAACCTTCAAGCCAGATTTCATTACCTGATCTTTTTTTGTTTTTGAATTCTGACTTATAAATAGAGCACATATAACTATCAAAATCGATATTAGTAATTGACAGTGTATGAGGAAACCAGAACAAATGGTAGCATGCCCTCTTCCTAAGATAATACATAGCAACATCGATATGCTGCAAAAAAAAAAAAAAAAAAAACCTGTTTAGTCAATACACAGAAAACTAATAACGAACACAGAACAAACCAAAGAACAGAATATGCACTAACATTATCAGTCATAGGGTAGGCAACATCTATAAACTCCAAAATCCACTGCTTGTCTGGCTTGATTGTTTCCAACTGATATGGATTACTGTCGTAATCATTATCGCGTATATAACAAGCATGGTTGTTCATAATAGAAAAGATACAAAATACAAAACACATGTTACTTTTCCATAAGGAATGAACTTAAGAATATCATAAGCAATGAAGTTCAATCCTATAGGGACAGAACTTTCCACATCCTTGTGGACAAAAAGACCATGGCCTTTTGATTGAAGTTCAATTCTTATAGATAGAACTTAGTCCATATGCACAACACTTCAATTCATAGGGGCAGAACTCATGGGATAAGAAGTTTAGTCCATAGGGGATTGAACTATAGGTTTCCAAATTCATCCAATTTGCATTGAACTTAAAAAACTACAGACAAGAAATCATAAAAAAATACAAATAGACTTACTGTTCAAGTTCAGTGCCATTTCTTTGAAATAGCAAAAAAGATTTAAACTCTTGCAACACTGCTGGACTAATCTTCAAGTAGTGGAATGGACAACTACGTCTATAATTATCCTTCCAGTCAGTTGTCTTCTTTTTAGTCCTTGTGGTATCATATGGAGATAGCAACAACTGACTGGGCTTTCGGTCCCTTTTCCCCAGAAGACCTTGCTGCTCCGACTGTTCTACCTTAGTACTTTCAGGGGCTTGGTCACTTGCCTTTGTAATCTCCCTAAAAATCGGAACATGCCTCTCATGTTCCTGTGTAAGCATCTCTTGTTTACCTGCTTTATCGACCGATTGACCTTTGCCCACAACAATTCCGTCAGCATGTTGTTTTTCATTCAGCTCTCCTTTCTCCTATTCCTGAGTCATTACTTCTTCTTTGCCCACTATACCGACTGACTGTTGTTTGTTCACAAGACTTTCAAAAGTCTTTTGTTCAGTCAAATCAACTTTTATTCTTGTTTGCTCAATAGCCTGTGCATTCTCCATAATAATCTCAAGAGGCATCTCATGTTCCTGTGTCGTAACCTCTTTTTTGGGTGCTTCATCAATTGACTGATAGCCAAGAGCCTGCTGATATTCAGTCATATCCCCATCTATTTCAACTTGGTTACTTCTATTAGCATTCTCCATAACGACATCAACAGACATCTCCTTTCCCTGCGAAATAACCTCTTCTTCTACTATTTCGTTGACCGACTGCCCTTTGTCCAAGAGAATTTTGAATGCCGCTCCTGGTTCTTCTCTTGCAGCTTGATAACTCACATCAACATTATTCATTTCAACGTCATCGGTCCTCTCATGTTGCAGAATTATGCCTTGTTCTTTTCCAAGTTCACCCTGCTAATGATTTTTTGACATATCTTGCTGAATTTCTTCAACCCTTGGTGTATCTTCCGCATCAGATGAACCCCCACTTCCACTTTCTTGAGTCGGTGGCAGTATATTAAAATTAGGCATATCATCATGTGAACTATTTTTCTTCAACTTCTTCCTTTTCCTTTCATATGTTTTTGGTCGGATGGGTGTAGAAGTTGCACCTGATTTCTCCACAATCATACCCTGAGGGACCAAGCGTGGTGTTGACAGATCAAGCTCTCCACTTATAACTTGCAATTGAATTTCAAGTACCTCATTCTGTGCCGGAGTAAACTCACCAAACATGTCTAATTCACTGTGAATTCGTTCAAGCATTTGTCTAGGCGTTTCATTGACAAACACAACTTGCGACGCTCCATGCAATTGTCTAGCATAATTTAGACCTGCACCACCACCACTAACTTCTTTTCTTACATCTGAACAACTTTTTGATTTCCAAACTACACTGCCTTCACTGGAGTCTTGTCTTTGATGTGAAGGAGATTTTGATTTCCCGGATACAGCACCATGACTGAAGTCTTTTCTTACATCTGGAGGAGACTTTCTCTTCCTTCAATCACTACCATTGCCTCCACATGAATACAAGTTTAAGGAATAACGAAAGCTGGCAGAATGTTCCTTGCCCCTTCTTCCACTAACATCTTTCCTCCAACTTCCTTCCTTTTCCTCAAAATTTTTAGCACACTTCTTCATAAAATCAAGAACACAGTCAACCTTCTTATCTACATCACGAATATACTCCATAATATACTCCCTTATGCGCCGTCACTGACTACACAACCTTTTCCGGAATTTCATATTCACCTTCTGCAAAAAAAAAAAAAAAAAAAAAAAAAAAAAAAAAAGTGATAGAACTGTTAAAAATATTCAATTAAAATAAAAACAGAATAAGATGAATGCACATGATACTTGAAAACTCACTTTAACAATTGCATTAACTAAATCTTGATCAAGCTCTACACCATGTGGAGCATCCTGCCTATCATCACCAGTACCCTGACTTTCATCCTCACTCTCAGCACCACCATCATTACTCTCAACAACACCATCCTCACTCTCAGCACCACCATGATCAGTCTGAGCACCACCAACCTCACTCTCATCACAGGTATCCTCACTCTCTTCAACAACTTCTTTTCCTTTTAAATGTTTAAATGCAAATTCCACAGACCTTTTTTCTTCCTCAGACAGTACAATTGGAACCACTTTAAATTTGTAAAAACTCTATAAAAAAAAAAAAGAAACCATGAGAAATATATTAGCACCTCAGTAAAATAAGAATAAAACTTCTATATGCAGAGATAAAAGATCAATGCCATAAAGGTTTAAAGTTCAATTCTTATGAATAGAACGTCAGTAAGGCTGAAGAAGTTCAGTCCATGAGGGTAGAACTTCAGTACATGAAGGTAATGAAGTTCAGTCCATGAGGACAGAACTTCAATTAGTACTATTTTAGAAGTTCTGTCCATGAGGACAGACACAGTGATGGAAAAGAAGTTCAGTCCATAAGGATAGAACTTCAGTAAGGCTGAAGAAGTTCAGTACATTAGGATAGAATTCAGTCCATGAGGGTAAAGAACTTAAGCACACACACACAGAGATATAGAAACTTACATTTACATTATGAAAATACTGCTCAACCAAAGTGTTATACTGAGGATTTTTGAAACTAATAAACCTAACCATACTTGGGAAGCCATCACTATTAACATTACACAAGTTAGAACGAACTGTTGGAAATAAATCAAGAAACCAAGCGCATAACACAAACGGGAATCCCAGCACATAATAATTTACACCACTTTTAAGAGGTCTTATTGCAGAGTTAACAAGTGCTTCAAAACCCACATTCCCCCAAGGATAAACTCCACAAAGAACCTCGTTGTCAATGATATCCAAGAAATTCACTCCAGCGAAGCTGGTTTTTTGTGTTAGAACACAAAATAATTGACTGAAAAATATAAAACTCTGCAATCTTCACTGCATCATCTTCATCGACCAGAGATGACGTGGTCATTGATACTAAAAATTTACGAATGTCCGACAACTGAAGATTGCTTTTACCACCAAAGTACTGCTTTAGAAGCCTCTGACCCATATTTATAGCAGGTCCATCAAACAATTCCTCACGGTTTGCAGAAAATCTCAAACCAGTGTAAAGATAATATTCTTCAGGACCAAAATGTATGAGATGACCAAAAATATTAAAACTTAATCTATTCGGATCACTGCTCACAATACGTGACAATAATAAACAATGCAGTAACCTCATAGAAGTTTTGTATGACTGCAACTTCAGAAAGCTTCCAAACACACCATCTGAAAGCTTTTTATACTGTGCTGCACTGAACTTTGAAATTATATCATCCAATTTGTGCTCCCCTTGCCAATATGCATTCACGTTGAACCATCGGTAAAATAGATACACTAGATTCCCTTCCATTCCAGCATCTATATTGCAAAAAGCTAACAATAAAAGCAAACTATCAGTCTCACATACAAAATAAACAAATACAGGTTTGAGAATATACACAGACACACACACACATAAGTTCATTCCCTAGTAGACTGACATAACACACACACACACACGCACATGTGGGGGGTGGACTTCAGTCAACTAGGAATGAACTTCTATCCTAGTGACTGAGCATGCACACACACACACACACACACACACACACACACACACACACACACACACACACACACACAGAGTCACACACATGTGGGGGATAGACTTCAGTCCACTAGGAATGAACTTCCATCCTTGGAGACAGAAGTTCAAACCTCGTGGACTGAGAATACACACACACACACAAAGAGAAGTTCATTCCCTAGTGGACTGAGCGCACGCGCGCTCGCGCACACACACACACACAGAGTCACACACATGTGGGGGGGGGGGGTGGACTTCAGTCTGCTAGGAATGAACTTCCATCCTTGGAGACATAAGTTCAATCCTAGTGGACTGAGAACACACACATATGAGGGATGGAACTTCGGTCCTTTAGGATGAACTTCCATCCTTGGAGACACACACACACACACAGAGTCACACACATGTAGGGGGTGGACTTCAGTCCACTAGGAATGAACTTCTGTCCTAGTGGACTGAGTGCGCGCGCGCGCGCACACACACACAGAGTCACACACATGTAGGGGATAGGCTTCAGTGCACTAGGAATGAACTTCCATCCTTGGAGACATAAGTTCAAACCTAGTGGACTGAGAAGACACACACACACACACACACACAGAGAAGTTCATTCCCTAGTGGACTGAGAACACACACACACACACACAGAGTCACACACATATGGGAGGTGGACTTCAGTCCACTAGGAATGAACTTCCATTCTTGGAGACAAAAGTTCAATCCTAGTGGACTGAGAACACACACACACACACACACTTGAACTTCAATAAAAAGTAACTACTAAATACAGAAGAAACATACAAATTTAAACTTAAATAACGTTATCTAACTTAACAGCCACAAATTTCACAAAAAAATACAAAAAAAAAAAAAAAAAAAAAATACAAACGTCATACCTGCCAATACAAATTTCAGACTACAAAGGTGAAGAGAGAAATGTTATTCAACGTACGTAATGCAACTTGAAGAGGTATATGAAAAACTGAGAAATTTTTTGCATGAAGATACAGTGAAGTAAAGATACAAATGCATGAAGAAGAACAGTTTTGAAAAAATCCTGTCAATTCAGAAAAGATGAGGGGTAATTTGGTCTTTTACATATACCCGTATTTAGTGTAGTGGCCCAAAAGTGGCCTCTAGTGTAATGCCAATAAAAATAGTGGCCTCAAACTAAATACCGGTATTAAAAGTGGCCTCTGGGCGAAATTTTTACTTATCCAAGGCTAATGGTTTTGCTCCGTTAAGAACATTTGTGCTCATCATTACAGTTTACTACAAAAGAAATATGATACAAATTTAGAATAAAAGTATTTAGATCAAAATAACATGGTGCATGCTGAAGTTAACAAAGCAAATCTTGAACGATGAATCAAACATAAACAAAATATATAAAAAGATGTTTTTATTGAAAATGGTTTGACCATGTTGGCCTACATTGTGGAGTTGTTATGTTGTTGTTGTGTGAAGAACAGACCTCAATTGATAGATGTACAATACTTTCCTCCAAGAAAAGGATAAGTCTAGAAAGAAGTTCTATTCTTTTTAGAGTTCTATTTCTTCGATAAACAGAATCTTAAGAGATTAAAATGTTAGGACAAAACCCTTAACATTCTCCCATTGGCCTAAATTATTCTAGCAAAGTAATATTCATCTCTCATCTTCATAAAAAGTTCACGTTGTTGCTTGTCATGTGTAAAAATACATATGGTTGAAATGAGCTCAAAATGAGTTAAAAAGAGCTCACAATTAAGATTAAGAATGAATTAAAACTGACATTGATAAAAAAGAGTCGTGCGTTAAAAATAAGTATGAGCTAAACTGACATTTGAGCCCATAAGTTACAAGTAGATATGTGTGAATTACAAAAATAAGCACAAAAGCACCCGGTCTTGATTTGGTAAGCTATTTTTTGGTGGTCTCGAAAACATAAGCACTTTACCATTAAATGAAGCTGAAAGTACAAAAATACCCTTACTAATAGAGAATTTTTCTCATAATTACAAAATTGCCGCCGAAATTATAAAAATGTTAATTTTTTAAAACCGTAATTACAAAAATGTCACCGCACCATTTTACCTTCGAAATTACAAAAAATGCCACTGCTTCCTACACAGCAGAAAACAGTGCCAACTTGGTCGTGTTTCACGTCCATTTTGTGAATAAATAAGGCCAAATCGGCATCATATTGCTCGTTTACAAGGCGGTCACAATTCGTCTGTATTTCACGTCTATTTTGTAAATAAATAACACCAAATTATCATTGTTTCGCTCTTATACGAAAATCAAAGCAAAACAAAATATAAGACCAATCCGGCGTCATTTCTTCATACAATAAGCAAAAAATCATATTCGTTTTGTGAAGAAATGACGCCAAATCGATCTTACTTTATTCATTTGCAAAAAAAAAAAACTTCAAATGCTTATATATTTTGAAATAACGACAATCTGGATGTGCTATGCATGTAATTGTGTCCGTATTTGTGAAGAAATGAGGCCAGATGGGCCTCACTTCATACATCCGCAGAAAAGACCTTCAAGTGCTTTTATATTTAGAAATAATAACAATCTGTATATATTTATGCATATATTGAACCAAATTGTATCCATTTAGCAAACAAATAGTACCAAATCGTCATCGCTTGGCCAAAATACAAAAATCCAAAGTAAAAATAAAATGAGGCCAATTCAGCATCAATTTACTCATATACAAAAATCGAAAGGGAAATATGACTAATGCCAATCCAACATCATTTATTCATATTATTAAATAATACACTTCTATTTTACAAATAAATGAGGCCAATCCGTCATCAATTCACTCATATACAAAAATCAAAAGGAAAACATAACTAGAGTCAATCGGGTATTATTTACTCATAGTGTTAACTAAAACATATTTTCTATTTTATAAAATACATGACGCCAAACCTTCGTCATTTTCCAGAAAAAGAAAATCGGAAATTGAATCTATAACTAAGCCTGAAGACACACTTCAAGCCGATCAAAAAAAATTCAAAGCCACAAAAATCTTGCTAACAACGCCATCACGTAACTATCATGTTAGCCTTTATCATCCAAACAAGCTGTTAATCAGTCATAACATAGAATTAGGAGCAGCAACAATAAGCATCCACTGCTCTTCCATCATGACTCCCCCACTCTAACAATCCTCCAACCTCACTTCATAGATGAATGCTTTATTTATGATCTTGTAGCCTTTTAACTGCTTTTATTCAACTTATTAACCACATTTTCAAATAATGAATCTACTAATCTTAAAGCAACTCTTTGAAATCTACAAAGGCCAATATATAATCAATATATCAAAGCATTTTGTTCACATTCCAGGAGATAATAAATCAACAACTGAATAAATCTCGAAGATTCTAAAATATAACAATTGGAAATTCCTCTTGAAATCTTCTAGAATCCCTCAAAAAGTCAACCCAGAGGTGGTTAACTCAGTAATTGACCTAAAAAAATTGGTTATTAAACCGATACGCTTGCTTGCTTTCTTCGATTAGTCGAATCGTGAACTGGGTGTGAAGCAACACATTGATTCCTTTTCCATTCATGCTTTAAGGTTATGTAATTCAAATAATTTTTCCAAATAACGTGATAGTTACTGTGGTTGTTACGGTGGTGGCGTGTCTATTGTGGTGGCGCTGTGGGATAGTAGTGGTGGGGTTAGGGTTTGGTGTATAGAGAGATAAAGTGGATCTATAGAGGGAGAAAATATTAATGTAAAATGGTGGTAGAATAATATTTAAGCGGTAAAAATGGAAATACTTTTAAAAGTATTAAAAAAACTGCTTAGGCTTTAAAGACCAGTAAACAGTAGCTCACTAAATCAAGACCACCACAAAAAATGCTCGCCCCACATAAAAAAATGAGCAGACATGAGCTATAACTAGCATTGGTTAAAACTAGCCCAAACAAATAAGTCAAAAGAAAGAGATTTTTTTAGATGCAGCAACAACAACTTTAAATATAATATGGTTGAAAGTTTATCTCCATATGTAAAATCAGGATCATTTTCTTGGACAAAAATCCTCATTGTCATCAAATTAGTGGCGGCTATGACACGACCCGAAATTCGGTTAGGCCGTGCGGGCACCCGACATCCTCCGCTACACCCGTTGGGCGAACCCTTACTAGTTAAATTAGGAAAATAAATATAATTCAATTCATAAATAAGAACAAGACATAAAAAAATACAGACATACTGATACCTTTAAGCTGTATAAAAGAAATTACAGCTGACTACCCAACGTACTAGGTTTAGGGCTATCCAGACAAGACATCTAAGAGTACAAAAGAAGACAAATACCTCCTGAAGGGAGCAAACTGCAACTGAAATGATAACCAATAAACTGGTGGCCATCCGAAATAAAAGCTGGCTCACCCTGACAGCTGAAGTCGTCTACACTCCTTCACAACGTGGCGAACTCAATCCTGGAGCGAACCTACCGAAACGAAATAGATAGACAAGAAACAAACAACAAACAAGGGTGAGTCAAAAGGACTCAATAAGTGGGGCAGACTAGCCACCACAAAGAATAGGACAGCTAGCCAGGGAGAAGAAATAGATAAACCAAATTTCTCTTATTTAAATTATAAAAGGCAGAGCCAGATAACAACCGAACAGATGTATGAAACTATAAACTCATTAACAACCAGGAACGTAAGATAACCAAAATATATAGGTATCCCGAACACATCAGCAATCAGAAATACATCCTGTTGCGGCATGCAACCCGATCCATATATTCATCCTGTTGCGGCGTGCAACCCAATTCATATATTTATACTGTAGCGGTGTGCAACCTGATCCGTATATTTATACCGTTGCGGCGTGCAACCCAATTCATATATTTATACTGTAGCGGTGTGCAACCTGATCCGTATATTTATACCGTTGCGGCGTGCAACCCGATCCCCGCAATCCAGAATACGAGCCAGAAATATATAGGCAAACTGAGATATGTCCACGATATAGTATACATACCGCATGCATAAAACACAACACAGTACACACAATAGTCAGTATGCGATGCAATGAGATGGGATGAATGCTGTACGATGCAATGCAGTCACATGTGCCAAATAGATGGAGCGGAATCCTCCTGCTCCGGGGGTGGAATCCTCCTACCCTCAATATGATGCAATGGAGCGGAATCCTCCTGCTCCGAGGGCGGAATCCTCCTACCCTCAATATGATGCAATGGAGCGGAATCCTCCTGCTCCGAGGGCGGAATCCTCCTACCCTCAATATGATGCAATGGAGCGGAATCCTCCTGCTCCGAGGGCGGAATCCTCCTACCCTCAATTTGATGCAATGTGCATACGAATGCAACATGATGCAATAATAACCCATCACCAGCGCGGGACTCTCATCGACAGCTGGAAAGTATATACCAACTCACAACCAAAGTACAATACTCAGATTCTCAATGCAATACCAATAACAGGACATAATATATAATATAGAATATAAATCCAAAGCTAAGGCGTAATGAGTACGCCTATCGGCAGCTACACACGTAAGGAACACGTGGTAGAAAATCCACGAGGCCAGGTGCCTCCAAAGAAATGGCGATCAACAACCGCGTTATTTTTTGAATTCATTGCCAAACGATCCCACTGTGATCAATAAGCAGAAAAATATATCACATTAGGCTAAAGGCTTCATTCCTCACATCTTAGGGCAATCCAGGTAGGAACCTGATACCCTATTCGCATACGGAATACGCAGGCCAGGCCTATATACAGGGTATAAGTTGCCCATAACTCATTGAGCACGAATAAATAATCAATTTCATTATCGGGGTCCATTTGACCTTTTAAACTATCAATTTACGTCATTAGGGCGATGTCTAATATTCCTATTTTTACTGCAAAAATATATTTAAACACACGTAATAAACTCAAATACTATATTAGGATCATTACCTGAATGTTTTAGGGTGAAAATTCTACTTTTCTCCGACCCCTTTTCTCATTTTCTGGCAATTTTTTTCATTTCTGCGTTTTCATTTCCCCAACTGCGTTTTTCCATTTTATGTTTCAGTGTATGTATGTAAGTATGTTTCTGTTTCGTTTTTCTCTTTTGAATTGAGGACAAGGGATTAAGTTAATCCCTTTGTCCACCGACTCCATTTTTATACTTTTGTCTTTTTCCTCTTTTTTTTTTTCTTTTTTCCTTTAAAATTCGCTGCTACGGTAAAAATTAAAACGGTACCCTACGGTATTCGAAATAATCCCAACTTTTGCATACCAGATATACAAAGTGTATGTAACATACCCGCGAAGGCGGATCTCAAATTGGACTCCCGAAACTCAAGATGCGAATTTAAATAGAAAAAGTCAAATTATTTAACTTTCGGCATTTTAGCGGAACTTAGCCGAACAACATCGAAATTCACTTTCGAAAGTTTACAAAAATCACAAATAATCATACAAACCTAACGGAGCTTTCGGATTTCGAATCAGAGCTCATTCGGCAAAACCGAGCTCGAAAATCTCTTTTTAATATTTATCGCCAATAAAAACTGAAACCGTCTTCCGATTCCTACCAAACGAGGTCTGATTTAGCTAAAATTTTACAGACAGCTCCTAATGGACATTACGAATATTTTAAAATTATCGACACGCCAATCGGAGTCCTAACTTTCGAAACGACCGAGGTCGTTTCATTCTCCTCCACTTAAACTCTCGTTCGTCCTTGAACGAGCCTAAATCTAAAGTAAGATTTACGCAGGTAAAAAGAGAACTTGCACACCCTTCATAAACTACTCCATGGACATTATCTCATAATTACAGAATCAGAGTTATAACACGCACATCAAACTCTTGGATAAAAACATAGCTGGATAATATGATAACGTCATTGCCCAACTTATTCGGACTAAGCTGACACTTCCTCAAACACGTGAGGAGAGCTCTACATTTTGAAACAAAGACACACGAAACTCTGGATGGATTAACATGATTCAGCCAATAATCACCTCTTCGATATACCTTTCGATTTAGAACAGGTCGATGGAATTAAGAATTAGATCACGCTTCAGCAACGCCTTAGAGATTTAATATTATGATTCGGTATCAATTGGAGGAAGACTCCTCCACTTAGAGCATTAACTCATACCGCTAACTAGAATAGAAATAGTCATCCTCGCACAGTCTACCGGACTAAGGAAGACATAGCTAAAAATAGAATTCGGCTCAGACCTGAGCTGCCAAATTACCCTCTCGAGTTGCGAAACAACTGCAACTCCCGAGTTCACAACTCCATACCTTTGCCGTAAACACCACCGCCCGATGAGTGGTACTTCTATATAAAAATTTCGGCAGAGTTTCCCTTGAAACTGGATGATCCGCAAAAACAGAACCAGCACGATACAATACATGGGGATGGATACCCGGATAAACTGATAACATAAACATGTTAAACGGATAACAAGATGAGACAACTGGACCAAAACAATAATATGCTTCCAAAACAATAATATGCTTACCCGGCCACAATAACACGTACTCTGGCTCAACACAGGGAACGTCACAAACGGCTACCAATCGCCCAAGCTCACTAGTGCCGGGCGAAGAAGAAATGGAAATAGATCGAGGATAGAAATAATTAGAGCTTCAGGAAGTTCATCTTCTTATTTGCTTGACTACCAAAGCTAGACTACTTCCGCGTCAGGCGAGCCAAAAATCGCAATTGAAGAGATAGACATTAAATAAGCTTTATGAAAAAACATCTATACCAATTTTAACCTCCCAATAAGAAGGAAACTCTGACAATTTACAAGAATACCCTTTTTATAACTAAGACAAGCTCATAGAATAACATGACTCCACTAGAATCTCGAACCAAGAGGAGACACATAGATCGAGCATTACTTACCAGTCACTTTACACCGGAAGAAACAACGACACTTCCTGATGATGACGAATAAGAATCCCATAATCCTACCAACACTGATTTCCGAGGAGAGAGGTAAAATGACTTGACATAATATCACAAGGTGGCATAACAGGATGCTAAGCAGGCAATAGCAATACTCACCATCAAAGCTCTCATATTTAGATCAGATAAACTAGTAGGGTCTCATAAATGCCAGGAATAAATCATATCAGAAACTTACCCCTCTACCGCAACCGATTCTTAATACAAACGCCATCCCAGGAAGCTATGGAAATATGATAAGACAATCATTTCCAGATCGATCGAAAGAATCAAATCTTACTCATATATAAGGGAAGAAGAAACACACGGGTCTACTACATCGGATGCCTCAGCATCCTGCCAGGCTGGCAGTTCATAAAACTGCCTCTGCGGCTGAACTAAGCCGCTACACTGATAATTACCTTCTGAAGAACTACTACCACCACGCTCTCAACCGCTACCGGATGGTGGCATTTCTCTAGCTGATTAAGATCTAAATGAAATCCCCTGCGACTGTGCAGGTGCCTGATGACAGAAGAAGGAACGACTGCCTACTTGCCGGAGCAAGGGAAAACTCCTCAAAGGATAGCCAGACTTCACGACAATGATACCACCCCTTTCGCTGAGAATGGAAACTGGACAGATTATTGATAGCTACAAAGAGAAAACTGAGTCTATCTTGATGAACTATTAGCGCACTTTAAGAATTCCGCTCTACAAGCTGAGATAACCTTGCAAGGAACCTCCTAAAATAATCAGAACTCTTACCTCCAAATGAGGTACCATGGTTACCCACCAGGGCCGTGAGATCTCTTACTTTCCCGCTCTAACTTATGGTATGCCTCGAACCTTCGGGAAATATTAACAACAACCTCAAATAAAATCCGGACCTTAATTTCTCGAGCCATCTGGGATCTCAAGGAAGGAGAAAGGTCATCAATAAATCTTTAAATATCTCTTAAGGCTCATGGACTAGTTCTAATACATATTCAGCCATTCTATAGAATACAATCTCATATTCTGAAACCAACAGACTAACCGACAGGCTACCCTGCTTAATCCACTCAAACTGGAAATACTTTTCATCTCGCTCGCTACTCGAAAGGAACTTTCCGCGAATCTAGAAGAAAAACCGAACCAAGTTAGCTAATAAGAGAGCGGCCCACCAATTCAAGGCTGGACCCTGGAACTGGAAAGAAGAATAATCAACACCATACCGCTCGATATAATCAAAAGCATGAAGGATACGCTGACATCATTTTATTTTTAAAAGAATCACGAGGTTTATCTGATGCATTGCTTAAGAATATCGGAAGATTCAACCGCGTAAAATAATGCAACCTCTTCGGACATTTGGACCGAGCCATTACTCAGGCTAACTAACCAGCCAGAATAACTAGAGGCATAACACATGCTGTCTCCGGAACATAATTCACTGCAGCAATATTAAGAACCGGAAAAGGAGCTCCCTGAGATCGAACGTCTGCACATGCGGCAACCTGATAAGCTGTCCAGTGAATAATAGGTTTTTGCGGTATCCGCATCACCAAGATTCTCATAAAAGCATCGTGGAGAGCCAAGGGAACCACAAGGCCCTGCTCCCTTGCCCATCGCGATCTTGTACGGCTGGGACCTCCGTAACTAGATCGTCAGCACGACAACTCTCGGGGCTTCGTCAGTGCTAACCCCAGGCTAGACTGCTTCGTCTTGAACTCATACCGTTTGCTGATTTGTCACACAAGAATTCACACTTACCATGAATGAATTAACGAAAATACTTTTGCATCCTATACCGACGCACGATTAGAAATGAAGGAAGTGAAACTTCCTAAATGCCATCATAGCCCCTCGTAGATAAGTACGGACGTCTACGTACCAATCAGCGAGATTCTACTAGACACTGTCTTAGTCTGGATAGACTCTAAACTGGGCTCTGATACCAACTGACACGACCCGAAATCCGGTTAGGCCGTGCGGGCACCCGACATCCTCCCTTACACCCGTCGGGCGAACCCTTACTAGTTAAATTAGGAAAATAAATATAATTCAATTCATAAATAAGAACAAGAGTTAAAAAAATACAGACATACTGATACCTTTAAGCTGTATAAAAGAAATTACAGCTGACTACCCAACGTACTAGGTTTAGGGCTATCCAGACCAGACATCTAAGAGTACAAAAGAAGACAAATACCTCCTGAAGGGAGCAAACTACAACTGAAATGATAACCAATAAACTGGTGGCCATCCGAAATAAAAGCTAGCTCACCCTGACAGCTAAAGTCGTCTACGCTCCTTCACAACGTGGCGAACTCAATCCTGGAGCGAACCTGCCGAAACGAAATAGATAGACAAGAAACAAACAACAAACAAGGGTGAGTCAAAAGGATTCAATAAGTGGGGCAGACTAGCCACCCCAAAGAATAGGACAGCCAGCCAGGGAGAAGAAATAGATAAACCAAATTTCTCTTATTTAAATTTTAAAAGGCAGAGCCAGATAACAACCGAACACATGTATGAAACCATAAACTCATCAACAACCAGGAACGTAAGATAACCAAAATATATAGGTATCCCGAAAACATCAGCAATCAGAAATACATCCTGTTGCGGCGTGCAACCCGATCCATATATTCATCCTGTTGCGGCGTGCAACCCAATTCATATATTTATACTGTAGCGGTGTGCAACCTGATCCGTATATTTATACCGTTGCAGCGTGCAACCCAATTCATATATTTATACTGTAGCGCTGTGCAACCTGATCCGTATATTTATACCGTTGCGGCGTGCAACCCGATCCCCGCAATCTAGAATACGAGGCAGAAATATATAGGCAAACTGAGATATGTCCACGATATAGTATACATACCGCATGCATAAAACACAACACAGTACACACAATAGTCAGTATGCGATGCAATGAGATGGGATGAATGCTGTACGATGCAATGCAGTCACATGTGCCAAATAGATGGAGCGGAATCCTCCTGCTCCGGGGGCGGAATCCTCCTACCCTCAATATGATGCAATGGAGCGGAATCCTCCTGCTCTGAGGGCGGAATCCTCCTACCCTCAATATGATGCAATGGAGCGGAATCCTCCTGCTGTGAGGGCGGAATCCTCCTACCCTCAATATGATGCAATGTGCATACGAATGCAACATGATGCAATAATAACCCATCACCAGCGCGGGACTCTCATCGACAGCTGGAAAGTATATACCAACTCACAACCAAAGTACAATACTCAGATTCTCAATGCAATACCAATAACAGGACATAATATATAATATAGAATATAAATCCAAAACTAAGGCGTAATTAGTACGCCTATCGGCAGCTACACACGTAAGGAACACGTGGTAGAAAATCCACGAGGCCAGGTGCCTCCAAAGAAATGGATATAAACACTTACCTCTCTCAAAAGTTAGCATTGCGACCAACAACCGCGTTATTTTTTGAATTCATTGCCAAACGATCCCACTGTGATCAATAAGCAGAAAAATATATCACATTAGGCTAAAGGTTTCATTCCTCACATCTTAAGGCAATCCAGGTAGGAACCTGATACCCTATTCGCATACGCAATACGCAGGCCAGGCCTATATACAGGGTTTAAGGCCGCATAACCAAATCCCAAATAAATTATATTTATAAGGTGCCCATAACTCATTGAGCACGAATAAATAATCAATTTCATTATCGGGGTCCATTTGACCTTTTAAACTATCAATTTACGTCATTAGGGCGATGTCTAATATTCCTATTTTTACTGCAAAAATATATTTAAACACACGTAATAAACTCAAATACTATATTAGGATCATTACCTGAATGTTTCAGGGTGAAAATTCTACTTTTCTCCGACCCCTTTTCTCATTTTCTGGCAATTTTTTTCATTTCTGCGTTTTCATTTCCCCAACTGCGTTTTTCCATTTTATGTTTCAGTGTATGTATGTAAGTATGTTTCTGTTTCGTTTTTCTCTTTTGAATTGAGGACAAGGGATTAAGTTAATCCCTTTGTCCACCGACTCCATTTTTATACTTGTGTCTTTTTCCTCTTTTTTTTTCTTTTTTCCTTTAAAATTCGCTGCTACGGTAAAAATTAAAACGGTACCCTACGGTATTCGAAATAATCCCAACTTTTGTATACCAGATATACAAAGTATATGTAACATACCCGCGAAGGCGGATCTCAAATTGGACTCCCGAAACTCAAGATGCGAATTTAAATAGAAAAAGTCAAATTATTTAACTTTCGGCATTTTAGCGGAACTTAGCCGAACAACATCGAAATTCACTTTCGAAAGTTTACAAAAATCACAAATAATCATACAAACCTAACGGAGCTTTCGAATTTCGAATCAGAGCTCATTCGGCAAAACCGAGTTCGAAAATCTCTTTTTAATATTTATCGCCAATAAAAACTGAAACCTTCTTCCGATTCCTACCAAACGAGGTCTGATTTAGCTCAAATTTTACAGACAGGTCCTAATGGACATTACGAATATTTTAAAATTATCGACTCGCCAATCGGAGTCCTAACTTCCGAAACGACTGACCGAGGTCGTTTCAGGCTAGAATTGAACTCGTTTTACCGTTGGCCCTAATACCACTTGTTGGGATTAAAACAACATGATTCATGCGAGAAGCTAACAAAAAAAACCTTGGATGATTATGAATCAAACATAAAAAAGAATATCTAAAAATAGATATTCATTAAAAGTGGTTTGACCATGTTGGCCTACATCATATGAGTGGAAAAGTCGCCACTAAATAAAATTCTCTTAACGACTACGTTATGAAGTTGTTCTATTATTGTGAGAAGAAGAGACCTCAGTTTATATATATTCAAAACCTTTCCTCCGAGTTCTATTCCTTTTAGAGTTCTGTTTCTTCTAGACAAAAAGTCCTAATTGGTTAGAAATTTGTGGTAATATTAAAGTTTTCTAAAATATCAAGTTGTGTCAATTTCACCAATACATATTATATATATATATATATATATATATATATATATATATATATATATATATATATATGCTAGTTTTTAAACACCTGCACGTGTGTCCCATACTGATTAAGTAATATATTACACAATTATTAGATTGAATATTAAAGGAGAAAATTTTTGAAGATTTATGCTGAAATCATCAAGCTAAACTCTATATCAACAAACAGTAATTAGAAAATGTTAGAGAAAGCAATTTATTCAAAATTTTAAAACAACAAACTGGTGGTGAGTTTACAAAATTGTGAATAATGAACAAATTTCCAATTTAAGAGCAATGGGGCAATTTAGTTGTGCAAGGAAATTAAATTGAAGATATCACCGTCTACATAATATTATGAAAAATAGAAGCTTAGTTGAGCAGGAGTTCGAAGGAGATCAGGAAAAAACAGAGAGATAACATACCTCGACATAATGCCAACAAACCGAACTTATCAGTTAATTTATAGTCTTTTTGTAGAAAAATTGTCCTTACAAATAGATAGTCCCCTAATCATGTGTTAGGTCCACATTATTGTTCTCAAATTTTCATGCATATCATATCATTAGTTACAACATATCTACTACATAATGTGAGATACAAATATTGACATGCACGGGTAGAGCTAGAGGCTTAATGACGGGTTTATTCGGTAATGTTGACTCAAGCTCTTTATATATAAGAAATTAATATATAAATAGATAGAAATAATGATTTTGAACCCAGTAAATCAAATCATTTTTTGTAAAATTCGAACGTGAACCCATAAATTAAAATCTTGAATCTTCCTATGATTATGTTTTGAATCTTGATCTGTACATCTATCTTCTTGCTTTTGTTCATAATCAACAATGATTCTTCCCGTAAAACATAACGAAGACTACGTGATAAATCATGTATAAGCACTGCTCACCCGCCAGCACATTTGAACATCATTATGGATTAGGTTGCAGATTCCAAGTAAACATCACTTGTCACAGGATGCTTAAATAATTATTTTCTTTTTTCAAAATATTCAAAGTTAGCTAATGAGAAAACTTCCAAAATTATATTGAAAATATAAACTTCACAGTACGTTATTATTTTTCATATGGTTTGCAATACTCTAGAGGCATCCAAAGGTTGGTATGATATCTCAACTCCCCAACTGCATTCTACATAGTACTGTAATGGCTAAATGCCTTGTGTCATCTAATCAAGCTCATCATGGATCAGTAAGTTGAGACAGCAAGAACAATAAAAAAAAGTTTAATTACGGAAATGGAAAAGTTAAGTATTGATGATGCATAAATATTCAAAGCTAGCATTAATTCTAGAAGATGAGTAGAGTACAGGTGTATGAAACAGAATAAATTAACCAAAATGTAATACAACCATTAAATATAATGAAAAATAATTTTATTTATTTGGTGTAGGATAAAATGATCAATCAATTTTTTGGTGGCTGCCATTTAATTAACATTTTATGCTATAAGTAAAATAATTAACACGAATATTTTAGTAACTTAAATAATTAATAGAGATATTTTAGTAATATGACTTTATATTAGACGGTTCTCATTTTTATAATAATATGATCATTCTTCTTTTATATATATATATATATATATATATATATATATATATATATATATGTAACACAATTATTATTCAACAGTATATATTACCTTATGAAAATCTTAAAGTAAAACAGAATGGAGAATATATTTATTTTCTAGGTCGATACATTAATTAAAATATTTTATCAATGAATAGTAGCATTCCAACAATAACATCTATTTCTTTTTTTCTAAGCAACAATAAGATGTATTTCTACTGAAACCCTTCGCCATATTTTTTTCTAATTGAGAAACTATAAAATTATAAGATATGATACGACATAATATCACGAAACCTAATATAGACGAGAGACAACATATATTAAAATTTTCATATATTAATAATAAAAATCATAACATAGTACGACTTGTAGCATCATCAAAACAAACTAAAAAAATCTCACATCCTAGTACAATGAAAATGAGATGATTCACTTAAAAAGGGCTAGGTGCATTATGTGCATCTCCTAGAGGGGCCGAAGTTGAAGCCTCATTTTTCAACTGTTTTAGACGACGGTCCATATTAAAAGTGGTAGCTTTTAGCCAAGCTTCAAATTTCATTATCTCATCTTCATTAAGATGCTCAATTGATTCCCACCAACCTTTCTGGCACACTTTTTCCATATTTTCATATGCATGAACTTGCTTTTTTGTGGCTTCTTCTATTTTGTCCAACTCTTTAGTCTTCCTATTGAGTTCATTCACTTTGTTGCGTGCGTGAGCTGCAACTAAACGAGTACTTTCACTTAATTGTGCATGAGGGTCTAAAAAACGATCAATGACTGATTCAATTGTAGGGTGGATAAATGAAAATGGTTTATCTTTAGGGGAGATGAGGATTATACCAATGTCAACATCGCATTGAATCGCAAGTTCACTTGCAGCTTTATAAAGAGTTGATCGACGCTTACAAAATGAGGTGTATCGATCAACTTCATTTTGTATTTTTACCATGGGAATTTTTTGGCGCCCTTTTGTTTTCTTATCTTCCATGGTTAAATTATAAGGAAGAGAATAAAATAAATGCTTATTGGTGGATATCTTTTTCTTCAAGAAATGATACTTATGAAAAGTAAAATATCATGAGTATTTATATACATAAAAAAATTCTAGCCAAATGTTATAATGGAAAGTAATCTATTAATCATGGTGGAAATTATAGTAGCAAGTTGAAATTTACTCCAAATATGTTTTCACACGTAATTACATCAATGAAATCTGAATTTTTAAGTTAAAGAAGTAAATATTTTAACATACTTGATAAACTTTACAACCATATTCAAATTTCCACTTGCCTTAACAATAAAAAGTATGAAATTCAACTTAAATAAGAAAAGTATTTATGTGCTTAGTGCATATTACTATCAGTTTTAATATTTATCTTGAAAAGGAATATTTTAATGGATAACATCAGTGAAAATCAAATTGTTTATTCGGATTAACATTTGACCAAATCTAAATTTTAGCTTTAATTGAAAAATTTATATTGAAAAAACTTCAAATGTAATTAGGAGATAAACAAACTGGAAAAAAAATTATAAGTGCGTTAAAAACAATGAGAGTCTAAAATTTGACTTGAATAGGAAAATATTTTAAGAGCGAATACACCAATTAGAAGATATCCGAATTGAGAAATAAATTAGAAGTACATTAGCAATAATGAAAATTTGAAATCTAACTTGAATAAGTAAATATTTTAAGAAAGATTACACGCCAATGCCTTCTATACTAGCAATGTAAAATAATAATTAAAAATATTAACAGCTTATTGTTTTCATCAATTAAAATAGATTAGCACATAACCAGAAAAACAAATGTATGACTAGTACTAGGATTCAACTTCAAGCAAAGTATGAAACAATCAATATTCCAATACAAAACAAATATTCTAGATAAATAATTATAAAAAAGCAATCTCATCATATGAATTAATAAGTCACAGTCAAATTAGAAAAAAAAAAAAAAAGCTACATGTCCACTAGTGATGTTAATTTAATCTATTGAATTAATTTTTCCCACTGATTTTGGTTATCAAAAGATAATTTGTCAAAGAATTCAAGTTTGAAAATTCATGATTTCCTAACACTTATTAGATCAGTGGATATAAAAATTGCATGATCTACATACATAAATTGTTTTGTAACAAAGAAGAAGACAATTATATTGTTAAAATCAAAAGTACCATCCCCACACATGCATATACAGCAGATTTGACAAGAATTTTTTATCTATATACTGCACATCACTTCCTTGTTTGCAAACATGAACCGTAGCCTGAAATTTAGTATTTGAAGTAAACTTGTTTGCAAACATGAACCGTAGCCTGAAATTTAGGATTTGAAGAAAAAAAAAACAACATCTAGACTTAGTCGATGAAAAAGTTTAAATAGAAAAAGATAACAAATGAAACTGAGAAGAAAATCGAAAGAAGAATTTTGTGATTGTGAAGTTGTACAAATAAAAGCGGTGAAAAAAGAATAAGATCACCTTTTATGCTCTTGGATAAAGCGAGGGGATTCAAATCAAGACTTAATAAAATAGGATTTGCTTCATCCTTTAACAGAAGGAACAAAGATTTCTTTCATTTTTCGTGAAAGAAGTAAAGACTCGTAGTTGATATGTAACTTGTGGCTATATATATACGGATACGGAAAATGACTACTTATGTTAATTATAAAAAGCATAATGTAATTTAATGCTAGATTAGGATATAATCAACACATTATGGGCAATACATGTACTACTAAAATTTGTAATGACGGCACTAATCGATGATTAAAAAAAAAATTAGCAAAGTGGCTAAATAATAATAATAAAAATAAAATAAAATAAAGTAGGTCTTACATTTTGCCAAAAAATAATACCATGCATAATTTACCATTTTGCTACTGCCTATACTACTTATAGTTGGACTCTTGATCACATGTGCTCTATTTATTGTATGAGTCTAAATACCATTTTAGAAATATAATTGAATTTGCTTTGGGTTACAAGCAATTGTTCTTATCAAAATTGAAATGAGCAAAAAAATAACGGAAAAACAATGATGAAATGAGAAGACAAGAGTAACGATTTCACTATTGAATGATTAGGATTACAATTTGACAGGGTTTCGACTATATTTGTGAATGTCTTTATATTGATACATAGGTGCTATTTGTAGTAAATAAGCTTGAGACGAGTATGGGCATTAATTAGTCCACTCTCCGCACCTTAGATCATGGGGTGACCCACGATCTCTCCCATTAAATACTGAGATCGTGGGGCATCAATCACGCTGAAGTCAAACTGCGTGTCCCGAGACTTCAACTTGTTTGCCTCAGGGCCTCGTGCCGTTCGTCTGGGGCACGAGCAATCTTGACCTCGGAACTTATCCTCGACGTTGTCACTATTGTTCTCATGGCCATACATATTCCCTGTTGCCATCGTCCTGAGCATTGTGCCTCGGCTACCACGTGTCCAACGTATAATTTGACCAATACAGATAGTCCCCCCACTCCTTGAGAAACTGTTAGAGTTCTCAATTTGTGGAATGAGAATAGGCGGGAAAGGTGACGTGACCACACGTGCGCCTTATATTTCAAAAGGGCTGCGATCATTTCACCTTCCCATCCGCTCCACGTAGAGGCCAGGGATTGGCTACAACTGTTGTGCTTCTTCTTTGGGCAATGATGACTCTCCCACGATAAATCCCTCAACTTGATCGATTGCACACTCCACTTGATTCAAAACCACTGTAGAAATCAAATCTTCAAGAAAATCTTCATCTTTTCTTCCGAGTTCAGAGTCACGATCATCAAATTTTAGTGGACACGCCATGTTTTCACAAAATTCCTCCAATCATTCAAATTGTCACGTTTCTAATACCATTCCTGATGCCACTGCTGTAAATATTGGCGGCAAGATAGTTAATCTTGCTGACCCATTAAGTGTGGTTTTGCCAATGGCGGCTGGTAGTGAAACGACGTTTGGAACAACGGACTTAGTACCAAGACGGCGTAAATCCACTGCCCACCGTGTTGAATCTGAAGAGGTAATAATGAAGAGGGAGACATTGGCCTTGTGGATGAAGGCGAGGGAGAATCGTCCAAGTCAAAAGAGATTCCGCCCGAGAGGGAACTTTAGCCTCACGACGTCATACCCTCCTCATTTGACAACAAGAAGGACTTTGTTGTGTTGGGCCAATTCGCGGTTCAAAAAGAGAAAAATAGGAACATGCCCTTGCAGACCACACCATCGTTGATTACACAAGACCATACAAAACGAACATGTGCTGCTATAGCTTTAATAGCCTGGGTGATAATTCGCTCTTGTCGCCTTTGGACGTTACGTTTATGCAAAATATCATTTTGTATTTCCTGTATCTCATTCTCCTGGTCCTGCATCTGACGCCTTAGGACTGCAATCTCCTATTTTATATTATTTGGAATCCCTCCTGGTACTGGGGCAAATCCTGGTGGTGATGGTGGTGCACCTGATTGTTCTACTGGTGGTGCACCTGATTGTTCTACTTTCAGACATTCTTGCACTTGAAGTTTCAAAATCTAAAAATAGATAATCCTAAATAATAAGATGATAAGAATTAACAATCAGTTGTGTATTTATAGAAAAAAATCAATAAAATTGTAACAGTTGCAACTTATAGTTCAAAAGGAACAATAAAATACTAACAGTTGCAACTTATAGTTCAAAAGGCACAATAACATTGTAAAAGTTACAACTTATAGTTCAAAAGTCACCAACGTATAACAGGTATAATAAATATTGAACAGTCACAATGAGGGTAAAAAAGTTCAATCCATGATGATAGAAGTTCAGTGCATCCATGAGGATAAAACTTCTGTCCCTAAGGATAAAACTTCAGTCCATCCAGTAGATGGAAGTTGAGGGCATATAAATTGAATTACAATCCGTGTGGGGTAGAAATTCAGTCCATGTGGTTTGAAGAACTTCCATCCTTGGAGATAGAAGTTCATTCTCCCCTTGTGGATTGAACACACACACACACATACACACACACACACACACACACACACACACATACAGAGTTGATATAAAACTTCTGTCCCTAAGGATAAAACTTCAGTCCATCCAGTAGATGGAAGTTGAGGGCATATAAATTGAAGTCCAATCAATGTGGGGGTAGAAATTCAGTCCATGTAGTTTGAAACTTCAATCCTTGGAGACAGACATTCATCCCTAGTGGACTGAACACGCACACAAACACCCACACACACACACACACACAGAGTTGATAAAAAGAAGTCCAATCCATATGGGGTAGAAGTTCAGTCCTTGTGGTTTGAACTTCCATCCTTGGAGATAGACATTGATCCCTAGTGGACTGAACACACACACACACACACACACACACACACACACACACACACACACACACACACACACACACACACACACACACACACACATAGGGGGATAAAAAAAGGTTCACTCCATGAGAATAGAACTTTAGTCCTTAACACTAAAAAAGATAACTGCAACAAAATGCACTACAAGAAATGAGGTTTTTAGTGGCAGGTTTCAATAGCAACTCTGTTAGTCGCCACAAAAAGTTGGACATATCGTGGCGACTTTATTAAGTTGTGACAGAAAGTTATATCTTTTGTGGCGACCATAATAGTTGCCACGAACAAGATACTTTTAGTGGAGACGTTGTTTAAGTCGCAACTAATATGTGCAACTATAGGACTAAATTTTACTTTCCCGGAATTTTGGTGCAAAACTTTTTGTAGCAACTCGTGGACAATTGCCAGTAACAAGAAATTGTGGCGACGAGGTCGCCACTAATACTTTATTTAAAACTTATAAAAATACATTAGAAACCAAAACACCCCTTAAAAGAAATAAAAAAAATCAATTATTGCAACTTTTGGTTTCCCGCGAAAGCCACAATTCTGTTCAAGGAAAATAAACCCTACTATATATTAAGAAAGATCTTTTCCAATTGAAATTTACCTTTAAAAAAATAAAAACCCTAAGCTAGAATCCAATTTGAGCTTTTTGCCTGCTGCTTGAAAAACGTATAAAAAGATCAAATTCTCTACGTAGATCGGTGCTTCAGAGAAGTACACCAAGCTCAGGTTTTATTTTCACTTTTCATCTTTTTTGTTTGTTAATAAGTGTATGTTTGAGCCATTGGTTTCAGATTATATCTCATCTATTCATCTTTCTTTTCTTTTTGGTGTTAATTTCACGTCTTAATTCCAATCTCTAATTTCAGTTTGGTTTGTTGTTCTCTCTGCTTTATTAAACTCTCGTCCTGACAGATTTGATTCGTGTAGGGATTTACTTGTTCGCCGTCTCTTGGTAATAATTTTTATATTTGTTGTCTATAAATTCATACTTCCAGTTCATATGCAGCAAGTCAGTTTCCTCCATTCGAAGACCTGTAGAGATTGTGGCGGACTGGGGTCATTGCTTTCGGTTGCTTAAAATGTTACTTATATGCCTCTTTTGTAATGCAGGGTTGTGACGCTTCGATTCTTCTTGACCAAACCGCTTCTATTGACAGTGAAAAGACTGCTAATGCTAATAACAATTTTGCTAGAGGGTTCGAGGTGATTGATAACATCAAGTCTGAGGTTGATAAAGCTTGTGGAAAGCAGTTGTATCTTGTGCGGACATCTTAGCAGTTGCAGCTCGCGACTCTGTAGTTGCTGTACGTATGGCTTTCTTTTGTCCTATCAGGAGCTATAACAACATCTTCTACTCTGAATTATATTACTTTAGTATGATTGGTCCACTATAGTTAAATATATTATTACCCATAGTTATACAGTATTCAAAAACGTTGATCGAGCTACCAAAAAATGAAACTAGAATGCTCAAATTGATATAGACAATTTGAGAATCAATTATAAACTATAGATATCGTCAAAACTTGAATTGGGATTAAGTCTAGTTATCCTTATTTTTACACTAGAAAGTATAGTTATCCTTATTTTTACACTAGAAAGTAAAGTTGAGACTTATTCACTGTTTATCTTTGTTTCTTTTCAGTAGGACTTTTTTTTTCTTATCAAGATGTATAAACTTTGGAGTTAAATTATTTTAAAGAATATCTAAAATATTTATTTACAAAATTGAAATGTCTTCTATCCTAATGTTCGTTCTTCTGTAGAATCGTTGAGCTCGATTGCTTTTGTAACTTGGCTTGTTTCGAATATTAATGTCCTTGCACATTTTATTTCTTAATTGGTTGCATTTTATTTTTGTAGAAACTAAAGATGGATAAAAGTTGGATGAATATTAAGAATAGATGTAATAAAAGATATATTAAAGGAATAGATGACTTTCTTAATTGGGCGTATAATCAACCAACTGTGAGCACTGTTATTCGATGTCCTTGTAAAGGGTGTAGAAATACCGAGCTCAAGTCAAAGATCCAAGTACGAAGAGACTTGTTGGGGAAGGGTTTCTGGGACAGTTATAAAGTGTGGGACTTGCATGGAGAGGTGTTAGTAAGAGTTGAAAATTCTAATGTCACAAACAATGATGATCCAGAGGATGATAATACTGAAGAGGATGATGTTATTGAAATGATTCATGATGCTTATGGATATACAAATACAGAGGGTATGAATAATCTTCCTGGGGATAATGATGAGCCAAATGAGCATGTGAAAAAGTTTTACAAATTATTGGAAGATGCTGAGATAGAACTTTACCTTGGTTGTAAGAAAGTGTCGAAGTTGTCTTTTATTGTTAGACTACTTCACTTGAAGTGTTCTAATCATTGGAGCAACAAATCAATGGATGCATTGTTGAGCTTCTTTAAGGAAGTCCTTCCAGTGGGGGCATTTGTACCAAATTCCTTCTATGAAGCGAAGAAAGTGCTTCAAGACTTAGGCTTGGGGTACACAAAAATAAATGCATGTGAGAATGATTGTATCTTATATTGGCGCGAGCATGCCAATGCGCAATCATGCCATAAATGCGGTAAGTCTAGATGGAAGTCAAAGGAAGGTGGAGGTAAGAAAGTAGCAAATAAAGTCTTGCGACATTTTCCAATCAAACCAAGACTGCAGAGATTATACATGGCAAAGGAGACAGCTAAAAAGATGAGGTGGCACAAAGAAGAACGTATTGATGATGGCATCTTGCGGTATCCGTCTGACGCCATGGCATGGAAATCATTTGATGAACGACATCCCACCTTTTCAGCTGAATCTGGAAATGTCCGATTAGGTTTAGCAAGTGATGGGTTCAACCCTTTTGGGAACATGAATTCTAGCTATAGTATTTGGCCAGTGGTACTAGTTCCATATAATTTACCACCTTGGGATTGCATGAAGAGTCCGTATTTCATGATGACTCTTCTTATTCCAGGTCCCAAGTGTCCAGGCAATGATATAGATGTATACTTACAACCTATGATTGAAGAATTGAAAGAACTATGGAATGGAGTGGAGACTTATGATGCATATTCACAATCTAATTTTATCATGCGTGCAGCTATCATGTGGACAATTAATGACTTCCCTGCATATGGGATCCTTTCGGGATGGTCAACCAAAGGCAAGTTTGCTTGCCCATGTTGCCATAAAGATACACAATCTATTTCATTACGTAGTAAGTTGTGTTATATGGGTCATCGTTGTTTCCTTCCATCGAACCATCCATGGAGGAAAAATAAGAGGTTATTTGATGGGAAAGTGGAAAAGGGAGTTGCACCTAATCCTTTAACAGGTGATGAGGTACTTGTGCAATTACAAGGTCTGGGCGATGTGACTTATGGTAAAGGTCAAAAGCGAAAGCGTGATGTTAACAAAAATGCTTATAATTGGAAGAAGGAAAGTATTTTTTTCCAATTGCCTTATTGGAGGACTCTTTTGTTACGACATAACCTTGATGTGATGCACATAGAAAAAAATATATCTGAAAGTATTTTATCAACTGTGATGGATATGGTTGGGAAGACCAAGGACACGTTGAAAAGTAGATATAATTTGATGGACCTTGGCATCAGGCAAGAGTTGCATCCGGTTGAGGATGGGAACAATGTTCTGTTACCACATGCATGCTATGCATTGTCCCCACAAGAGAAGTCGAAAGTATGCAATTTCCTATCTAATTTGAAGGTTCCTGATGCTTTTTCATCAAACATTTCAAGGTGTGCCAAGGTACAGGAGAAAAAGATACATGGATTGAAAAGTCATGATCACCATGTATTATTGGAAGATATTTTCCCATTAGCCATACGTGGTTTTTTGCCCAAGGAAGTGTGTGAACCAATTATAGAGATAGGGAAATTTTTCAAGAATTTATGCTCTAAGTGCCTGACAATTGAAGATCTTGATATATTAGAAGCTGCAATAGTTATCACATTGTGCAAATTTCAAATGGTTTTTCCTCCAGCATTCTTTGATGTCATGGTTCATTTGCCAATTCATTTGGCAAGAGTGGCAAAACTTGGTGGACCTGTTCAGTATAGATGGATGTACCCTTTTGAGAGGTAATGTGTTGTCCTATAAATTTCAATGTTATAGAATTAAATGAAAATCTATATTTAATGAGTAATTTTCATACAGGTTTACGGATATTAAAGTTATATGTTCGTAATAACGCTCGTTCTGAAGGTTCAATTGCTGAAGGTCATTTGGCAGAAGAAAGCCTCACATTTTGCTCGCGATACTTAAAGAATATCCCAACCAAGTTCAATAAACTAACTAGGAATGATGATGAATCTGTAACAAATGGTGAGATCTCTATCTTTAAAAATAGTGGGCGAACAAAAGGTGGTTCAGATACAGACAACCCACTATCTCAAGATGAGTTCAAACAAGCATGCTTGTATGTGCTTCAAAATTGTGAAGAAGTTTGGCCATTCATGGAGTAAGTTTCTGATTAGTTCAAAGATTGTTTTGCATTAGAATTGTTCAATTACATTGTGTTAATTTAACTAATTATTAAACTGTAGGGAACACATGAAGGATATGGAAAGGCAAATTGAAATGAGAAATGGAAGTCATAACAGTGAGTTCCCTGATTGGTTTCGTGCACATGTACGTGAATTAAATGACATAATGAATATTATTGTAAATATCTCATAATGTTATTGGTTACCAGTGTTCTTTGTTTTTGTAGATCTTAGAGTTATCAAGAAAAGGACATGTAAATGATGATCTCTTAAGCTTAGCACTCGGTCCTGGACCTCTTGTGCTTCGGTATTCCACATTAATGGTTAATGGATTCAGATTTCAAACAAAGGATCTCGAGTCAAGAAGAAAAACACAGAACAGTGGAGTTTTTGTGAGAGGAGATGATTCAGACCATTCGAAGGAGTATTATGGCGTATTAGAGGACATTTATGAGTTGTCTTATGTGGGAAATAAGAAGGTTTACCTCTTCAGGTGTCATTGGTGGGATGTGGCTCACTTAGGAAAAGGATATAAAATTGATAGATATGATTTCACAAGTGTGAATACTTGTTGTGCGCTGAATACAAATGAGCCATTTGTATTGGCATCTCAGTGTGAACAAGTCTTCTATGTGGACGACATGGCTGACAAAGATTGGCTTGTCGTTGTAAAGACAAATCCACGCGACCTTTTTAATATGCCTGAAAAGGATGACAATTCTGTAGAGGCTGAAGATGAAGCACTACCCACTGAAGAAGCTTATCAACAGGAGGAAGTTGAATTTAATATGTTAACCCCTAATGATCAAGAAATTGATATTGTGGTGCCATTACATAGGGATGATGTTGAACCACAAAGTATTGATTTATACAATGCAAGTGAAGCTCATACAACTGTGCATAATGAAGAAGATGGTTTTGTTAGTGATGATTACATCGATATGTCGGAGAGTGAAGAAAGTGATGTTAATGGAGAGGACACAGACATGGAGGATAGTGATATGGAGTGATCAAATAAAGAGCTTTCTTTTACCTTTTTTATTGAGCTTTCTTATCTGTAGCTTTCATGCGCCTTTCTAGCCCTTGTTATGTTTCATTCATTAGACTTTTATGGAAAATATCTTTATCTACTCGAATCCATCATTTATTTTTTAATGTAATGATTGTTATGAACAAACCATTTTTTCCATATTTGTAGTTTTTGTACGCCTTTCTAGACGTTATATTTCCATTCGTATACTTTTTTCTTTGTAAATGGATATCTATATACAATTGTTTGAGCAGGAAATGACAGGACTCGGACGAGGTAAAGGTGCGCGAGGTGGAAAGGGTCGTGGAGGTGGAAATGTTGGAGTACAGTCAAGTCACCCTCGTCAAGGACCTTCTATTGAACTACAGTCATCAACGCTTCTTGTCGAAAGTATGCATCCCACTACAGAGAGTGAAATTACTGCTGCAGGTTAGTTCTATCAATCTTTCTGTTGTTAATTGAACAGTGTATATTGTAGTTTTTGTGCTAGACCAGTATTTAATTATTTGTGACAAGTTTCTAGACTCTTGTATCTTGTAACTTGAAAAAAGAAAACAGAGTTCTTAGCTGCATCTGGCATAAGCTTTGTTGAAGCAAGTTTCTTGATTTCTTACATCGTGAAAGTATAACATCTCCTGTTAGTGCCTGAACATACAATACTAAGTTTTGTCAAGATTAACATTCCATGATGTGAATCAAGACATTAACTATCAGAAGAGGTGGAACAATACTTTAAAGAACTGCACTTGCAGCATTTGTACACTTAATTGCGTAAACAGATCAAGTGTGTAAAAGACGGCATGCCATTGTTCTTTCCCTCCTCCCTCTGATATACTTAAGCTGCAATTGCCTATAGAAATGTAACAATGCATTTGGAAAAACCAACAGATATTGATGGTCAATGAAATGCCGTCCGCTAGTTAATATTATGTGCTATATAAAGTTAAGTGTCTGAAGCAAAGAATCTCCTGTTAACGGGAGACATATTTCACAAGAAAGTACTAAGACAAAATTAGTTTGCTAAGATTGAATCAGGATGCATACCAAGTATAGTTTACTAGATTCACTGCAATGCTGAAGAATGTCCTTGGCTTTGTCAAGTGCTCTGCTTAATTGTCAAAGTACATGTATTCCAGAGTTGCAACAAGGACGAGCTGCTTCAATTGCTGGAAGTAACATTGACACTCCTGTTACAAACTTAATTAATTCCATGCACATTCGACGATGCACCTGTAGTCATCATAACTCCAGCTGCTGGACAAACCCCAGCACTGGACATCTACCAGTCATCTCACTTTCCTACTCAACTACATAGTGCTAAGATATTTATCTAACTTCTTCAGCCTTGCACACAGTTTTGGCTTCTGATTACATTTGAAGTATACTTCCTATAGTGCTAAGAACAGTATGAATGTCCATTTAGCCTGCCCCACATTGTTGCAAGTCAGTTTCCTCCATTCCACCTTCAAGTATACACCTTTGAGCTGCTTATACATACTCTATCTAACATTATATGTACTATAGAAAATGTATGCTTATATTAAAATTTGAAACCACCAAATAAGAGTAATAAGTTAAAAATATATTGAATCCACTTTGCTAAATGATATGAGAATGGAATAGAGATTCGAGAAGGATGATGGTAAAGTGGATTAAGATCAATAACTAAGTCCTCGATGTAGCAAAACTTGTGTTTCGGTCCACTGCTTGGTACCAGACTCAAGAACAAGGATAACATGCTGCACTTTGACATTTCCTATTGTAAATTTCTAGTACTTTCTTCAACTTCCAACAACCTATGCTCCAATTTCAATTGTCCAAGGCTACGCTAGTTCTAACATTATCCCAAACAATTCAACTAATAAATTATTAACCAAATAACAGCAAGCTCCACCAGTATTTAATTATTTGTGTGTGTATATTGTAGTTTTTGCGTTCGACCAGTATTTAATTGTTTGTGACAAGTCTCTGACTCTTGTAAGTTGTAACTTGACAAAAGAAAACAGAGTTCTACTGTATTATCCTAATTTTGAATAGAACATTCATTAGCTTTACTTATATTACCTTTTTATATGTAACATATTTTTTTGTCCTATTCAAGTCTCATTATTGTATTACTCACAGCTTCTGGTAATAAAGTTCAGAAAGGGAGAGGGAGATATAAATCATTACATGTGGATATGAAAACAAAGCATGGTAGTAAAATTAACATTTTCATTCCGGATGACATTGAGAGAGCTGTCGGTCCCGGGGCTAGGGACTTTGTTAACTATTGTGGTTTGATTATGCGTAGCACTATCTCATTTAGAGATGGCGATTGGCAAGAAATAATTACAAAACATGGAGATGCAATGTGGTTGAAGGTTAAGGTAATGATTCATTAAAAAATTTATATAGACTTTTGTATCACAAGTTTTATTTACTTTTAAAAGCTTAACATATTTGTTTTAGGACAAATTTGAAGCCACTGGAGTTCGAGAACATGTGTTGCAAGATGTTGTGTTCAACACTACGAGAAGGCTCTTTAGAACATGGAAGACTCGATTGCATGCTGAATACTCTCGCTACACTACTGATGAAGAGAGATTATCTCATAGGCCAAGTGATGTTACACCCGAGGATTGGGTGTTTTTGATAGGACTTTTTGGAAGTTCAAAATTCAAGGTAACTTGGCAATAAAAATGCATGACAAATTCCTTCTAAGTATTGGCTTTAATGAACTGATTTATTTTTAGGCCATGAGTGCGAGAAACAAAATAAACAGAGAAAAACAAATAACCAAACACTCATGTGGTTCAAAATCCTTTGCAGAAGTGGAGGAATCGACGGTACCAAATGCATTTACCACAATAATAATCTAATTATTTGACATTCTTTTAAGGTCATGTTATGTGCTTAAAAATATTTTTCTTATATTGTAATAAATCTTAGAGAGATCCTGTTAATGGGCAAAAGGCGGCACCAGATCGAGTTTGGGAGCTTCAACATTCTCGAAAAAATGACGAAGGAGAATTGGTGTGGTCAGATCCACAGTCGCAACAAATTTATGTAATTTCATGAAATTATTGTCTTATTATTTTTGTTATACATTTCCTATTATATATTATGAATTGTTATGAACTACAGGGGCAACTCCAGGAAATTGTGGATCAACAAAAATCTGAAGAAATTGAGAATCCAATGAATGCTGATGAGATTTTGGCCAGTGTACTTGGCGAACGGACTGGCTATGTTCGTGGAAAAGGATACGGAAAGAGACCTGCAAAAAAGAGTCGTATGCAGCAAGTAGACTTAGACGAAAGTATGTCTTCTGCAATGGAACGTATGCGCGAAGAGATGCAAGCCGAAATGGATAGAAAATTACAAGAAGAACGTGAACAGGCTCACCCTGACAGCTGAAGTCGTCTACACTCCTTCACAACGTGGCGAACTCAATCCTGGAGCGAACCTGCCGAAAAGAAACAGATAGACAAGAAACAAACAACAAACAAGGGTGAGTCAAAAGGACTCAATAAGTGGGGCAGACTAGCCACCACAAAGAATAGGACAGCTAGCCAGGGAGAAGAAATAGATAAACCAAATTTCTCTTATTTAAATTATAAAAGGCAGAGCCAAATAACAACCGAACACATGTATGAAACCATAAACTCATTAACAACCAGGAACGTAAGATAACCAAAATATATAGGTATCCCGAACACATCAGCAATCAGAAATACATCCTGTTGCGGCATGCAACCCGATCCATATATTCATCCTGTTGCGGCGTGCAACCCAATTCATATATCTATACTGTAGCGGTGTGCAACCTGATCCGTATATTTATACCGTTGCGGCGTGCAACCCAATTCATATATTTATACTGTAGCGGTGTGCAACCTGATCCGTATATTTATACCGTTGCGGCGTGCAACCCGATCCCCGCAATCCAGAATACGAGCCAGAAATATATAGGCAAACTGAGATATGTCCACGATATAGTATACATACCGCATGCATAAAACACAACACAGTACACACAATAGTCAGTATGCGATGCAATGAGATGGGATGAATGCTGTACGATGCAATGCAGTCACATGTGCCAAATAGATGGAGCGGAATCCTCCTGCTCCGGGGGTGGAATCCTCCTACCCTCAATATGATGCAATGGAGCGGAATCCTCCTGCTCCGAGGGCGGAATCCTCCTACCCTCAATATGATGCAATGGAGCGGAATCCTCCTGCTCCGAGGGCGGAATCCTCCTACCCTCAATATGATGCAATGGAGCGGAATCCTCCTGCTCCGAGGGCGGAATCCTCCTACCCTCAATTTGATGCAATGTGCATACGAATGCAACATGATGCAATAATAACCCATCACCAGCGCGGGACTCTCATCGACAGCTGGAAAGTATATACCAACTCACAACCAAAGTACAATACTCAGATTCTCAATGCAATACCAATAACAGGACATAATATATAATATAGAATATAAATCCAAAGCTAAGGCGTAATGAGTACGCCTATCGGCAGCTACACACGTAAGGAACACGTGGTAGAAAATCCACGAGGCCAGGTGCCTCCAAAGAAATGGCGATCAACAACCGCGTTATTTTTTGAATTCATTGCCAAACGATCCCACTGTGATCAATAAGCAGAAAAATATATCACATTAGGCTAAAGGCTTCATTCCTCACATCTTAGGGCAATCCAGGTAGGAACCTGATACCCTATTCGCATACGGAATACGCAGGCCAGGCCTATATACAGGGTATAAGTTGCCCATAACTCATTGAGCACGAATAAATAATCAATTTCATTATCGGGGTCCATTTGACCTTTTAAACTATCAATTTACGTCATTAGGGCGATGTCTAATATTCCTATTTTTACTGCAAAAATATATTTAAACACACGTAATAAACTCAAATACTATATTAGGATCATTACCTGAATGTTTTAGGGTGAAAATTCTACTTTTCTCCGACCCCTTTTCTCATTTTCTGGCAATTTTTTTCATTTCTGCGTTTTCATTTCCCCAACTGCGTTTTTCCATTTTATGTTTCAGTATATGTATGTAAGTATGTTTCTGTTTCGTTTTTCTCTTTTGAATTGAGGACAAGGGATTAAGTTAATCCCTTTGTCCACCGACTCCATTTTTATACTTTTGTCTTTTTCCTCTTTTTTTTTTTTCTTTTTTCCTTTAAAATTCGCTGCTACGGTAAAAATTAAAACGGTACCCTACGGTATTCGAAATAATCCCAACTTTTGCATACCAGATATACAAAGTGTATGTAACATACCCGCGAAGGCGGATCTCAAATTGGACTCCCGAAACTCAAGATGCGAATTTAAATAGAAAAAGTCAAATTATTTAACTTTCGGCATTTTAGCGGAACTTAGCCGAACAACATCGAAATTCACTTTCGAAAGTTTACAAAAATCACAAATAATCATACAAACCTAACGGAGCTTTCGGATTTCGAATCAGAGCTCATTCGGCAAAACCGAGCTCGAAAATCTCTTTTTAATATTTATCGCCAATAAAAACTGAAACCGTCTTCCGATTCCTACCAAACGAGGTCTGATTTAGCTAAAATTTTACAGACAGCTCCTAATGGACATTACGAATATTTTAAAATTATCGACACGCCAATCGGAGTCCTAACTTTCGAAACGACCGAGGTCGTTTCATTCTCCTCCACTTAAACTCTCGTTCGTCCTTGAACGAGCCTAAATCTAAAGTAAGATTTACGCAGGTAAAAAGAGAACTTGCACACCCTTCATAAACTACTCCATGGACATTATCTCATAATTACAGAATCAGAGTTATAACACGCACATCAAACTCTTGGATAAAAACATAGCTGGATAATATGATAACGTCATTGCCCAACTTATTCGGACTAAGCTGACACTTCCTCAAACACGTGAGGAGAGCTCTACATTTTGAAACAAAGACACACGAAACTCTGGATGGATTAACATGATTCAGCCGATAATCACCTCTTCGATATACCTTTGGATTTAGAACAGGTCGATGGAATTAAGAATTAGATCACGCTTCAACAACGCCTTAGAGATTTAATATTATGATTCGGTATCAATTGGAGGAAGACTCCTCCACTTAGAGCATTAACTCATACCGCTAACTAGAATAGAAATAGTCATCCTCGCACAGTCTACCGGACTAAGGAAGACATAGCTAAAAATAGAATTCGGCTCAGACCTGAGCTACCAAATTACCCTCTCGAGTTGCGAAACAACTGCAACTCCCGAGTTCACAACTCCATACCTTTGCCGTAAACACCACCGCCCGATGAGTGGTACTTCTATATAAAAATTTCGGCAGAGTTTCCCTTGAAACTGGATGATCCGCAAAAACAGAACCAGCACGATGCAATACATGGGGATGGATACCCGGATAAACTGATAACATAAACATGTTAAACGGATAACAAGATGAGACAACTGGACCAAAAACAATAATATGCTTCCAAAACAATAATATGCTTACCCGGCCACAATAACACGTACTCTGGCTCAACACAGGGAACGTCACAAACGGCTACCAATCGCCCAAGCTCACTAGTGCCGGACGAAGAAGAAATGGAAATAGATCGAGGATAGAAATAATTAGAGCTTCAGGAAGTTCATCTTCTTATTTGCTTGACTACCAAAGCTAGACTACTTCCGCGTCAGGCGAGCCAAAAATCGCAATTGAAGAGATAGACATTAAATAAGCTTTATGGAAAAACATCTATACCAATTTTAACCTCCCAATAAGAAGGAAACTCTGACAATTTACAAGAATACCCTTTTTATAACTAAGACAAGCTCATAGAATAACATGACTCCACTAGAATCTCGAACCAAGAGGAGACACATAGATCGAGCATTACTTACCAGTCACTTTCAACCGGAAGAAACAACGACACTTCCTGATGATGACGAATAAGAATCCCATAATCCTACCAACACTGATTTCCAAGGAGAGAGGTAAAATGACTTGACATAATATCACAAGGTGGCATAACAGGATGCCAAGCAGGCAATAGCAATACTCACCATCAAAGCTCTCATATTTAGATCAGATAAACTAGTAGGGTCTCATAAATGCCAGGAATAAATCATATCAGAAACTTACCCCTCTACCGCAACCGATTCTTAATACAAACGCCATCCCAGGAAACTATGGAAATATGATAAGACAATCATTTCCAGATCGATCGAAAGAATCAAATCTTACTCATATATAAGGGAAGAAGAAACACACGGGTCTACTACATCGGATGCCTCAGCATCCTACCAGGCTGGCAGTTCATAAAACTGCCTCTGCGGCTGAACTAAGCCGCTACACTGATAATTACCTTCTGAAGAACTACTACCACCACGCTCTCAACCGCTACCGGATGGTGGCATTTCTCTAGCTGATTAAGATCTAAATGAAATCCCCTGCGACTGTGCAGGTGCCTGATGACAGAAGAAGGAACGACTGCCTACTTGCCGGAGCAAGGGAAAACTCCTCAAAGGATAGCCAGACTTCACGACAATGATACCACCCCTTTCGCTGAGAATGGAAACTGGACAAATTATTGATAGCTACAAAGAGAAAACTGAGTCTATCTTGATGAACTATTAGCGCACTTTAAGAATTCCGCTCTACAAGCTGAGATAACCTTGCAAGGAACCTCCTAAAATAATCAGAACTCTTACCTCTAAATGAGGTACCATGGTTACCCACCAGGGCCGTGAGATCTCTTACTTTCCCGCTCTAACTTATGGTATGCCTCGAACCTTCGGGAAATATTAACAACAACCTCAAATAAAATCCGGACCTTAATTTCTCGAGCCATCTGGGATCTCAAGGAAGGAGAAAGGTCATCAATAAATCTTTAAATATCTCTAAAGGCTCATGGACTAGTTCTAATACATATTCAGCCATTCTATAGAATACAATCTCATATTCTGAAACCAACAGACTAACCGACAGGCTACCCTGCTTAATCCACTCAAACTGGAAATACTTTTCATCTCGCTCGCTACTCGAAAGGAACTTTCCGCGAATCTAGAAGAAAAACCGAACCAAGTTAGCTAATAAGAGAGCGGCCCACCAATTCAAGGCTGGACCCTGGAACTGGAAAGAAGAATAATCAACACCATACCGCTCGATATAATCAAAAGCATGAAGGATACGCTGACATCATTTTATTTTTAAAAGAATCACGAGGTTTATCTGATGCATTGCTTAAGAATATCGGAAGATTCAACCGCGTAAAATAATGCAACCTCTTCGGACATTTGGACCGAGCCATTACTCAGGCTAACTAACCAGCCAGAATAACTAGAGGCATAACACATGCTGTCTCCGGAACATAATTCACTGCAGCAATATTAAGAACCGGAAAAGGAGCTCCCTGAGATCGAACGTCTGCACATGCGGCAACCTGATAAGCTGTCCAGTGAATAATAGGTTTTTGCGGTATCCGCGTCACCAAGATTCTCATAAAAGCATCGTGCAGAGCCAAGGGAACCACAAGGCCCTGCTCCCTTGCCCATCGCGATCTTGTACGGCTGGGACCTCCGTAACTAGATCGTCAGCACGACAACTCTCGGGGCTTCGTCAGTGCTAACCCCAGGCTAGACTGCTTCGTCTTGAACTCATACCGTTTGCTGATTTGTCACACAAGAATTCACACTTACCATGAATGAATTAACGAAAATACTTTTGCATCCTATACCGACGCACGATTAGAAATGAAGGAAGTGAAACTTCCTAAATGCCATCATAGCCCCTCGTAGATAAGTACGGACGTCTACGTACCAATCAGCGAGATTCTACTAGACACTGTCTTAGTCTGGATAGACTCTAAACTGGGCTCTGATACCAACTGACACGACCCGAAATCCGGTTAGGCCGTGCGGGCACCCGACATCCTCCCTTACACCCGTCGGGCGAACCCTTACTAGTTAAATTAGGAAAATAAATATAATTCAATTCATAAATAAGAACAAGAGTTAAAAAAATACAGACATACTGATACCTTTAAGCTGTATAAAAGAAATTACAGCTGACTACCCAACGTACTAGGTTTAGGGCTATCCAGACCAGACATCTAAGAGTACAAAAGAAGACAAATACCTCCTGAAGGGAGCAAACTACAACTGAAATGATAACCAATAAACTGGTGGCCATCCGAAATAAAAGCTAGCTCACCCTGACAGCTAAAGTCGTCTACGCTCCTTCACAACGTGGCGAACTCAATCCTGGAGCGAACCTGCCGAAACGAAATAGATAGACAAGAAACAAACAACAAACAAGGGTGAGTCAAAAGGATTCAATAAGTGGGGCAGACTAGCCACCCCAAAGAATAGGACAGCCAGCCAGGGAGAAGAAATAGATAAACCAAATTTCTCTTATTTAAATTTTAAAAGGCAGAGCCAGATAACAACCGAACACATGTATGAAACCATAAACTCATCAACAACCAGGAACGTAAGATAACCAAAATATATAGGTATCCCGAAAACATCAGCAATCAGAAATACATCCTGTTGCGGCGTGCAACCCGATCCATATATTCATCCTGTTGCGGCGTGCAACCCAATTCATATATTTATACTGTAGCGGTGTGCAACCTGATCCGTATATTTATACCGTTGCAGCGTGCAACCCAATTCATATATTTATACTGTAGCGCTGTGCAACCTGATCCGTATATTTATACCGTTGCGGCGTGCAACCCGATCCCCGCAATCTAGAATACGAGGCAGAAATATATAGGCAAACTGAGATATGTCCACGATATAGTATACATACCGCATGCATAAAACACAACACAGTACACACAATAGTCAGTATGCGATGCAATGAGATGGGATGAATGCTGTACGATGCAATGCAGTCACATGTGCCAAATAGATGGAGCGGAATCCTCCTGCTCCGGGGGCGGAATCCTCCTACCCTCAATATGATGCAATGGAGCGGAATCCTCCTGCTCTGAGGGCGGAATCCTCCTACCCTCAATATGATGCAATGGAGCGGAATCCTCCTGCTGTGAGGGCGGAATCCTCCTACCCTCAATATGATGCAATGTGCATACGAATGCAACATGATGCAATAATAACCCATCACCAGCGCGGGACTCTCATCGACAGCTGGAAAGTATATACCAACTCACAACCAAAGTACAATACTCAGATTCTCAATGCAATACCAATAACAGGACATAATATATAATATAGAATATAAATCCTAAACTAAGGCGTAATTAGTACGCCTATCGGCAGCTACACACGTAAGGAACACGTGGTAGAAAATCCACGAGGCCAGGTGCCTCCAAAGAAATGGATATAAACACTTACCTCTCTCAAAAGTTAGCATTGCGACCAACAACCGCGTTATTTTTTGAATTCATTGCCAAACGATCCCACTGTGATCAATAAGCAGAAAAATATATCACATTAGGCTAAAGGTTTCATTCCTCACATCTTAAGGCAATCCAGGTAGGAACCTGATACCCTATTCGCATACGCAATACGCAGGCCAGGCCTATATACAGGGTTTAAGGCCGCATAACCAAATCCCAAATAAATTATATTTATAAGGTGCCCATAACTCATTGAGCACGAATAAATAATCAATTTCATTATCGGGGTCCATTTGACCTTTTAAACTATCAATTTACGTCATTAGGGCGATGTCTAATATTCCTATTTTTACTGCAAAAATATATTTAAACACACGTAATAAACTCAAATACTATATTAGGATCATTACCTGAATGTTTCAGGGTGAAAATTCTACTTTTCTCCGACCCCTTTTCTCATTTTCTGGCAATTTTTTTCATTTCTGCGTTTTCATTTCCCCAACTGCGTTTTTCCATTTTATGTTTCAGTGTATGTATGTAAGTATGTTTCTGTTTCGTTTTTCTCTTTTGAATTGAGGACAAGGGATTAAGTTAATCCCTTTGTCCACCGACTCCATTTTTATACTTTTGTCTTTTTCCTCTTTTTTTTCTTTTTTCCTTTAAAATTCGCTGCTACGGTAAAAATTAAAACGGTACCCTACGGTATTCGAAATAATCCCAACTTTTGCATACCAGATATACAAAGTATATGTAACATACCCGCGAAGGCGGATCTCAAATTGGACTCCCGAAACTCAAGATGCGAATTTAAATAGAAAAAGTCAAATTATTTAACTTTCGGCATTTTAGCGGAACTTAGCCGAACAACATCGAAATTCACTTTCGAAAGTTTACAAAAATCACAAATAATCATACAAACCTAACGGAGCTTTCGAATTTCGAATCAGAGCTCATTCGGCAAAACCGAGTTCGAAAATCTCTTTTTAATATTTATCGCCAATAAAAACTGAAACCTTCTTCCGATTCCTACCAAACGAGGTCTGATTTAGCTCAAATTTTACAGACAGGTCCTAATGGACATTACGAATATTTTAAAATTATCGACTCGCCAATCGGAGTCCTAACTTCCGAAACGACTGACCGAGGTCGTTTCAGGCTAGAATTGAACTCGTTTTACCGTTGGCCCTAATACCACTTGTTGGGATTAAAACAACATGATTCATGCGAGAAGCTAACAAAAAAAACCTTGGATGATTATGAATCAAACATAAAAAAGAATATCTAAAAATAGATATTCATTAAAAGTGGTTTGACCATGTTGGCCTACATCATATGAGTGGAAAAGTCGCCACTAAATAAAATTCTCTTAACGACTACGTTATGAAGTTGTTCTATTATTGTGAGAAGAAGAGACCTCAGTTTATATATGTTCAAAACCTTTCCTCCGAGTTCTATTCCTTTTAGAGTTCTGTTTCTTCTAGACAAAAAGTCCTAATTGGTTAGAAATTTGTGGTAATATTAAAGTTTTCTAAAATATCAAGTTGTGTCAATTTCACCAATACATATTATATATATATATATATATATATATATGCTAGTTTTTAAACACCTGCACGTGTGTCCCATACTGATTAAGTAATATATTACACAATTATTAGATTGAATATTAAAGGAGAAAATTTTTGAAGATTTATGCTGAAATCATCAAGCTAAACTCTATATCAACAAACAGTAATTAGAAAATGTTAGAGAAAGCAATTTATTCAAAATTTTAAAACAACAAACTGGTGGTGAGTTTACAAAATTGTGAATAATGAACAAATTTCCAATTTAAGAGCAATGGGGCAATTTAGTTGTGCAAGGAAATTAAATTGAAGATATCACCGTCTACATAATATTATGAAAAATAGAAGCTTAGTTGAGCAGGAGTTCGAAGGAGATCAGGAAAAAACAGAGAGATAACATACCTCGACATAATGCCAACAAACCGAACTTATCAGTTAATTTATAGTCTTTTTGTAGAAAAATTGTCCTTACAAATAGATAGTCCCCTAATCATGTGTTAGGTCCACATTATTGTTCTCAAATTTTCATGCATATCATATCATTAGTTACAACATATCTACTACATAATGTGAGATACAAATATTGACATGCACGGGTAGAGCTAGAGGCTTAATGACGGGTTTATTCGGTAATGTTGACTCAAGCTCTTTATATATAAGAAATTAATATATAAATAGATAGAAATAATGATTTTGAACCCAGTAAATCAAATCATTTTTTGTAAAATTCGAACGTGAACCCATAAATTAAAATCTTGAATCTTCCTATGATTATGTTTTGAATCTTGATCTGTACATCTATCTTCTTGCTTTTGTTCATAATCAACAATGATTCTTCCCGTAAAACATAACGAAGACTACGTGATAAATCATGTATAAGCACTGCTCACCCGCCAGCACATTTGAACATCATTATGGATTAGGTTGCAGATTCCAAGTAAACATCACTTGTCACAGGATGCTTAAATAATTATTTTCTTTTTTCAAAATATTCAAAGTTAGCTAATGAGAAAACTTCCAAAATTATATTGAAAATATAAACTTCACAGTACGTTATTATTTTTCATATGGTTTGCAATACTCTAGAGGCATCCAAAGGTTGGTATGATATCTCAACTCCCCAACTGCATTCTACATAGTACTGTAATGGCTAAATGCCTTGTGTCATCTAATCAAGCTCATCATGGATCAGTAAGTTGAGACAGCAAGAACAATAAAAAAAAGTTTAATTACGGAAATGGAAAAGTTAAGTATTGATGATGCATAAATATTCAAAGCTAGCATTAATTCTAGAAGATGAGTAGAGTACAGGTGTATGAAACGGAATAAATTAACCAAAATGTAATACAACCATTAAATATAATGAAAAATAATTTTATTTATTTGGTGTAGGATAAAATGATCAATCAATTTTTTGGTGGCTGCCATTTAATTAACATTTTATGCTATAAGTAAAATAATTAACACGAATATTTTAGTAACTTAAATAATTAATAGAGATATTTTAGTAATATGACTTTATATTAGACGGTTCTCATTTTTATAATAATATGATCATTCTTCTTTTATATATATATATATATATATATATATATATATGTAACACAATTATTATTCAACAGTATATATTACCTTATGAAAATCTTAAAGTAAAACAGAATGGAGAATATATTTATTTTCTAGGTCGATACATTAATTAAAATATTTTATCAATGAATAGTAGCATTCCAACAATAACATCTATTTCTTTTTTTCTAAGCAACAATAAGATGTATTTCTACTGAAACCCTTAGCCATATTTTTTTCTAATTGAGAAACTATAAAATTATAAGATATGATACGACATAATATCACGAAACCTAATATAGACGAGAGACAACATATATTAAAATTTTCATATATTAATAATAAAAATCATAACATAGTACGACTTGTAGCATCATCAAAACAAACTAAAAAAATCTCACATCCTAGTACAATGAAAATGAGATGATTCACTTAAAAAGGGCTAGGTGCATTATGTGCATCTCCTAGAGGGGCCGAAGTTGAAGCCTCATTTTTCAACTGTTTTAGACGACGGTCCATATTAAAAGTGGTAGCTTTTAGCCAAGCTTCAAATTTCATTATCTCATCTTCATTAAGATGCTCAATTGATTCCCACCAACCTTTCTGGCACACTTTTTCCATATTTTCATATGCATGAACTTGCTTTTTTGTGGCTTCTTCTATTTTGTCCAACTCTTTAGTCTTCCTATTGAGTTCATTCACTTTGTTGCGTGCGTGAGCTGCAACTAAACGAGTACTTTCACTTAATTGTGCATGAGGGTCTAAAAAACGATCAATGACTGATTCAATTGTAGGGTGGATAAATGAAAATGGTTTATCTTTAGGGGAGATGAGGATTATACCAATGTCAACATCGCATTGAATCGCAAGTTCACTTGCAGCTTTATAAAGAGTTGATCGACGCTTACAAAATGAGGTGTATCGATCAACTTCATTTTGTATTTTTACCATGGGAATTTTTTGGCGCCCTTTTGTTTTCTTATCTTCCATGGTTAAATTATAAGGAAGAGAATAAAATAAATGCTTATTGGTGGATATCTTTTTCTTCAAGAAATGATACTTATGAAAAGTAAAATATCATGAGTATTTATATACATAAAAAAATTCTAGCCAAATGTTATAATGGAAAGTAATCTATTAATCATGGTGGAAATTATAGTAGCAAGTTGAAATTTACTCCAAATATGTTTTCACACGTAATTACATCAATGAAATCTGAATTTTTAAGTTAAAGAAGTAAATATTTTAACATACTTGATAAACTTTACAACCATATTCAAATTTCCACTTGCCTTAACAATAAAAAGTATGAAATTCAACTTAAATAAGAAAATTATTTATGTGCTTAGTGCATATTACTATCAGTTTTAATATTTATCTTGAAAAGGAATATTTTAATGGATAACATCAGTGAAAATCAAATTGTTTATTCGGATTAACATTTGACCAAATCTAAATTTTAGCTTTAATTGAAAAATTTATATTGAAAAAACTTCAAATGTAATTAGGAGATAAACAAACTGGAAAAAAAATTATAAGTGCGTTAAAAACAATGAGAGTCTAAAATTTGACTTGAATAGGAAAATATTTTAAGAGCGAATACACCAATTAGAAGATATCCGAATTGAGAAATAAATTAGAAGTACATTAGCAATAATGAAAATTTGAAATCTAACTTGAATAAGTAAATATTTTAAGAAAGATTACACGCCAATGCCTTCTATACTAGCAATGTAAAATAATAATTAAAAATATTAACAGCTTATTGTTTTCATCAATTAAAATAGATTAGCACATAACCAGAAAAACAAATGTATGACTAGTACTAGGATTCAACTTCAAGCAAAGTATGAAACAATCAATATTCCAATACAAAACAAATATTCTAGATAAATAATTATAAAAAAGCAATCTCATCATATGAATTAATAAGTCACAGTCAAATTAGAAAAAAAAAAAAAAAAAAGCTACATGTCCACTAGTGATGTTAATTTAATCTATTGAATTAATTTTTCCCACTGATTTTGGTTATCAAAAGATAATTTGTCAAAGAATTCAAGTTTGAAAATTCATGATTTCCTAACACTTATTAGATCAGTGGATATAGAAATTGCATGATCTACATACATAAATTGTTTTGTAACAAAGAAGAAGACAATTATATTGTTAAAATCAAAAGTACCATCCCCACACATGCATATACAGCAGATTTGACAAGAATTTTTTATCTATATACTGCACATCACTTTCTTGTTTGCAAACATGAACCGTAGCCTGAAATTTAGTATTTGAAGTAAACTTGTTTGCAAACATGAACCGTAGCCTGAAATTTAGGATTTGAAGAAAAAAAAAAACAACATCTAGACTTAGTCGATGAAAAAGTTTAAATAGAAAAAGATAACAAATGAAACTGAGAAGAAAATCGAAAGAAGAATTTTGTGATTGTGAAGTTGTACAAATAAAAGCGGTGAAAAAAGAATAAGATCACCTTTTATGCTCTTGGATAAAGCGAGGGGATTCAAATCAAGACTTAATAAAATAGGATTTGCTTCATCCTTTAACAGAAGGAACAAAGATTTCTTTCATTTTTCGTGAAAGAAGTAAAGACTCGTAGTTGATATGTAACTTGTGGCTATATATATACGGATACGGAAAATGACTACTTATGTTAATTATAAAAAGCATAATGTAATTTAATGCTAGATTAGGATATAATCAACACATTATGGGCAATACATGTACTACTAAAATTTGTAATAACGGCACTAATCGATGATTAAAAAAAAAATTAGCAAAGTGGCTAAATAATAATAATAAAAATAAAATAAAATAAAGTAGGTCTTACATTTTGCCAAAAAATAATACCATGCATAATTTACCATTTTGCTACTGCCTATACTACTTATAGTTGGACTCTTGATCACATGTGCTCTATTTATTGTATGAGTCTAAATACCATTTTAGAAATATAATTGAATTTGCTTTGGGTTACAAGCAATTGATCTTATCAAAATTGAAATGAGCAAAAAAATAACGGAAAAACAATGATGAAATGAGAAGACAAGAGTAACGATTTCACTATTGAATGATTAGGATTACAATTTGACAGGGTTTCGACTATATTTGTGAATGTCTTTATATTGATACATAGGTGCTATTTGTAGTAAATAAGCTTGAGACGAGTATGGGCATCAATTAGTCCACTCTCCGCACCTTAGATCATGGGGTGACCCACGATCTCTCCCATTAAATACTGAGATCGTGGGGCATCAATCACGCTGAAGTCAAACTGCGTGTCCCGAGACTTCAACTTGTTTGCCTCAGGGCCTCGTGCCGTTCGTCTGGGGCACGAGCAATCTTGACCTCGGAACTTATCCTCGACGTTGTCACTATTGTTCTCATGGCCATACATATTCCCTGTTGCCATCGTCCTGAGCATTGTGCCTCGGCTACCACGTGTCCAACGTATAATTTGACCAATACAGATAGTCCCCCCACTCCTTGAGAAACTGTTAGAGTTCTCAATTTGTGGAATGAGAATAGGCGGGAAAGGTGACGTGACCACACGTGCGCCTTATATTTCAAAAGGGCTGCGATCATTTCACCTTCCCATCCGCTCCACGTAGAGGCCAGGGATTGGCTACAACTGTTGTGCTTCTTCTTTGGGCAATGATGACTCTCCCACGATAAATCCCTCAACTTGATCGATTGCACACTCCACTTGATTCAAAACCACTGTAGAAATCAAATCTTCAAGAAAATCTTCATCTTTTCTTCCGAGTTCAGAGTCACGATCATCAAATTTTAGTGGACACGCCATGTTTTCACAAAATTCCTCCAATCATTCAAATTGTCACGTTTCTAATACCATTCCTGATGCCACCGCTGTAAATATTGGCGGCAAGATAGTTAATCTTGCTGACCCATTAAGTGTGGTTTTGCCAATGGCGGCTGGTAGTGAAACGACGTTTGGAACAACGGACTTAGTACCAAGACGGCGTAAATCCACTGCCCACCGTGTTGAATCTGAAGAGGTAATAATGAAGAGGGAGACATTGGCCTTGTGGATGAAGGCGAGGGAGAATCGTCCAAGTCAAAAGAGATTCCGCCCGAGAGGGAACTTTAGCCTCACGACGTCATACCCTCCTCATTTGACAACAAGAAGGACTTTGTTGTGTTGGGCCAATTCGCGGTTCAAAAAGAGAAAAATAGGAACATGCCCTTGCAGACCACACCATCGTTGATTACACAAGACCATACAAAACGAACATGTGCTGCTATAGCTTTAATAGCCTGGGTGATAATTCGCTCTTGTCGCCTTTGGACGTTACGTATATGCAAAATATCATTTTGTATTTCCTGTATCTCATTCTCCTGGTCCTGCATCTGACGCCTTAGGACTGCAATCTCCCATTTTATATTATTTGGAATCCCTCCTGGTACTGGGGCAAATCCTGGTGGTGATGGTGGTGCACCTGATTGTTCTACTGGTGGTGCACCTGATTGTTCTACTTTCAGACATTCTTGCACTTGAAGTTTCAAAATCTAAAAATAGATAATCCTAAATAATAAGATGATAAGAATTAACAATCAGTTGTGTATTTATAGAAAAAAATCAATAAAATTGTAACAGTTGCAACTTATAGTTCAAAAGGAACAATAAAATACTAACAGTTGCAACTTATAGTTCAAAAGGCACAATAACATTGTAAAAGTTACAACTTATAGTTCAAAAGTCACCAACGTATAACAGGTATAATAAATATTGAACAGTCACAATGAGGGTAAAAAAGTTCAATCCATGATGATAGAAGTTCAGTGCATCCATGAGGATAAAACTTCTATCCCTAAGGATAAAACTTCAGTCCATCCAGTAGATGGAAGTTGAGGGCATATAAATTGAATTGCAATCCGTGTGGGGTAGAAATTCAGTCCATGTGGTTTGAACTTCCATCCTTGGAGATAGAAGTTCATTCTCCCCTTGTGGATTGAACACACACACACACACACACACACACACACACACATACAGAGTTGATATAAAACTTCTGTCCCTAAGGATAAAACTTCAGTCCATCCAGTAGATGGAAGTTGAGGGCATATAAATTGAAGTCCAATCAATGTGGGGGTAGAAATTCAGTCCATGTAGTTTGAAACTTCAATCCTTGGAGACAGACATTCATCCCTAGTGGACTGAACACGCACACAAACACCCACACACACACACACACACAGAGTTGATAAAAAGAAGTCCAATCCATATGGGGTAGAAGTTCAGTCCTTGTGGTTTGAACTTCCATCCTTGGAGATAGACATTGATCCCTAGTGGACTGAACACACACACACACACACACACACACACACACACACACACACACACACACACACACACACACACACACACACACACACACATAGGGGGATAAAAAAAGGTTCACTCCATGAGAATAGAACTTTAGTCCTTAACACTAAAAAAGATAACTGCAACAAAATGCACTACAAGAAATGAGGTTTTTAGTGGCAGGTTTCAATAGCAACTCTGTTAGTCGCCACAAAAAGTTGGACATATCGTGGAGACTTTATTAAGTTGTGACAGAAAGTTATATCTTTTGTGGCGACCATAATAGTTGCCACGAACAAGATACTTTTAGTGGAGACGTTGTTTAAGTCGCAACTAATATGTGCAACTATAGGACTAAATTTTACTTTCCCGGAATTTTGGTGCAAAACTTTTTGTAGCAACTCGTGGACAATTGCCAGTAACAAGAAATTGTGGCGACGAGGTCGCCACTAATACTTTATTTAAAACTTATAAAAATACATTAGAAACCAAAACACCCCTTAAAAGAAATAAAAAAAATCAATTATTGCAACTTTTGGTTTCCCGCGAAAGCCACAATTCTTTTCAAGGAAAATAAACCCTACTATATATTAAGAAAGATCTTTTCCAATTGAAATTTACCTTTAAAAAAATAAAAACCCTAAGCTAGAATCCAATTTGAGCTTTTTGCCTGCTGCTTGAAAACCCTATAAAAAGATCAAATTCTCTACGTAGATCGGTGCTTCAGAGAAGTACACCAAGCTCAGGTTTTATTTTCACTTTTCATCTTTTTTGTTTGTTAATAAGTGTATGTTTGAGCCATTGGTTTCAGATTATATCTCATCTATTCATCTTTCTTTTCTTTTTGGTGTTAATTTCACGTCTTAATTCCAATCTCTAATTTCAGTTTGGTTTGTTGTTCTCTCTGCTTTATTAAACTCTCGTCCTGACAGATTTGATTCGTGTAGGGATTTACTTGTTCGCCGTCTCTTGGTAATAATTTTTATATTTGTTGTCTATAAATTCATACTTCCAGTTCATATGCAGCAAGTCAGTTTCCTCCATTCGAAGACCTGTAGAGATTGTGGCGGACTGGGGTCATTTCTTTCGGTTGCTTAAAATGTTACTTATATACCTCTTTTGTAATGCAGGGTTGTGACGCTTCGATTCTTCTTGACCAAACCGCTTCTATTGACAGTGAAAAGACTGCTAATGCTAATAACAATTCTGCTAGAGGGTTCGAGGTGATTGATAACATCAAGTCTGAGGTTGATAAAGCTTGTGGAAAGCAGTTGTATCTTGTGCGGACATCTTAGTAGTTGCAGCTCGCGACTCTGTAGTTGCTGTACGTATGGCTTTCTTTTGTCCTATCAGGAGCTATAACAACATCTTCTACTCTGAATTATATTACTTTAGTATGATTGGTCCACTATAGTTAAATATATTATTACCCATAGTTATACAGTATTAAAAAACGTTGATCGAGCTACCAAAAAATGAAACTAGAATGCTCAAATTGATATAGACAATTTGAGAATCAATTATAAACTATAGATATCGTCAAAACTTGAATTGGGATTAAGTCTAGTTATCCTTATTTTTACACTAGAAAGTATAGTTATCCTTATTTTTACACTAGAAAATAAAGTTGGGACTTATTCACTGTTTATCTTTGTTTCTTTTCAGTAGGACTTTTTTTTTCTTATCAAGATGTATAAACTTTGGTGTTAAATTATTTTAAAGAATATCTAAAATATTTATTTACAAAATTGAAATGTCTTCTATCCTAATGTTCGTTCTTCTGTAGAATCGTTGAGCTCGATTGCTTTTGTAACTTGGCTTGTTTCGAATATTAATGTCCTTGCACATTTTATTTCTTAATTGGTTGCATTTTATTTTTGTAGAAACTAAAGATGGATAAAAGTTGGATGAATATTAAGAATAGATGTGATAAAAGATATATTAAAGGAATAGATGACTTTCTTAATTGGGCGTATAATCAACCAACTGTGAGCACTGTGATTCGATGTCCTTGTAAAGGGTGTAGAAATACCGAGCTCAAGTCAAAGATCCAAGTACGAAGAGACTTGTTGGGGAAGGGTTTCTGGGACAGTTATAAAGTGTGGGACTTGCATGGAGAGGTGTTAGTAAGAGTTGAAAATTCTAATGTCACAAACAATGATGATCCAGAGGATGATAATACTGAAGAGGATGATGTTATTGAAATGATTCATGATGCTTATGGATATACAAATACAGAGGGTATGAATAATCTTCCTGGGGATAATGATGAGCCAAATGAGCATGTGAAAAAGTTTTACAAATTATTGGAAGATGCTGAGATAGAACTTTACCTTGGTTGTAAGAAAGTGTCGAAGTTGTCTTTTATTGTTAGACTACTTCACTTGAAGTGTTCTAATCATTGGAGCAACAAATCAATGGATGCATTGTTGAGCTTCTTTAAGGAAGTCCTTCCAGTGGGGGCATTTGTACCAAATTCCTTCTATGAAGCGAAGAAAGTGCTTCAAGACTTAGGCTTGGGGTACACAAAAATAGATGCATGTGAGAATGATTGTATCTTATATTGGTGCGAGCATGCCAATGCGCAATCATGCCATAAATGCGGTAAGTCTAGATGGAAGTCAAAGGAAGGTGGAGGTAAGAAAGTAGCAAATAAAGTCTAGCGATATTTTCCAATCAAACCAAGACTGCAGAGATTATACATGGCAAAGGAGACAGCTAAAAAGATGAGGTGGCACAAAGAAGAACGTATTGATGATGGCATCTTGCGGCATCCGTCTGACGCCATGGCATGGAAATCATTTGATGAACGACATCCCACCTTTTCAGCTGAATCTGGAAATGTCCGATTAGGTTTAGCAAGTGATGGGTTCAACCCTTTTGGGAACATGAGTTCTAGCTATAGTATTTGGCCAGTGGTACTAGTTCCATATAATTTACCACCTTGGGATTGCATGAAGAGTCCGTATTTCATGATGACTCTTCTTATTCCAGGTCCCAAGTGTCCAGGCAATGATATAGATGTATACTTACAACCTATGATTGAAGAATTGAAAGAACTATGGAATGGAGTGGAGACTTATGATGCATATTCACAATCTAATTTTATCATGCGTGCAGCTATCATGTGGACAATTAATGACTTCCCTGCATATGGGATCCTTTCGGGATGGTCAACCAAAGGCAAGTTTGCTTGCCCATGTTGCCATAAAGATACACAATCTATTTCATTACGTAGTAAGTTGTGTTATATGGGTCATCGTTGTTTCCTTCCATCGAACCATCCATGGAGGAAAAATAAGAGGTTATTTGATGGGAAAGTGGAAAAGGGAGTTGCACCTAATCCTTTAACAGGTGATGAGGTACTTGTGCAATTACAAGGTCTGGGCGATGTGACTTATGGTAAAGGTCAAAAGCGAAAGCGTGATGTTAACAAAAATGCTTATAATTGGAAGAAGGAAAGTATTTTTTTCCAATTGCCTTATTGGAGGACTCTATTGTTACGACATAACCTTGATGTGATGCACATAGAAAAAAATATATCTGAAAGTATTTTATCAACTGTGATGGATATGGTTGGGAAGACCAAGGACACGTTGAAAAGTAGATATAATTTGATGGACCTTGGCATCAGGCAAGAGTTGCATCCGGTTGAGGATGGGAACAATGTTCTATTACCACATGCATGCTATGCATTGTCCCCACAAGAGAAGTCGAAAGTATGCAATTTCCTATCTAATTTGAAGGTTCCTGATGCTTTTTCATCAAACATTTCAAGGTGTGCCAAGGTACAGGAGAAAAAGATACATGGATTGAAAAGTCATGATCACCATGTATTATTGGAAGATATTTTCCCATTAGCCATACGTGGTTTGTTGCCCAAGGAAGTGTGTGAACCAATTATAGAGATAGGAAAATTTTTCAAGAATTTATGCTCTAAGTGCCTGACAATTGAAGATCTTGATATATTAGAAGCTGCAATAGTTATCACATTGTGCAAATTTCAAATGGTTTTTCCTCCAGCATTCTTTGATGTCATGGTTCATTTGCCAATTCATTTGGCAAGAGTGGCAAAACTTGGTGGACCTGTTCAGTATAGATGGATGTACCCTTTTGAGAGGTAATGTGTTGTCCTATAAATTTCAATGTTATAGAATTAAATGAAAATCTATATTTAATGAGTAATTTTCATACAGGTTTACGGATATTAAAGTTATATGTTCGTAATAACGCTCGTTCTGAAGGTTCAATTGCTGAAGGTTATTTGGCAGAAGAAAGCCTCACATTTTGCTCGCGATACTTAAAGAATATCCCAACCAAGTTCAATAAACCAACTAGGAATGATGATGAATCTGTAACAAATGGTGAGATCTCTATCTTTAAAAATAGTGGGCGAACAAAAGGTGGTTCAGATACAGACAACCCACTATCTCAAGATGAGTTCAAACAAGCATGCTTGTATGTGCTTCAAAATTGTGAAGAAGTTTGGCCATTCATGGAGTAAGTTTCTGATTAGTTCAAAGATTGTTTTGCATTAGAATTGTTCAATTACATTGTGTTAATTAACTAATTATTAAACTATAGGGAACACATGAAGGATATGGAATGGCAAATTGAAATGAGAAATGGAAGTCATAACAGTGAGTTCCCTGATTGGTTTCGTGCACATATACGTGAATTAAATGACATAATGAATATTATTGTAAATATCTCATAATGTTATTGGTTACCAGTGTTCTTTGTTTTTGTAGATCTTTGAGTTATCAAGAAAAGGACATGTAAATGATGATCTCTTAAGCTTAGCACTCGGTCCTGGACCTCTTGTGCTTCGGTATTCCACATTAATGGTTAATGGATTCAGATTTCAAACAAAGGATCTCGAGTCAAGAAGAAAAACACAGAACAGTGGAGTTTTTGTGAGAGGAGATGATTCAGACCCTTCGAAGGAGTATTATGGCGTATTAGAGGACATTTATGAGTTGTCTTATGTGGGAAATAAGAAGGTTTACCTTTTCAGGTGTCATTGGTGGGATGTGGCTCACTTAGGAAAAGGATATAAAATTGATAGATATGATTTCACAAGTGTGAATACTTGTTGTGCGCTGAATACAAATGAGCCATTTGTATTGGCATTTCAGTGTGAACAAGTCTTCTATGTGGACGACATGGCTGACAAAGATTGGCTTGTCGTTGTAAAGACAAATCCACGCGACCTTTTTAATATGCCTGAAAAGGATGACAATTCTGTAGAGGCTGAAGATGAAGCACTACCCACTGAAGAAGCTTATCAACAGGAGGAAGTTGAATTTAATATGTTAACCCCTAATGATCAAGAAATTGATATTGTGGTGCCATTACATAGGGATGATGTTGAACCACAAAGTATTGATTTATACAATGCAAGTGAAGCTCATACAACTGTGCATAATGAAGAAGATGGTTTTGTTAGTGATGATTACATCGATATGTCGGAGAGTGAAGAAAGTGATGTTAATGGAGAGGACACAGACATGGAGGATAGTGATATGGAGTGATCAAATAAAGAGCTTTCTTTTACCTTTTTTATTGAGCTTTCTTATCTGTAGCTTTCATGCGCCTTTCTAGCCCTTGTTATGTTTCATTCATTAGACTTTTATGTCAAATATCTTTATCTACTCGAATCCATCATTTATTTTTTAATGTAATGATTGTTATGAACAAACCATTTTTTCCATATTTGTAGTTTTTGTACGCCTTTTTAGACGTTATATTTCCATTCGTATACTTTTTTCTTTGTAAATGGATATCTATATACAATTGTTTGAGCAGGAAATGACAGGACTCGGACGAGGTAGAGGTGGGCGAGGTGGAAAGGGTCGTGGAGGTGGAAATGTTGGAGTACAGTCAAGTCACCCTCGTCAAGGACCTTCTATTGAACTACAGTCATCAACGCTTCTTGTCGAAAGCATGCATCCCACTACAGAGAGTGAAATTACTGCTGCAGGTTAGTTCTATCAATCTTTCTGTTGTTAATTGAACAGTGTATATTGTAGTTTTTGCGCTAGACCAGTATTTAATTATTTGTGACAAGTTTCTAGACTCTTGTATCTTGTAATTTGAAAAAAGAAAACAGAGTTCTTAGCTGCATCTGGCATAAGCTTTGTTGAAGCAAGTTTCTTGATTTCTTACATCGTGAAAGTATAACATCTCCTGTTAGTGCCTGAACATACAATACTAAGTTTTGTCAAGATTAACATTCCATGATGTGAATCAAGACATTAACTATCAGAAGAGGTGGAACAATACTTTAAAGAACTGCACTTGCAGCATTTGTACACTTAATTGCGTAAACAGATCAAGTGTGTAAAAGACGGCATGCCATTGTTCTTTCCCTCCTCCCTCTGATATACTTAAGCTGCAATTGCCTATAGAAATGTAACAATGCATTTGGAAAAACCAACAGATATTGATGGTCAATGAAATGCCGTCCGCTAGTTAATATTATGTGCTATATAAAGTTAAGTGTCTGAAGCAAAGAATCTCCTGTTAACGGGAGACATATTTCACAAGAAAGTACTAAGACAAAATTAGTTTGCTAAGATTGAATCAGGATGCATACCAAGTATAGTTTACTAGATTCACTGCAATGCTGAAGAATGTCCTTGGCTTTGTCAAGTGCTCTGCTTAATTGTCAAAGTACATGTATTCCAGAGTTGCAACAAGGACGAGCTGCTTCAATTGCTGGAAGTAACATTGACACTCCTGTTACAAACTTAATTAATTCCATGCACATTCGACGATGCACCTGTAGAACTCCAGCTGCTGGACAAACCCCAGCACTGGACATCTACCAGTCATCTCACTTTCCTACTCAACTACATAGTGCTAAGATATTTATCTAACTTCTTCAGCCTTGCACACAGTTTTGGCTTCTGATTACATTTGAAGTATACTTCCTATAGTGCTAAGAACAGTATGAATGTCCATTTAGCCTGCCCCACATTGTTGCAAGTCAGTTTCCTCCATTCCACCTTCAAGTATACACCTTTGAGCTGCTTATACATACTCTATCTAACATTATATGTACTATAGAAAATGTATGCTTATATTAAAATTTGAAACCACCAAATAGGAGTAATAAGTTAAAAATATATTGAATCCACTTTGCTAAATGATATGAGAATGGAATAGAGATTCGAGAAGGATGATGGTAAAGTGGATTAAGATCAATAACTAAGTCCTCGATGTAGCAAAACTTGTGTTTCGGTCCACTGCTTGGTACCAGACTCAAGAACAAGGATAACATGCTGCACTTTGACATTTCCTATTGTAAATTTCTAGTACTTTCTTCAACTTCCAACAACCTATGCTCCAATTTCAATTGTCCAAGGCTACGCTAGTTCTAACATTATCCCAAACAATTCAACTAATAAATTATTAACCAAATAACAGCAAGCTCCACCAGTATTTAATTATTTGTGTGTGTATATTGTAGTTTTTGCGTTCGACCAGTATTTAATTGTTTGTGACAAGTCTCTGACTCTTGTAAGTTGTAACTTGACAAAAGAAAACAGAGTTCTACTGTATTATCCTAATTTTGAATAGAACATTCATTAGCTTTACTTATATTACCTTTTTATATGTAACATATTTTTTTGTCCTATTCAAGTCTCATTATTGTATTACTCACAGCTTCTGGTAATAAAGTTCAGAAAGGGAGAGGGAGATATAAATCATTACATGTGGATATGAAAACAAAGCATGGTAGTAAAATTAACATTTTCATTCCGGATGACATTGAGAGAGCTGTCGGTCCCGGGGCTAGGGACTTTGTTAACTATTGTGGTTTGATTATGCGTAGCACTATCTCATTTAGAGATGGCGATTGGCAAGAAATAATTACAAAACATGGAGATGCAATGTGGTTGAAGGTTAAGGTAATGATTCATTAAAAAATTTATATAGACTTTTGTATCACAAGTTTTATTTACTTTTAAAAGCTTAACATATTTGTTTTAGGACAAATTTGAAGCCACTGGAGTTCGAGAACATGTGTTGCAAGATGTTGTGTTCAACACTACGAGAAGGCTCTTTAGAACATGGAAGACTCGATTGCATGCTGAATACTCTCGCTACACTACTGATGAAGAGAGATTATCTCATAGGCCAAGTGATGTTACACCCGAGGATTGGGTGTTTTTGATAGGACTTTTTGGAAGTTCAAAATTCAAGGTAACTTGGCAATAAAAATGCATGACAAATTCCTTCTAAGTATTGGCTTTAATGAACTGATTTATTTTTAGGCCATGAGTGCGAGAAACAAAATAAACAGAGAAAAACAAATAACCAAACACTCATGTGGTTCAAAATCCTTTGCAGAAGTGGAGGAATCGACGGTACCAAATGCATTTACCACAATAATAATCTAATTATTTGACATTCTTTTAAGGTCATGTTATGTGCTTAAAAATATTTTTCTTATATTGTAATAAATCTTAGAGAGATCCTGTTAATGGGCAAAAGGCGGCACCAGATCGAGTTTGGGAGCTTCAACATTCTCGAAAAAATGACGAAGGAGAATTGGTGTGGTCAGATCCACAGTCGCAACAAATTTATGTAATTTCATGAAATTATTGTCTTATTATTTTTGTTATACATTTCCTATTATATATTATGAATTGTTATGAACTACAGGGGAAACTCCAGGAAATTGTGGATCAACAAAAATCTGAAGAAATTGAGAATCCAATGAATGCTGATGAGATTTTGGCCAGTGTACTTGGCGAACGGACTGGCTATGTTCGTGGAAAAGGATACGGAAAGAGACCTGCAAAAAAGAGTCGTATGCAGCAAGTAGACTTAGACGAAAGTATGTCTTCTGCAATGGAACGTATGCGCGAAGAGATGCAAGCCGAAATGGATAGAAAATTACAAGAAGAACGTGAACAGGCTGCTGAATCTCAAAGGAATTTAGAAGAAAAAATGGCTGCTGAATTTCAAAGAAAGCTTGAAGATGATCGTGCCGAGTTTCAAAGGAAGCTAGAAGAGGAGTATGTACGCATGAATTTACAAGCTGAGAAAATATTTGAAGAGAAAATGGCTGCATGGATGAGCAGAACGCAACGGGTAAATACAAAACTTTCTATTTTTTTTTTTAATTTCTACATTGCAAATAGTTTCGTTTTGACATATTCTTTCTGGTACTCTGCTATGACTTGGTTTCTGATTTTCTTCTTTAAGTTTTTTTCCGGTACACTGCTATAAGTTTTTCTTTCTGTTATCATTTTGATCTGACTATTTTAGTTGTGTGCTTTGCGAGCAAAACAGCTACCTCATTTTAGCAAAATAAGTCTCTAGTTTCATTAGCTTTTGGTTCTATCTGAATTGATCTACTACCATGCTACTATGTTATTTTTCTTGATGTATTTTCTCCAACAAGCAAGACCTTCCTGCTTAGTTTGTTCTTTATTATGAAAAACAAGTTAGCTAAAAAACAGAGAAATTAACACCAATCCAACTTTGGTTCAGACAGCACCAACTAGCAGCGAATTATTCTTGTCACCAAGAAACATAGTTCCATAGTCTTGCCCTAAGGAAGGTATTGTTCCACCTTAATAGAAACCTTCTAATAGTGAAAAAGATGATCCATTTTAGCCTTGATATTTAACATTAGAAATATATAGAGAAAGGCCGGAATGATACATTTTTTCAAAGACTTTTTTTTAAAAAAAAAAAAAAAAAATAACATAGTCCGCCGTGGTGGTGGGAGGGTTAAGGCCATGACCCTCTACCTGTGGATTTTACTTTAAATGAATTGGTATATTGAGGTGGATTTTTGTCCAACCCACTTGAGTTGCATGAAGGATGAAAACTCATCTTTAAGCAACGTTAGAACTTAAAATTTTCTTGCTTTGATAGTTTTCTAATTTCAAAGAAGTTTTCCTTACTTGCCCAGCAGTATCATACTGAGCATTGACCATCCCAACTATGAGTTTGGAGTCTGACTCAATGATTACATTGAAATGGTCATGTAGAATGCACCACCTTAGTCCTATTAGGATAGTTGTTTCTTCTGTAATATCCAATTTTGGAGTTAAACTTTTCCACTCTGTCACATAATTGACTCCATGGTATATCAATGGCCAGCATTGCAATTTGAGAGTTAAGGATCAATCTCATCATGTAAACGACCTTGTCAATAACCCACTTTGCATTACCTTTGATACCATCATATCTATGGGCACACTGAGCTTTCAAAATTTTCCAACATATTATAGAAGGCGGTACTAAGAGAAGTTCATGTACCTTATTATTAGACTTTGACAGCCAACATCGCATTAGAGTGCTTCTAATGTTGCTATGATTAATTATACTCCATAAGATCCAGCAAAGAATCTCCAAATATCAAGCTCTTTTTCACTTGATTAAAGAAAACTATTCCCAATATCCAGTTCTAACAATACTTCATCACTTCTAATGTTAAGTTGTTGCCTTTGTTGTTTCCAATGAGTGACTGGAAGTTTGTGATTCCAAAAGCTACAGACACATGAACGTACTTTTTTTTTCTTGCATACTTGTTACTATATTAAGGTTGGGTAAAATTTTGACCAAGTACTTTTTTGTTACTTGACACGTGTTTTTTGGGATCAATCTTCTTTATGATAGTTGATTCATGTTTCAGAAAAATGTTCAACAAGTTTGAACTTTCAAGTCTTAGTTTCTAGTTGTATTAGCAATAACGATATTTCCTTTAGTACTTGAAAAAGGATTTGTAAAATCATATGCTAATGGTTTTCATCTTTTTTTTTTTTTTTTTTGGTAACAGCAGGGACAAAAAATCTCAACAATCAAAAAGTGAAGATGCATTGGAGTTGTTTTGAAGACACTAGAGTAGTTTGAAGTCTTTGGAGTATTTAAAAAAAATTGCTATGCATTTTTCCTAAGACGTCATTGGACAATGAATACTAAAAGTCTATATATATATATATATATATATTTTTTTTTTTTTTCTTTTTTTCTTAAACACAAAATTGCTTTTGTAGCAACTATTGTTGACACGAAATAAGAGTATATGTGGCGACATGTTAGGGACACCAAAAGTGGAGTTTTAGTGGCGACCCTAAGTAGCAACCAAACCAAAAGAGTTAGTGGCATCAAGTTATTGCCACCAATGATGTAAAGTTCAGTGGCGACTGATATGGCCACAAAAAACAATAAACCTTTTGTTGCAACAATGTCTCGCCACCCATGGATATCTTTTAGTGGCGACTATAGTCTCAAAATTACATTATTGTAGCAATCTTAAATCCCTTTTGGTGGCGATTTTTGTCGCCACTGAAAGTAAACCTTTCGTGGTGATTAACATAGTCGCGACGATTGAGAATCAGCCACTAACTATAGCCAACGACTCTAGAGTCGCCACAAAAACCTTTTCGTGGCGACCTTTTCACTTTTGGTGGCGATTTTTGTCGCCACAATAGGCGTCATTTCTTGTAGTGATGGCATTTACATAAATCTGTGCATAATAATCTGTTCATATGTACATAATATCTGTTTCACCATATATTACCAAAAATTTTACAAAAAATACTACTAGGAATTCTGAAGATAAAAATAAAAATATCTATAACTGACACATGTCTTCATTATGTTCTCCATAATCATGCTCAACAAATTCAGGTGGAGTCTTAAATCCATCCCTAGCCTTTGCACGACCATGAGCCCAAAGCTGACAACCAAACCGCGCCCTGTAGTGATGAATTTGATTTGGTTGAACATCTTCAACATTTTTACCTCTGGTCAGTAGATCAGCGTACCATATTGCAAGAGCGCCACAACTAGTCCTAAAAAATGAGGCACCAAAACAAAGAGTAAGACATATAAGTTGGAAGGGGGTTATAAATTCAGTCAATTATATCTAATTTACACTAAAACTTGCACAAAAATGACAAGACTTATTGATCTAGTTGAGTCAGTGATAGTACCCACTGGGTCTTATAGGCTGCATTGAACTTATCATTTTTAAAAGAATCATGTAGGTCCCCAAAGTTGAGATACTTGAAAAGATGTGGGAGCACAACAGCATAACCCTTGACGTGGTCGAATTTGTCTGCGGGTGGCCTCTTTGTTTTGACCATCGAATCATATACACGTATTTTCTTCTCGTGCATATCAAAGACTGCCAAAATATAATGTGTCACTGTTTGACCAGGTGCTGCTTGCAATCGGCATGGAAAATAGAGTTTATCAACTCCACTCCAGGGAATTGAACACCTCCGTTCCATGTCATGAAGGTAATTGCAGATATACTGTCCAAAACCTTCAAGCCAGATTTCATTACCTGATCTTTTTTTGTTTTTGAATTCTGACTTATAAATAGAGCACATATAACTATCAAAATCGATATTAGTAATTGACAGTGTGTGAGGAAACCAGAACAAATGGTAGCATGCCCTCTTCCTAAGATAATACATAGCAACATCGATATGCTGCAAAAAAAAAAAAAAAAAAAAAAAAAAAAAAAAAAAAAACCTGTTTAGTCAATACACAGAAAACTAATAACGAACACAGAACAAACCAAAGAACAGAATATGCACTAACATTATCAGTCATAGGGTAGGCAACATCTATAAACTCCAAAATCCACTGCTTGTCTGGCTTGATTGTTTCCAACTGATATGGATTACTGTCGTAATCATTATCGCGTATATAACAAGCATGGTTGTTCATAATAGAAAAGATACAAAATACAAAACACATGTTACTTTTCCATAAGGAATGAACTTAAGAATATCATAGGCAATGAAGTTCAATCCTATAGGGACAGAACTTTCCACATCCTTGTGGACAAAAAGTCGATGGCCTTTTGATTGAAGTTCAATTTTTATAGATAGAACTTAGTCCATATGCACAGAACTTCAATTCATAGAGGCAGAACTCATGGGATAAGAAGTTTAGTCCATAGGGGATTGAACTATAGGTTTCCAAATTCATCCACTATGCACTGAACTTAAAAAACTACAGACAAGAAATCATAAAAAAAATACAAATAGACTTACTGTTCAAGTTCAGTTTCATTTCTTTGAAATAGCAAAAAAGATTTAAACTCTTGCAACACTGCTGGACTAATCTTCAAGTAGTGGAATGGACAACTACGTCTATAATTATCCTTCCAGTCAGTTGTCTTCTTTTTAGTCCTTGTGGTATCATATGGAGATAGCAACAACTGACTGGGCTTTCGGTCCCTTTTCCCCATAAAACCTTGCTGCTCCGACTGTTCTACCTTAGTACTTTCAGGGGCTTGGTCACTTGCCTTGGCAATCTCCCTAACAATCAGAACATGCCTCTCATGTTCCTGTGTAAGCATCTCTTGTTTACCTGCTTTATCGACCGATTGACCTTTGCCCACAACAATTCCGTCAGCCTGTTGTTTTTCATTCAGCTCTTCTTTCTCCTATTCCTGAGTCATTACTTCTTCTTTGCCCGCGTACCGACTGGCTGTTGTTTGTCCAAAAGACTTTCAAAAGTCTGTTGTTTAGTCAAATCAACTTCTCTTCTTGTTTGCTCAATAGCCTGGGCATTCTCCATAACAATCTCAAGAGGCATCTCCTGTTCCTGTGTCGTAACCTCTTTTTTGGGTGCTTCATCAATTGACTGACAGCCAAGAGCCTGCTGATCTTCAGTCATATCCCCATCTCTTTCAACTTGGTTACTTCTATCAACATTCTCCATAACGACATCAACAGACATCTCCTTTCCCTGAGAAATCACCTCTTCTTCTACTGTTTCGTTGACCGACTGCCCTTTGTCCAAGAGAATTTTGAATGCCTCTCCTGGTTCTTCTCTTGTAGCTTGATAACTCACATCAACATTATCCATTTCAACGTCATCGGTCCTCTCCTGTTGCAGAATTATGCCTTGTTCTTTTCCAAGTTCACCCTGCTGCTGATTTTTTGACATATCTTGCTGAATTTCTTCAACCATTGGTGTATCTTCCGCATCAGATGAAACCCCACTACCACTTTCTTGAGTCAGTGGCAGTATATTTAAATTAGGTATATCATCATGTGAACTATTTTTCTTCAACTTCTTCCTTTTCCTTTCATATGTTTTTGGTTGGATGGGTGTAGAAGTTGCCCCTGATTTCTCCACAATCATACCCTGAGGGACCAAGCATGGTGTTGATAGATCAAGCTCTCCACTTATAACTTGCAATTGAATTTCAAGTACCTCATTCTGTGCCGGAGTAAACTCACCAAACATGTCTAATTCACTGTGAATTCGTTCAAGCATTTGTCTTGGCGTTTCATTGACAAACACACCTTGCGATCCACCACCACTAACTTCTTTTCTTACATCTGAACAACTTTTTGATTTCCTAACTACACTGCCTTCACTGGAGTCTTGTCTTTCATGTGAAGGAGATTTTGATTTTCCGGATACAGCGCCATGACTGAAGTCTTTTCTTACATCTGGATGAGACTTTCTCTTCCTTCCATCACTACCATTGCCTCCACATGAATACAAGTTTAAGGAATTACGAAAGCTGGCAGAATGTTCCTTGCCCCTTCTTCCACTAACATCTTTCCTCCAACTTCCTTCCTTTTCCTCAAAATTTTTAGCAAACTTCTTCATAAAATCAAGAACACAGTCAACCTTCTTATCTACATCACGAATATACTCCATAATATACTCCCTAATATACTCCCTTATGCACCGTCACTGACTACGCAACCTCTTCCGGAATTTCATATTCACCTTCTGCAAAAAAAATAAAAAATGATAGAACTTATAAAAATATTCAATTAAAATAAAAATAGAATAAGATGAATGCACATGATACTTGAAAACTCACTTTAACAATTGCATTAACTAAATCTTGATCAAGCTCTACACCATGTGGAGCATCCTGCCTATCATCACCAGTACCCTGTGAAACGACCTCGGTCAGTCGTTTCGGAAGTTAGGATTCCGATTGGCGTGCCGATAATTTTAAAATATTCATAATGTCTATTAGGACATGTCTATAAAATTTGAGCTAAATCAGACCTCGTTTGGTAGGTATCGGAAGAAGGTTTCAGTTTTTATTGGCGATAAATATTAAAAAGAGATTTTCGAGCTCGGTTTTGCCGAATGAGCTCCGATTCAAAATCTGAAAGTGCCATTAGATTCGTATGATTATTTGTAACTTTTGTGAACTTTCGAAACTAAATTTCGATGTTGTTCGGCTATTTCCGCTAAAATGCCGAAAGTTAAATAAAATGACCTTTTCCATTTATATTCGCATCTTGAGTTCCGGGAGTCCGATTTGAGATCCGCTTTACTGAGTATGTCACATATATTTTGTGTAACTTGTATGCAAAATTTAGAATTATTTTGAATATCGTAGGGAACCGTTTTGATTTTTACCGTAGCAGCGAATTTTTAAAAAAAAAAAAGAAAAAAAATAAGGGAAAAGGACAAAAAGAAATCAAACGCGGTGAACATGCTTATAAGGGCTCTAATGATCATAAAAAATATGACATAGAGAAATGAAATGATGGAGAGGAAGGAAAAAAATACCAGAAAATGAGAAAAGAGCCGGAGAAAAGTAGATTTTTTACCCCGAGACATTCAGGTAATGATCCTAATATATTATCTGAGTTTATTACGTGTGTTTGAATATGTTTTAACGGTAAAACATAGAATATTATACATCATTTTAATAAGTTCAATTAATAGTTTAAAGGGTCAAATGGACGCCTATAATAAAATTGATTATATATCCATACTCAGTGAGTTATGGGCAACTTATAAATGTAATTTATTTAGGGTTCGGTTATGTGACCTTAAACCCTGTACATAGGCCTGGCCTGCGTATTGCGTATGCGAATAAGGTATCAGGTTCCTAACCGGATTGCCCTAAGATGTGAGGAATGAAGCCTTTAGCCTAATTTGTATATTTTTCTGCTTATTGAATAGAGTGGGATCGTTTGGCAATGAAACCAAAGGACAAGCGGTTGTTGATTAGCAGAGCTAACTTTTGGAAGAGGTAAGTATTTATATCCATTTCTTTGCAGGCACCTGGCCTCGTGGATTTTCTACCACGTATTCCTTACGTGTGTAGCTGCCGATAGGCGTACTCATTACGCCTTAGCTTTGGATTTATCTTGTATATTATATGTTATGTCCTACTGTTGGTATTGCATTGAGAATCTGAGCATTGTACCCTGGCTGTAAGTTGGCATCTACTTTCCGGCTGTCGATGAGAGTCCCGCACCGGTGAAGGGTTATTAGTGCATCACATTGCATTCATATGCATTATATGTCATTCATATGCATTACATTGCATATGATATTGGGTGCAGGAGTATTCCGCCCCAGGAGCAGGAGGATTCTGCTCCATTGTATCATATTGAGGGTAGGAGGATTTCGCCCCAAGAGCAGGAGTATTCCGCTCTTATGTCAGATATTGAGTGCAGGAGTATTCTGCCTCAGCTTTACATTATATCGGGTGCAGGAGTATTCCGCCCCAGGAGAGTGCAGGAGTATTCCGCCTCTGGTTTATATTATATCGGGTGCAGGAGTATTCCGCCCCAGGAGCAGGAGTATTCCGCTCCAGTTGGTTATCAGATTGGATTCCCCTCGAATGCAGGAGTATTCCGCTTCGAGATGGGATTACGGGCACATGTGACCCTTTGCATCACATTTCATTTCATTTCATCTCATTTCATACTATTGGGTAGACTTACGATACATGACTACTGTCCTGCTTATATGTGCATTGCTTATTTGTTGATATGTTTCTGGCTCGTATCCCCAGTTGAGTTTATGGTTTCATACGTGTTTCCGGTTGTTATCTGGCTCTGCCTTTTTATAATTTAAATAAGAGGAATTTGGTTTATCTGTTTCTTCTCCCTGGCTAGCTATCCTATTCTTTGAGGTGGCTAGTCTGCCCCACTTATTGAGTCCTTTTGACTCACCCTTGTTTGTTGTTTGTTTCTTGTCTATCTATTTCGTTTCGGCAGGTTCGCTCCAGAATTGAGTTCGCCATATTGTAAAGGAGCGAAGACGACTTCAGCTGTCAGGGTGAGCCAGCTTTTATTCCGGATGGCCACCAGTTTATTGGTTGTTATTTCAGTACCATTTTGCTCCCTTCAGGAGGTATTTGTCTTTTTTTTGTACTCTTAGATGTCTAGTCTGGATAGCCCTAAACCTAGTATGTTGGGTAGTCAGCTGTAATTTCTTTTGTACAGCTTAGAGGTATCAGTATGTCTGTAATTTTTTTTAAGTCTTGTCCTTATTTGTGAATTGTCATATTTATTTTCGCGATTTAATTGGTAAGGGTTCGCCCGATGGGTCTAGGGGAGGATGTCGGGTGCCCGCACGGCCTAACCTGATTTCGGGTCGTGTCAGTTGGTATCAGAGCCACATTTAGAGTCTATCCAGACTAAGACAGTGTCTAGTAGAGTCTCGGTGATGGGTACATAGACGTCCGTACTTATCTACGAGAGGCTATGATGGCATTTAGGAAGTTTCACTTCCTTCATTTCTGATCGTGCGTCGGTCTAGGATGCAAAAGTATTTTCGTTAATTCATTCGTGGTAATTGTGAACCCTCGTACGATAAATCAGCAAACCGAAGGAGTTCAAGATAAAGGAGTCTAGCCTGGGCTAGCACTGACGAAGCCCCGAGAGCTTTTGATCGTTCTGAGGATCTAGTTACGGAGGTCCCAGCTGTACGAGCTGGCGATGGGCAAGGGAGAAGGGCCTTGTGGTTCCTTTGGCCCTCTACGATGCTTTCACGAGAATCTTGGTGATGCAGATACCGTAAGAACCTATTATTTGCTAGGAAGCTTATCAGGTTGTCGCAGATGCAGATGTTCAGTCTCAGGGAGCTTCTATTCCAGTTCTTTATATTGCCGCAGTAAAATATGTTCCGGAGGCAGCATGTGTTGTGCCTCTAGTTGTTCTGGCTGGTTAGTTAGCCTAAGTGATGGCTCGGTCCGAGTGTCCGAAGAGGTTGCATTATTTTACGCAGTTGAACCTTCCGATATTCTTAAGCAATGCATCAGATAAACCTCGTAACTTTTTAAAATAAAATGATATCAGCGTATCCTTCAAGCTCTTGATTATATCGAGCGGTATGGTGTTGATTATTCTGCTTTCCAGTTTCAGGGGGTCCAACCCTGAATTGGTGGACCGCTCTCTTATTAGCTAACTTGGTTCAATTTTCCTTCTAGATTCATGGAAAAGTTCTTTTCGAGTAGCAAGCGAGATGAAAAGTGTTGCCAGTTTGAGTGGATTGGACAGGGTAGCCTATCGGTTAGCCTGTTGGTGTTTCAGAATATGAGATTTAATTCTATAAAATGGCTGAATATGCATTAGAACTAGTCCATGAACCTTTCGAGAATGTTCAAAGATTTATTGCTGACCTTTCTCTTTCCTTGAGATCCCGGATGGCTCGAGAAATTGAGGTTGGACTTTATTTGATGTCGTTGTTGATATTGCTCGAAGGTACGAGGCATACCATAAGTTAAAGTGGGAAGAGTTAGAACGGGAGAGCAAGAGATCCCGTGACCCTAGTGAGCAACCATGGTACCTCATTTGGAGGTAAAAGTTATGATTATTTCGGGAGGTCACCTTCCAGGTTAGCTCAGCTTGTGTCACTTGATTCTTAGAGTGCGCCAGTAGCTCATCAAGATCAGATTCAGTCTTCTCTTTACAGCTATCAACAATCTATCATGTTTCCATTTTCATCAAAAAGGTGTTATCATTGTCATGAGTCTAGTTTTCTTTTGAGGAGTTTTCCCTTACTTCAGTAAGTAGGCAGTCGTCCTTTCTCTTGTCATCAGGAACTTGCACAGTCGCAGGGAATTTCATTTAGATCTTGATTAACCAGAGATATTCCCTCATTCGATAGAGGTCGAGAGCGTGGTAGTAGCGGTTCTTCAAAGGTGATTATCAGAGTAGTTGCTTAGCGCAGCAGCAGAGGCAATTCTATGAACTGCTAGTCTGGCAGGATGCTGAGGCATCCGATGTAGTAGACCCAAGTATTTCTTCTTTCCTTAAACGTGAGTAAGATTTGATTCTTCCGATCGATTCAGAAATGGGGTGTCCTATCATGTTTCAATGGTTTCTTTTGATGTCATTTCTATTAAGAATTGGTTGCAGTAGAGGGGTCGCACCATAAGTTAACCAAGAGATAAATATTTCTCATAATAAATGAAAATTCAATACGGTTATTTTCTTCCAATGTGGAAATTGTAAAAGTAATTAATTATGACACCATATAGATATCGCGCATTTGGAATTCAGCAATAGTCCAAGAGATGAGATTCATAACTCAACTATGATAAAGCCAAAACGAATAAACTAAAATATAATGTGAACTATTGTGAAATCCCCCATGCTGCCATTCAAAGTGGGACAAGAGAAAAGTCTTCGATCAACTCACAAGCATTACTATAAATACTTGCTACCAACAAAGAGAAGAATTACTAAGTTAGATTTTCTTTTAAAACCATTTTCTCCCTTCCTCTTTCAAATATCAAATATACAGTAAACTTTTGTGAGGAAATTAAACACAACATGGGGCAGATGGTTCTTATAGTTGCAGCAATGGCTTTGTTAGTACCCTTTATGATTTATTCCTGGCATTTATGATGACCCTACTAGTTGATCTGGTTTAAATAAGAGAAATTTGAGAGAAAGTATCAGTATTGTCTGCTTCGCATCCTGTTGTACCACTTTCTCTTATTATGTCAAGTCAGTCTATCTCTCTTTGGAATTCAGTGTTGATAGGATGGTGGGATTCTTATTCGTCACCATCAGAAAGTGATATTGTTTCTTCCGGTGCAAAGTGATCAGTAAGTAATATTCGATCTACGTATCTCATCTTGGTTCAAAATACTAGTAAAGTCATGTTATTCTATGAGCTTATCTGGGTTATAACAGGGTTTCTGGTAAATTTTCAGAGTTTCTTTCTTATTGGGAGGTTAAATTGGCATGGATGTTGTTCCATAGAGCTAATTTAATATCTATTTCTTCAATTGCGATTCTTTGGCTAGCTTGATTCGTAAGTAGTCTAGCTCTGGTAGCCAAATAAATAAGACGATGAGCTTCATAAAGATCTTATTTCTATCCTCAGTTTATTGCCATCTCTTCTTCTTTCGACACTGGTGAGCTTAGGCGATCAGTAACCTATTGTGATGTTCCCTGTGTTGAGCCAGAGTGCATGTCAAGGTAACCGGGTAAGCATATTATTGTTTTGGATAAGTGTATATGTTATTAACTTATCCGGGTATCCATTCCCATGTATAATATAATACTGGTTCTGTTTTGCGGATCATCCAGTTTCAGGGAAAACTCTGCCGAAATTTTTATATAGAAGTACCATTCATCAGGCGGTGGTGTTTACGACAAAGGTATGGAGTTGTGAACTCGAGAGTTGCAGCTGTTTGGCAACTCGAAAGGTTAGTTTAGTAGCTTAGGTCTGCCTACATTCAGTTTTTAGCCAAATCTTCTTTAGGCCAGCAGGTTGTGCGGGGACGATTATTCCTTTTCAAATTATTTGTATGAGTTTATGCTCTAAGTGGAGGAGTCTTCCTCCAATTGATGTCGAATCATAATATTAAATCTATAAGGCGTTGCTGAAGCGTAAGCTAATTCTTTGTTTCATCGTCCTGTTCTATATCGAAAGTATATCGATGAGGTGATTCGTTGGTGGAATCATGTTAGCCCATCAAGAGTTGCGTGTATCTTCATTTCGAAAATGTAGAACTGTCTTCTCGTGATCGAGGAAGGATCAGCTTAGTCAGAATAAGCAGTGCAATGGTATTATCATATTATCCAGATATATTTTATTCCAAAAGTACGATGTGCGTAATATAATTTTGATCCTGTAATCAAGAGATAACGTCCATGGAGTAGCTTATGAAGGTTGTGCAAGTTCTTTTGTTATCTGTGCGAATTTTTCTTTAGACTTAGGCTCGTTCGAGGACGAACGAGAGTTTAAGTGGAGGAGAATGAAACGACCTCGGTCAGTCGTTTCGGAAGTTAGGATTCCGATTGGCGTGCCGATAATTTCAAAATATTCGTAATGTCGATTAGGACCTGTCTGTAAAATTTGAGCTAAATCAGACCTCGTTTGGTAGGTATCGGAAGAAGGTTTCAGTTTTTATTGGCGATAAATATTAAAAAGAGATTTTCGAGCTCGGTTTTGCCGAATGAGCTCCGATTCGAAATCCGAAAGTGCCGTTAGATTCGTATGATTATTTGTAACTTTTGTGAACTTTCGAAAGTGAATTTTGATGTTGTTCGGCTAGTTCCGCTAAAATGCCGAAAGTTAAATAATTTGACCTTTTCCATTTATATTCGCATCTTGAGTTCTGGGAGTCCGATTTGAGATCCGCTTTACTGAGTATGTCACATATATTTTGTGTAACTTGTATGCAAAATTTAGAATTATTTCGAATATCGTAGGGAACCGTTTTGATTTTTACCGTAGCAGCGAATTAAAAAAAAAAGAAAAAAAATAGGGGAAAAGGACAAAAAGAAATCAAAGGTGGTGAACATGCTTATAAGGGCTCTAATGATCATAAACAATATGACAGAGAGAAATGAAATGATGGAGAGGAAGGAAAAAAATACCAGAAAATGAGAAAAGAGCCGGAGAAAAGTAGAATTTTTACCCCGAGACATTCAGGTAATGATCCTAATATATTATTTGAGTTTATTACGTGTGTTTGAATATGTTTTCACGGTAAAAATTAGAATATTATACATCGTTTTAATAAGTTCAATTAATAGTTTAAAGGGTCAAATGGACCCCGATAATAAAATTGATTATATATCTGTACTCAGTGAGTTATGGGCAACTTATAAATGTAATTTATTTAGGGTTCGGTTATGGGACCTTAAACCCTGTACATAGGCCTGGCCTGCGTATTGCGTATGCGAATAGGGTATCAGGTTCCTAACCGGATTGCCCTAAGATGTGAGGAATGAAGCCTTTAGCCTAATTTGATATATTTTTCTGCTTATCGAATAGAGTGGGATCGTTTGGCAATGATACCAAAGGACAAGCGGTTGTTGATTAGCAGAGCTAACTTTTGGAAGAGGTAAGTGTTTATATCCATTTCTTTGGAGGCACCTGGCCTCGTGGATTTTCTACCACGTATTCCTTACGTGTGTAGCTGCTGATAGGCGTACTCATTACGCCTTAACTTTGGATTTATATTGTATATTATATGTTATGTCCTACTGTTGGTATTGCATTGAGAATCTGAGCATTGTACCTGGCTGTAAGTTGGCATCAACTTCCCGGCTGTCGATGAGAGTCCCGCGCCGGTGAAGGGTTATTATTGCATCACATTGCATTCATATGCATTATATGTCATTCATATGCATTACATTGTATATGATATTGGGTGCAGGAGTATTCCGCCCCAGGAGTAGGAGGATTCCGCTCCATTGTATCATATTGAGGGTAGGAGGATTCCGCCCTAAGAGCAGGAGTATTCCGCTCTTATGTCAGATATTGAGTGCAGGAGTATTCCGCCCCAGCTTTACATTATATCGGGTGCAGGAGTATTCCGCCCCAGGAGAGTGCAGGAGTATTCCGCCTCTGGTTTATATTATATCGGGTGCAGGAGTATTCCGCCCCAGGAGCAGGAGTATTCCGCTCATGTTGGTTATCAGATTGGATTCCCCTCGAATGCAGGAGTATTCCGCTTCGAGATGGGATTACGTGCACATGTGACCCTTTGCATCACATTTCATTTCATCTCATTTCATACTATTGGGTGGACTTACGATACATGACTACTGTCCTGCTTATATGTGCATTGCTTATTTGTTGATATGTTTCTGGCTCGTATCCCCAGTTGAGTTTATGGTTTCATACGTGTTTCCGGTTGTTATCTGGCTCTGCCTTTTTATAATTTAAATAAGAGGAATTTGGTTTATCTGTTTCTTCTCCCTGGCTAGCTATCCTATTCTTTGAGGTGGCTAGTCTGCCCCACTTATTGAGTCCTTTTGACTTACCCTTGTTTGTTGTTTGTTTCTTGTCTATCTATTTCGTTTCGGCAGGTTCGCTCCAGAATTGAGTTCGCCATATTGTAAAGGAGCGAAGACGACTTCAGCTGTCAGGGTGAGCCAGCTTTTATTCCGGATGGCCACCAATTTATTGGTTGTTATTTCAGTAGCATTTTGCTCCCTTCAGGAGGTATTTGTCTTTTTTTGTACTCTTAGATGTCTAGTCTGGATAGCCCTAAACCTAGTATGTTGGGTAGTCAGCTGTAATTTCTTTTGTACAGCTTAGAGGTATCAGTATGTCTGTGATTTTTTTTTTTTAAGTTTTGTCCTTATTTGTGAATTGTCATATTTATTTTCGTGATTTAATTGGTAAGGGTTCACCCGACGGGTCTAGGGGAGGATGTCAGGTGCCCGCACGGCCTAACCGGATTTCGGGTCGTGTCACCCTGACTCTAATCCTCACTCTCAGCACCACCATCATCACTCTCAGCAACACCATCCTCACTCTCAGCACCACCATGATCAGTCTGAGCACCACCAACCTCACTCTCATCCCAGGTATCCTCACTCTCTTCAACAACTTCTTTTCCTTTTAAATATTTAAATTCAACAGCAGGTACAACAGGACCTGCTTCTGTCACATTCAATTCCACCGACCGTTTTTCTTCCTCAGACAGTACAATTGGAACCATTTTAAATTTGTCAAAACTCTATAAAAAAAAAAGAAACCATGAGAAATATATTAGCACCTCAGTAAAGTAAGAATAAAAATTCTATATGCAGAGATAAAAGTTCAATGCCATAAAGGTTTAAAGTTCAATCCTTATGAATAAAACTTCAGTAAGGCTGAAGAAGTTCAGTCCATGAGGATAGAACTTCAGTACATGAAGGTAATGAAGTTCAGTCCATGAGGACAGAACTTTAATTAGTACTATTTTAGAAGTTCTGTCTATGAGGACAGACACAGAGATGGAAAAGAAGTTCAGTCCATAAGGATAGAACTTCAGTAAGGCTGAAGAAGTTCAGTACATTAGGATAGAATTCAGTCCATGAGGGTAAAGAACTTAAGCGCACACACACACACACACAAAAACAGATATAGAAACTTACATTTACATTATGAAAATACTGCTCAACCAAAGTGTTATACTGAGGATTTTTGAAACTAATAAACCTAACCATCCTTGGGAAGCCATCACTATTAACATTACACAAGTTAGAACAAACTGTTGGAAATAAATCAAGAAACCAAGCGCATAACACAAACGGGAATCCCAGCACATAATAATTTACACCACTTTTAAGAGGTCTTATTGCAGAGTTAATAAGTGCTTCAAAACCCACATTCCCCCAAGGATAAACTCCACAAATATCCTCGTTGTCAATGATATCCAAGCAATGCACTCCAGCGAAGCTGGTTTTTTTGTTAGAATACAAAATAATTGACTGAAAAATATAAAACTCTGCAATCTTCACTGCATCATATTCATCGACCAGAGATGACGTGGTCATTGATACTAAAAATTTACGAATGTTCGACTACTGAAGATTGCTTTTACCACCAAAGTACTGCTTCAGAAGCCTCTGACCCATATTTATAGCAGGTCCATCAAACAATTCCTCACGGTTTGCAGGAAACCTCAAACCAGTGTTAAGATGATATTCTTCAGGACCAAAATGTATGAGATGACCAAAAATATTAAAACTTAATCTATTCGGATCACTGCTCACAATACGTGACAATAATAAACAATGCAGTAACCTCATAGAAGTTTTGTACTACTGCAACTTCAGAAAGCTTCCAAACACACCATCTGAAAGCTTTTTATACTGTGCTGCACTGAACTTTGAAATTATATCATCCAATTTGTGCTCCCATTGCCAATATGCATTCACGTTGAACCAGCAGTCAAATGGATACACTAGATTCCCTTCCATTCCAGCATCCATATTGCAAAACGCTAACAATAAAAACAAACTATCAGTCACACATACAAAATAAACAAATACAGGTTTGAGAATATACACAGACACACACACACACAGAGAAGTTCATTCCCTAGTGGACTGACATAACACAAACACACGCGTACATGTGGGGGGTGGACTTCAGTCCACTAGGAATGAACTTCTGTCCTAGTGACTGAGCACGTACACACACACACACACACACACAGAGTCACACACATGTGGGGGATAGACTTTAGTCCACTAGGAATGAACTTCTATCCTTGGAGACAGAAGTTCAAACCTAATGGACTGAGAATACACACACACACACACACACATAGAAGTTCATTCCCTAGTGGATTGAGCGCGCAGACATACACACACACATACAGAGTCACACACATGTAGGGAGAGGGGTGGACTTCAGTCCACTAGGAATGAACTTCCATCCTTGGAGACAGAAGTTCAATCCTAGTGGACTGAGAATACACACATGTGGGGGATGGAACTTCAGTCCACTAGGATGAACTTCCATCCTTGGAGACACACACACACAGAGAGAGTCACACACATGTGGGGGGGGGGGGTGGACTTCAGTCCACTAGGAATGAACTTCTGTCCTAGTGGACTGAGTGCGCGCGCGCGCGCACACAGAGAGTCACACACATGTGGGGGATAGGCTTCAGTCCACTAGGAATGAACCTCCATCCTTGGAGACATAAGTTCAAACCTAGTGGACTGAGAATACACACACACACACACAGAGAAGTTCATTCCCTAGTGGACTGAGAACACACACACGCACACACACACAGAGTCACACACATGTGGGGGGGGGGGGGGGAGTGGTGGACTTCAGTCCACTAAGAATGAACTTCCATTCTTGGAGACAGAAGTTCAATCCTAGTGGACTGAGAACACACACACACACACACTTGAACTTCAATAAAAAGTAACTACTAAATACGGAAGAAACATACAAATTTAAACTTAAATAACGTTATTTAACTTAACAACCACATATTTCACAAAAAAATACAAAAAAAAAAAAAAAAAAAAAAAACAAACGTCATACCTGCCAATACAAATTTCAGACTGCAAAGGTGAAGAGAGAAATGTTATTCAACGTACGTAATGCAACTTGAAGAGGTATATGAAAAACTGAGCAATTTTTTGCATGAAGATACAGTGAAGTAAAGATACAAATGCATGAAGAAGAACGGTTAAATGAAGAAGAACAGTTTTGAAAAAATCCTGTCAATTTAGAAAAGATGAGGGGTAATTTGGTCTTTTACATATACCCGTATTTAGTGTAGTGGCCCAAAAGTGGCCTCTAGTGTAATGCCAATGAAAATAGTGGCCTCAAACTAAATACCGGTATTAAAAGTGGCCTCTGGGCGAAATTTTTACTTAACCAAGGCTAATGATTTTGCTCCGTTAAGAACATTTGTGCTCATCATTACAGTTTACTACAAAAGAAATATGATACAAATTTAGAATAAAAGTATTTAGATCAAAATAACATGATGCATGCTGAAGCTAACAAAGCAAATCTTGAACGATGAATCAAACATAAACAAAATATATAAAAAGATGTTTTTATTAAAAGTGGTTTGGCCATGTTGGCCTACATTGTGGAGTTGTTATGTTGTTGTTGTGTGAAGAACAGACCTCAATTGATAGATGTACAATACTTTCATCCAAGAAAAGGATAATCTCGAAAGAAGTTCTATTCTTTTTAGAGTTCTATTTCTTCGATAAACAGAATCTTAAGAGATTAAAATGTTAGGACAAAACCCTTAACATTCTCCCATTGTCCTAAATTATTCTAGCAAAATAATATTAATCTCTCATCTTCATAAAAAGTTCACGTTGTTGCTTGTCATGTGTAAAAATACATATGGTTGAAATGAGCTCAAAATGAGTTAAAAAGAGCTCACAATTAAGATTAAGAATGAATTAAAACTGACATTGATAAAAAAGAGTCATGCGTTAAAAATAACTATGAGCTAAACTGACATTTGAGCCCATAAGTTACAAGTAGATATGAGTCAATTACAAAAATAAGCACAAAAGCACCCGATCTTGATTTGGTAAGCTATTTTTTGGTGGTCTTGAAAACATAAGCACTTTACCATTAAATGAAGCTGAAAGTACAAAAATACCCTTACTAATAGAGAATTTTTTTCATAATTACAAAATTGCCGCCGAAATTATAAAAATGTTAATTTTTTGAAACCGTAATTACAAAAAGGTCACCGCACCATTTTACCTTCGAAATTACAAAAAATGCCACTGCTTCCTACACAGCAGAAAACAGTGCCAACTTGGTCGTGTTTCACGTCCATTTTGTGAATAAATAAGGCCAAATCGGCATCATATTGCTCATTTACAAGGCGGTCACAATTCGTCTGTATTTCACGTCTATTTTGTAAATAAATAACACCAAATTATCATTGTTTCGCTCTTATACGAAAATCAAAGCAAAACAAAATATAAGACCAATCTGGCGTTATTTCTCCATACAATAAGCAAAAAATCATGTTCGTTTTGTGAAGAAATGATGCCAAATCGATCTTACTTTATTCATTTGCAAAAAAAATCTTCAAGTGCTTATATATTTTGAAATAACGACAATCTGGATGTGCTATGCATGTAATTGTGTCCGTATTTGTGAAGAAATGAGGCCAGATGGGCCTCACTTCATGCATCCGCAGAAAAGACCTTCAAGTGCTTTTATATTTAAAAATAATGACAATCTGTATATATTTATGCATATATTGAACCAAATTGTATCCATTTAGCAAACAAATAGTACTAAATCGTCATCACTTGGCCAAAATACAAAAATCCAAAGTAAAAATAAAACGAGGCCAATTCAACATCAATTTACTCATATACAAAAATCGAAAGGGAAATATAACTAATGCCAATCCAACATCATTTATTCATATTATTAAATAATACACTTCTATTTTACAAATAAATGAGGCCAATCCATCATCAATTCACTCATATACAAAAATCAAAAGGAAAACATAACTAGGGTCAATCGGGCATTATTTACTCATAGTGTTAACAAAAACACATTTCTATTTTATAAAATACATGACGCCAAACCTTCGTCGTTTTCCAGAAAAAGAAAATCGGAAATTGAATCTATAACTAAGCCTGAAGACACACTTTAAGCCGATCAAAAAAAATTCAAAGCCACAAAAATCTCGCTTACAACGCCATCATGTAACTATCATGTTAGCCTTTATCATCCAAACAAGCTGTTAATCAGTCAAAACATAGAATTAGGAGCAGCAACCATAAGCATCCACTGCTCTTCCATCATGACTCTCCCACTCTAACAATCCTCCAACCTCACTTCATAGATGAATGCTTTATTTATGATCTTGTAGCCTTTTAACTGCTTTTATTCAACTTATTAACCACATTTTCAAATAATGAATCTACTAATCTTAAAGCAACTCTTTGAAATCTACAAAGGCCAATATATAATCAATATATCAAAGCATTTTGTTCACATTCTAGGAGATAATAAATCAACAACTGAATAAATCTCGAAGATTCTAAAATATAACAATTGTAAATTCCTCTTGGAATCTTGAATCCCTCAAAAAGTCAACCCAAAGGTGGTTAACTCAGTAATTGATCTAAAAAAAATGGTTATTAAACCGATACGCTTGCTTGCTTTCTTCGATTAGTCGAATCGTGAACTGGGTGTGAAGCAACACATTGATTCCTTTTCCATTCATGCTTTAAGGTTATGTAATTCAAATAATTTTTCCAAATAACGTGATAGTTACTGTGGTTGTTACGGTGGTGGCGTGTCTATTGCGGTGGCCCCGTGGGATAGTAGCGGTGGTTGTGGTGGGGTTAGGGTTTGGTGTATAGAGTGAGAAAGTGGATCTATAGAGAGAGAAAGTATTAATGTAAAATGGTGGTAGAATAATGTTTAAGCGGTAAAAATGGAAATACTTTTAAAAGTATTAAAAAAACTGCTTAGGCTTTAAAGACCAGTAAACAGTAGCTCACTAAATCAAGACCACCACCAAAAATGCTCGCCCCACATAAAAAAATGATTAGACATGAGCTAGAACTAGCATTGGTTAAAACTAGCCCAAACAAATAAGTCAAAAGAAAGGGATTTTTTTAGATGCAGCAACAACAACTTTAAATATAATATGGTTGAAAGTTTATCTCCATATGTAAAATCAGGATCATATTTCTTGGACAAAAATCCTCATTGTCGTCAAATTAGTGGCGGCTAGAATTGAACTCGTTTTACCGTTGGCCCTAATACCACTTGTTGGGATTAAAACAACATGATTCATGCGGGAAGCTAACAAAAAAAACCTTGGATGATTATGAATCAAACATAAAACAGAATATCTAAAAATAGATTTTCATTAAAAGTGGTTTGACCATGTTGGCCTACATCATATGAGTGGAAAAGTCTCCACTAAATAAAATTCTCCTAACGACTACATTATGAAGTCGTTCTATTATTGTGAGAAGAAGAGACCTCAGTTTATATATGTTCAAAACTTTTCCTCCGAGTTCTATTCCTTTTAGAGTTCTGTTTCTTCTAGACAAAAAGTCCTAATTGGTTAGAAATTTGTGGTAATATTAAAGTTTTCTAAAATATCAAGTTGTGTCAATTTCACCAATACATATTATATATATATATATATACTAGTTTTTAAATACGTGCACGTCTGTCCCATACTGATTAAGTAATATATTACACAATTATTAGATTGAATATTAAAGGAGAAAATTTTTGAAGATTTATGCTGAAATCATCAAGCTAAACTCAATATCAACAAACAGTAATTAGAAAATGTTAGAGAAAGCAATTTATGGAATTCAAAATTTTAAAACAACAAACTGGTGGTGAGTTTACAAAATTGTGAATAATGAACAAATTTCCAATTTAAGAGCAATGGGGCAATTTAGTTGTGCAAGGAAATTAAATTGAAGATATCCCCGTCTACATAATATTATGAAAAATAGAAGCTTAGTTGAGCAGGAGTTCGAAGGAGATCAGGAAAAAACAGAGAGATAACATACCTAGACACAATGCCAACAAACCGAACTTATCAGTTAATTTATAGAGTCTTTTGTAGAAAAATTGTCCTTACAAATAGATAGTCCCCTAATCATGTGTTAGGTCCACATTATTGTTCTCAAATTTTCATGCATATCATTAGTTACAACATATCTACAACATAACGTGAGATACAAATATTGACATGCACGGGTAGAGCTAGAGGCTTAATGACGGGTTTATTCGGTAATGTTGACTCAAGCTCTTTATATATAAAAAAATTAATATATAAATAGATAGAAATAATGATTTTGAACCCAGTAAATCAAATCATTTTTTGTAAAATTCGAACGTGAACCCATAAATTAAAATCTTGAATCTGCCTATGATTATGTTTTGACTCTTGATCTGTACATCTATGTTCTTGCTTTTGTTCATAATCAACAATGATTCTTCCCGTAAAACATTACGAAGACTACGTGATAAATCATGTATAAGCACTGATAACACTATATCTATTATATATAATTAATATGCATCGTGTATCAGTAAAGTATATGTCATTAAATACATTTATAATAAAATAAAGGTTAGGAAATTGGAAGAGATCGGCAGAGGAGGAGAAGAAAGGTTAGGAAATTGAAAAGTTCTCCCCAACATGAAAAGAATAGAGCAGCAGCAGCCCCGAAGAACCCAAAAAATGGAGAAGTTTCATCTCCGTGATAAATCATGTATAAGCATTGCTCACCCGCCAGCACATTTGAACATCATTATGGATTAGGTTGCAGCTTCCAAGTAAACATCACTTGTCACAGGATGCTTAAATAATTATTATTTTTTCAAAATATTCAAAGTTAGCTAATGAGAAAACTTCCAAAATTATATTGAAAATATAAACTTCACAGTACGTTATTATTTTTCATATGGTTTGCAATACTCTAGAGACATCCAAAGGTTGGTATGATATCTCAACTCCCCAACTGCATTTTACATAGTCCTGTAATGGCTAAATGCCTTGTGTCATCTAATCAAGCTCATCATGGATCAGTAAGTTGAGACAGCAAGAACAATAAAAAAAAGGTTTAATAACGGAATTGGAAAAGTTAAGTATTGATGATGCATAAATATTCAAAGCTAGCATTAATTCTAGAAGATGAGTAGAGTACAGGTGCATGAAACGGAATAAATTAACCAAAATGTAATACAACCATTAAATATAATGAAAAGTAATTTTATTTATTTGGTGTAGGATAAAATGATCAATCAATTTTTTGGAGGCTGCCATTTAATTAACATTTTATGCTATAAGTAAAATAATTAACAGGAATATTTTAGTAACTTAAATAATTAATAGAGATATTTTAGTAATATGATTTTATATTAGACGGTTCTCATTTTTATAATCATATGATCATTCTTCTAATATATATATATATATATATATATATATATATATATATATATATATATATATATATATATATATATATATATATATGTAACATAATTATTATTCAACAGTATATATTACCTTATGAAAATCTTAAAGTAAAACAGAATAGAGAATATATTTATTTTCTAGGTCTATACATTAATTAAAATATTTTATCAATGAATAGTAGCATTCCAACAATAACATCTATTTCTTTTTTTCTAAGCAACAATAAGATGTATTTCTACTGAAACCCTTAGCCATATTTTTTTCTAATTGAGAAACTATAAAATTATAAGGTATGATATGACATAATATCACGAAACCTAATATAGACGAGAGACAACATATATTAAAATTTTCATATATTAATAATAAAAATCATAACATAGTACGACTTGTAGCATCATCAAAACAAACTAAAAAAATCTCACATCCTAGTACAATGAAAATGAGATGATTCACTTAAAAAGGGCTAGGTGCATTATGTGCATCTCCTAGAGGGGCCGAAGTTGAAGCCTCATTTTTCAACTGTTTTAGACGACGGTCCATATTAAAAGTGGTAGCTTTTAGCCAAGCTTCAAATTTCATTATCTCATCTTCATTAAGATGCTCAATTGATTCCCACCAACCTTTCTGGCACACTTTTTCCATATTTTCATATGCATGAACTTGCTTTTTTGTGGCTTCTTCTATTTTGTCCAACTCTTTAGTCTTCCTATTGAGTTCATTCACTTTGTTGCGTGCGTGAGCTGCAACTAAACGAGTACTTTCACTTAATTGTGCATGAGGGTCTAAAAAACGATCAATGACTGATTCAACTGTAGGGTGGATAAATGAAAAAGGTTTATCTTTAGGGGAGAAGAGGATTATACCAATGTCAACATCGCATTGAATCGCAAGTTCACTTGCAGCTTTATAAAGAGTTGATCGACGCTTACAAAATGAGGTGTATCGATCAACTTCATTTTGTATTTTTACCATGGGAATTTTTTGGCGCCCTTTTGTTTTATTATCTTCCATGGTTAAATTATAAGGAAGAGAATAAAATAAATGCTTATTGGTGGATATCTTTTTCTTCAAGAAATGATACTTATGAAAAGTAAAATATCATGAGTATTTATATACATAAAAAAATTCTAGCCAAATGTTATAATGGAAAGTAATCTATTAATCATGGTGGAAATTATAGTAGCAAGTTGAAATTTACTCCAAATATGCTTTCACACGTAATTACATCAATGAAATCTGAATTTTTAAGTTAAAGAAGTAAATATTTTAACATACTTGATAAACTTTACAACCATATTCAAATTTCCACTTGCCTTAACAATAAAAAGTATGAAATTCAACTTAAATAAGAAAAGTATTTATGTGCTTAGTGCATATTACTACCAGTTTTAATATTTATCCTGAAAAGGAATATTTTAACGGATAACATCAATGAAAATCAAATTGTTTATTCGGATTAACATTTGACCAAATCTAAATTTTAGCTTTAATTGAAAAATTTATATTGAAAAAACTTCAAATGTAATTAGGAGATAAACAAACTGGGAAAAAATTATAAGTGCGTTAAAAACAATGAGAGTCTAAAATTTGACTTGAATAGGAAAATATTTTAAGAGCGAATACACCAATTAGAAGATATCCGAATTGAGAAATAAATTAGGAGTACATTAGCAATAATGAAAATTTGAAATCTAACTTGAATAAGTAAATATTTTAAGAAAGATTACACGCCAATGCCTTCTATACTAGCAATGTAAAATAATAATTAAAAATATTAACACCTTATTGTTTTGATCAATTAAAATAGATTAGCACATAACCAGAAAAACAAATGTATGACTAGTACTAGGATTCAACTTCAAGCAAAGTATGAAACAATCAATATTCCAATACAAAAGAAATATTCTAGATAAATAATTATAAAAAAGCAATCTCATCATATGAATTAATAAGTCACAGTCAAATTAGGAAAAAAAAGCTACATGTCCACTAGTGATGTTAATTTAATCTATTGAATTAATTTTTCCCACTGATTTTGGTTATCAAACAATAATTTGTCAAAGAATTCAAGTTTGAAAATTCATGATTTCCTAACAATTATTAGATCAATGGATATAGAAATTGCATGATCTACATACATAAATTGTTTTGTAACAAAGAAGAAGACAAATATATTGTTAAAATCAAAAGCACCATCCCCACACACATGCATATACAGCAGATTTGACAAGAATTTTTTATCTATATACTGCACATCACTTCCTTGCTTGCAAACATGAACCGTAGCCTGAAATTTAGTATTTGAAGTAAACTTGTTTGCAAACATGAACCGTAGCCTGAAATTTAGGATTTGAATTAAAAAAAAAAAAAAAAAAAACAACATCTAGACTTAGTCGATGAAAAAATTTAAATAGAAAAAGATAACAAATGAAACTGAGAAGAAAATCGAAAGTAGAATTTTGTGATTGTGAAGTTGTACAAATAAAAACGGTGAGAAAAGAATAAGATCACCTTTTATGCTCTTGGATAAAGCGAGGGGATTCAAATCAAGACTTAATGAAATAGGATTTGCTTCATCCTTTAACAGAAGGAACAAAGATTTCTTTTATTTTTCGTGAAAGAAGTAAAGACTCGTAGTTGATATGTAACTAGTGGCTATATATATACGGATACGGAAAATGACTACTTATATTAATTATAAAAAGCATAATGTAATATAATGCTAGATTAGGATATAATCAACACATTATGGGCAATACATACACCAATAAAATTTGTTATGACGGCACTAATCGATGATTAAAAAAATTAGCAAAGTGGCTAAATAATAATAATAATAATAATAAAATAAAATAAAATAAAGTAGGTCTTACATTTTGCCAAAAAATAATGAGAAAATTTCATATCTAACCAAATATATACCATAGCCCTACATTCAAATAGCCATAGAACATCTTCACATATGTTAGCCAAAAATTACCCAATATAAATATGTCTGAGTTGATTCTATTTCTAAAAAGTAGTTAAGAAAAGGAGAAAATTAAGGAGCTCAACTCCCACCCAAGAAGGAAAAAATTAAGGAGCCCCTAAAAAAAGTAAAAAAGTCTTCCTATTATCTTCCTAATATATATCCAATATCACCCAAACATTACGAAAAAAATTTCATTAAAACCTTTTTGTGCGTTCCAGTCTCATACAAGGTAAAAGAATTCGATTATTTTTCTCTATTTTTGTAGCATATAATTAAAATATGCATAGAGTATCTGATACACAATACTAAGAGAGCTATTTTTTTCATATGAAAATATACAATATACGTGGTGAGGAAGTTACGCATCTAAAGTGCATACTTTATGTCTATATGCATCATATTCTTTGCATATAAGCTGCATAATGAATACAACTAATTAGTTTAAGTGATATGTCTATAATGTACGCTTTATTGATGAATATGCAAATGCAATCTAAGATATGTGGTACATATTCTAAAAATATTCTAGATATAACTAGTATGCATATTTAACAATGATAACACTATATCTATTATATATCATTAATATGCATTGTGTATCAGTAAAGTATATGTCAAAGATATATTTATAATAAAACAAAGGTTAGGAAATTGGAAGAGATTGGCAGAGGAGGAGAAGAAAGGTTAGGAAATTGAATTGCATATAAGCTGCATAACGAATAAAAACTAATTAGTTGAAGTGATATATCTATAATGTACGCTATATTGATGAATATGCAGATGCAATCTAAGATATGTGGTACGTATTCTAAAAATATTCTAGATATAACTAGTATGCATATTTAACAATGATAACACTATATCTATTATATATCATTAATATGCATCGTGTATCAGTAACGTATATGTCATTAAATACATTTATAATAAAATAAAGGTTAGGAAATTGGAAGAGATCGGCAGAGGAGAAGAAAGGTTAGGAAATTGAAAAGTTCTCCCCAACATGAAAAGAATAGAGCAGCAGCAGCCCCGAAGAACCCAAAAAATGGAGAAGTTTCATCTCCGTGATAAATCATGTATAAGCATTGCTCACCCGCCAGCACATTTGAACATCATTATGGATTAGGTTGAAGCTTCCAAGTAAACATCACTTGTCACAGGATGCTTAAATAATTATTTTCTTTTTTCAAAATATTCAAAGTTAGCTAATGAGAAAACTTCCAAAATTATATTGAAACTATAAACTTCACAGTACGTTATTATTTTTCATATGGTTTGCAATACTCTAGAGGCATCCAAAGGTTGGTATGATATCTCAACTCCCCAACTGCATTCTACATAGTACTTTAATGGCTAAATGCCTTGTGTCATCTAATCAAGGTCATCATGGATCAGTAAGTTGAGACAGCAAGAACAATAAAAAAAAGGTTTTATTACGGAAATGGAAAAGTTAAGCATTGATGATGCATAAATATTCAAAGCTAGCATTAATTCTAGAAGATGAGTAGAGTACAGGGGCATGAAACGGAATAAATTAACCAGAATTTAATACAACCATTAAATATAATGAAAAATAATTTTATTTATTTGGTGTAGGATAAAATGATCAATTAATTTTTTTGGAGGCTGCCATTTAATTAACATTTTATGCTATAAGTAAAATAATTAACAGAAATATTTTAGTAACTTAAATAATTAATAGAAATATTTTAGTAATATGATTTTATATTAGACGGTTCTCATTTTTATAATAATATGATCATTCTTCTAATATATATATATAACATAATTATTATTCAACAGTATATATTACCTTATGAAAATCTTAAAGTAAAACAGAATAGAGAATATATTTATTTTCTAGGTCTATACATTAATTAAAATATTTTATCAATGAATAGTAGCATTCCAACAATAACATCTATTTCTTTTTTTTCTAAGCAACAATAAGATGTATTTCTACTGAAACCCTTAGCCATATTTTTTTCTAATTGAGAAACTATAAATTATAAGGTATGATACGACATAATATCACGAAACCTAATATAGACGAGAGACAACATATATTAAAATTTTCATATATTAATAATAAAAATCATAACATAGTACGATTTGTAGCATCATCAAAACAAACTAAAAAAATCTCACATCATAGTACAATGAAAATGAGATGATTCACTTAAAAAGGGCTAGGTGCATTATGTGCATCTCCTAGAGGGGCCGAAGTTGAAGCCTCATTTTTCAACTGTTTCAGACTACGGTCCATATTAAAAGTGGTAGCTTTTAGCCAAGCTTCAAATTTCATTATCTCATCTTCATTAAGATGCTCAATTGACTCCCACCAACCTTTCTGACACACTTTTTCCATTTTTTCATATGCATGAACTTGCTTATTTGTAGCTTCTTCTATTTTGTCCAACTCTTTAGTCTTCCTATTGAGTTCATTCACTTTGTTGCGTGCGTGAGCTGCAACTAAACGAGTACTTTCACTTAATTGTGCATGAGGGTCTAAAAAACGATCAATGACTGATTCAACTGTAGGGTGGATAAATGAAAAAGGTTTATCTTTAGGGGAGAAGAGGATTATACCAATGTCAACATCGCATTGAATCGCAAGTTCACTTGCAGCTTTATAAAGAGTTGATCGACGCTTACAAAATGAGGTGTATCGATCAACTTCATTTTGTATTTTTACCATGGGAATTTTTTGGCGCCCTTTTGTTTTCTTATCTTCCATGGTTAAATTATAAGGAAGAGAATAAAATAAATGCTTATTGGTGGATATCTTTTTCTTCAAGAAATGATACTTATGAAAAGTAAAATATCATGAGTATTTATATACATAAAAAAATTCTAGCCAAATGTTATAATGGAAAGTAATCTATTAATCATGGTGGAAATTATAGTAGCAAGTTGAAATTTACTCCAAATATGCTTTCACACGTAATTACATCAATGAAATCTGAATTTTTAAGTTAAAGAAGTAAATATTTTAACATACTTGATAAATTTTACAACCATATTCAAATTTCCACTTGCCTTAACAATAAAAAGTATGAAATTCAACTTAAATAAGAAAAGTATTTATGTGCTTAGTGCGTATTACTATCAGTTTTAATATTTATCCTGAAAAGGAATATTTTAACGGATAACATCAATGAAAATCAAATTGTTTATTCGGATTAACATTTGACCAAATCTAAATTTTAGCTTTAATTGAAAAATTTAAATTGAAAAAACTTCAAATGTAATTAGGAGATAAACAAACTGGAAAAAAATTATAAGTGCGTTAAAAACAATGAGAGTCTAAAATTTGACTTGAATAGGAAAATATTTTAAGAGCGAATACACCAATTAGAAGATATCCGAATTGAGAAATAAATTAGGAGTACATTAGCAATAATGAAAATTTGAAATCTAACTTGAATAAGTAAATATTTTAAGAAATATTACACGCCAATGCCTTCTATACTAGCAATGTAAAATAATAATTAAAAATAATAACACCTTATTGTTTTGATCAATTAAAATAGATTAGCACATAACCAGAAAAACAAATGTATGGCTAGTACTAGGATTCAACTTCAAGCAAAGTATGAAACAATCAATATTCCAATACAAAACAAATATTCTAGATAAATAATTATAAAAAAGCAATCTCATCATATGAATTAATAAGTCACAGTCAAATTAGAAAAAAAAAGCTACATGTCCACTAGTGATGTTAATTTAATCTATTGAATTAATTTTTCCCACTGATTTTGGTTATCAAACAATAATTTGTCAAAGAATTCAAGTTTGAAAATTCATGATTTCCTAACAATTATTAGATCAGTGGATATAGAAATTGCATGATCTACATACATAAATTGTTTTGTAATAAAGAAGAAGACAAATATATTGTTAAAATCAAAAGTACCATCCCCACACACATGCATATACAGCAGATTTGACAAGAATTTTTTATCTATATACTGCACATCACTTCCTTGCTTGCAAACATGAACCGTAGCCTGAAATTTAGTATTTGAAGTAAACTTGTTTGCAAACATGAACCGTAGCCTGAAATTTAGGATTTGAAGTAAAAAAAAAAAACAACATCTAGACTTAGTCGATGAAAAAATTTAAATAGAAAAAGATAACAAATGAAACTGAGAAGAAAATCGAAAGTAGAATTTTGTGATTGTGAAGTTGTACAAATAAAAGCGGTGAGAAAAGAATAAGATCACCTTTTATGCTCTTGGATAAAGCGAGGGGATTCAAATCAAGACTTAATGAAATAGGATTTGCTTCATCCTTTAACAGAAGGAACAAAGATTTCTTTCATTTTTCGTGAAAGAAGTAAAGACTCGTAGTTGATATGTAACTAGTGGCTATATATATACGGATACGGAAAATGACTACTTATATTAATTATAAAAAGCATAATGTAATTTAATGCTAGATTAGGATATAATCAACACATTATGGGCAATACATACACCAATAAAAATTGTAATGACGGCACTAATCGATGATTAAAAAAATTAGCAAAGTGGCTAAATAATAATAATAAAAATAAAATAAAATAAAATAAAGTAGGTGTTACATTTTGCCAAAAAATAATGGGAAAATTTCATATCTAACCAAATATATACCATAGCCCTACATTCAAATAGCCATAGAACATCTTCACATATGTTAGCCAAAAATTACCCAATATAAATATGTCTAAGTTGATTCTATTTCTAAAAAGTAGTTAAGAAAAGGAGAAAATTAAGGAGCTCAACTCCCACCGAAGAAGGAAAAAATTAAGGAGCCCCTAAAAAAAGTAAAAAAGTCTTCCTTTTATCTTCCTAATATATATCCAATATCACCCAAACATTACAAAAAAAATTTCATTAAAACCTTTTTGTGCGTTCCAATCTCATACAAGGTAAAAGAATTCGATTATTTTTCTCTATTTTTGTAGCATATAATTAAAATATGCATAGAGTATCTGATACACAATACTAAGAGAGCTATTTTTTTCATATGAAAATATACAATATACGTGGTGAGGAAGTTACGCATCTAAAGTGCATACTTTATGTCTATATGCATCATATTCTTTGCATATAAGCTGCATAATGAATACAACTAATTAGTTTAAGTGATATGTCTATAATGTACGCTTTATTGATGAATATGCAAATGCAATCTAAGATATGTGGTACATATTCTAAAAATATTCTAGATATAACTAGTATGCATATTTAACAATGATAACACTATATCTATTATATATCATTAATATGCATCGTGTATCAGTAAAGTATATGTCAAAAGATATATTTATAATAAAACAAAGGTTAGGAAATTGGAAGAGATTGGCAGAGGAGGAGAAGAAAGGTTAGGAAATTGAATTGCATATAAGCTGCATAACGAATAAAACTAATTAGTTGATGTGATATATCTATAATGTACGCTTTATTGATGAATATGCAGATGCAATCTAAGATATGTGGTACGTATTCTAAAAATATTCTAGATATAACTAGTATGCATATTTAACAATGATAACACTATATCTATTATATATCATTAATATGCATCGTGTATCAGTAAAGTATATGTCATTAAATACATTTATAATAAAATAAAGGTTAGGAAATGGAAAAGATCGGTAGAGGAGGAGAAGAAAGGTTAGGAAATTGAAAAGTTCTCCCCAACATGAAAAGACTAGAGCAGCAGCAGCCCCGAGGAACCCAAAAAATGGAGAAGTTTCATCTCCGCTGAATGTTGACATTTTTTGGATCTAAGAGATGATTAATTTGGATCTGTTTTCTTTCTCAGAAGTGTGTATGGATGTTGGGATGTAGATGTGGAAGCACGTTATTGAGGGAGTGGTGGATAAATTAATTCGGGTGACTGCCTCTTTATCTCCCTATAATAGTGGGATGCTTATCAAAAATATTGCCTAGAAACGTGGACTAGATTTAGTTAAAGTTTTTTTTAAAAAAAATGGCTATAAAAGTGGAATACCAAGGGGTAAAGGTCTATAAACCATAAATTTCAATAAATGTGTCTATTTTATTTAAATAACACAAAAATAATACCAAGCTTAATTTACCATTTTGCTACTGCCTATACTACTTATAGTTGGACTCTTGATCACATGTGCTCTATTTATTGTATGAGTCTAAATACCATTTTAGAAATACAATTGAATTTGCATTGGGTTACAAGCAATTGTTCTTATCAAGATTGCAATGAGCAAAAAAATAACAGAAAAACAATGACGAAATGAGAAGACAAGAATAACGATTTCACTATTGAATGATTAGGATTACGATGTGACAGGGTTTCGACTATATTTGTTAATGTCTTTATATTGATACATAGGTGCTATTTATAGTAAATAAGCTTGAGACAAGTATGGGCATTAACTAGTCCACTCTCCGCACCTTAGATCATGGGGTGACCCACGATCTCTCCCATTAAATACTGAGATCGTGGGGCGTCAATCAGGCTGAAGTCAAACTGCCTGTCCCGAGACTTCAACTTGTCTGCCTCAAGGCCTCGTGCCGTTCGTCTGGGGCACGAGCAATCTTGACCTCGGAACTTATCCTCGATGTTGTCACTATTGTTCTTATTGCCATACATATTTCCCGTTGCCATCATCCCGTGCATTGTGCCTCGACTACCACGTGTCCAACGTATAATTTGACCAATACAGATAGTCCCCCCACTCCTTGAGAAACTTTTAGAGTTCTCAATTTGTGGAATGAGAATAGGCGGAAAAGGTGACGTGACCACACGTGCGCCTTGTATTTCAAAAGGGCTGCGATCATTTCACCTTCCCATCCGCTCCACGTAGAGGCCAGGGATTGGCTGCAACTGTTGTGCTTCTTCTTTAGGCAATGATGACTCTCCCATGATAAATCCCTCAACTTGATCGATTGCACACTCCACTTGATTCAAAACCACTGTAGCAATCAAATCTTCATCTTTTCTTCCGAATTCAGAGTCACGATCATCAACTTTTAGTGGACACGCCATGTTTTCACAAAATTCCTCCGGTCATTCAAATGATCACGTTTGTAATACCATTCCTGATGCCACCACTGTAAATATTGGCGGCAAGATAGTTAATTTTGCTGACCCATTAAGTGTGGTTTTGCCAATGGCGGCTGGTAGTGAAACGATGTTTGGAACAACAGACTTAGTACCAAGACGGCGTAAAGCCACTGCCCACCCTGTTGAATCTGAAGAGGTAATAATGAAGAGGGAGACATTGGCCTTGTGGATGAAGGCGAGGGAGAATCGTTCAAGTCAAAAGAGATTCCGCCCGAGAGGGAACTCTAGCCTCACGACCTCATACCCTCCTCATTCGACAACAAGAAGTACTTTGTTGTGTTGGGCTAATTCGCGGTTCAAAAAGAGAAAAATAGGAACGTGCCCTTGCAGACCACACCATCGTTGATTACACAAGACCATATGTGACTGCTTCAGGAGGATTGCAAATTGGGGCTCGAGGTTCAAGTCAGCATCCCAGACCTAGACAACTTCAGCTCCGAGAACATAGTTGGGCACTCTTTCGTCTACACATGCCCCATTCACGGTAGGATTCACCCTTCCGGTGCACGAGTTGATAGACTTGTTTGCCAAATCTACAATTTATGTTTGGCGCAGCTTGACCCCGAGCTGTGGAGATTTGTTGGCTCCCTCGATTTTCTGTGTAAAACGGCTGGGGTACCTTTTACCCTTTGTGTGGGTAAAAATACAGCACCTATTATTACAGGGATATAAGTGCAACTGGCGAGACTAGACTTATCCTATAAGTCATCGGGCACAAAGGATACACGCATGTTCTACGAGTTGCAACCGTTCAGGCGGTATGGGCATAGGGCGCAAGACGTACATCCAGCCGCCTTAGGATTACAGTCTCCTAGTTAGAGTTTCGTATATATCACCACCTTGAGTTTATAGGCCCATGAACCTCATTAGTCTTTGTATTTTACCATAATTCAGACTGGGTAATCACTACTATAAATACCCCTCCTTACATTGTATGTACATTAAGTGATTCACCACTAAATTCGGCTATTCCCAAGGAATAAAACTCTTTACTTTATTCTCTATTATTTTCCTCTTTAATTTACTAATTTCCATCTTATTTTACCGTATTTCTTCCGACCCATTCATTAATTTAAGTGTTTTACCTAGACGTCCAATTTTAGGCATAAACAGTTTGGCGTCCACCATAGGGTGCAGGCAATTGTAGGTATTCTACGAGGAAAAGGCGCAATCATGTCAGACGACAACGTTAACACCCCAAAGAACACTTTCGATGCAGTAGACAAGTCTGTACATGAAACTGGTATTCCCAGCGTGCATCCAAAGGATCCCACTAAGGAGCCAGTCCATGTGCCCAGCGATGGTGAAGGTGATCAATCACGCGAAGGATATTCTGATCTCAGAGGTTTCCTTGCTAATCTCCTCACAACTCTATTAGCACGGGCAGAGCAGAACTCGGTGAACATGGTCGAGGGTATATCTCAAAAGTTAGGAACAATGTTTGTTGGATCGTCTCAGAGGCCAACATCCTCACGAGGACCAGCACCCATGAACGATATCCGCTCCTAATCGTAGACTCAACATGGATGCCGCTTCTGGAGGATCAACGATAGTCAATAATCAAGACTTTAAAGGAACACTTAAGACATTCTAAAGGAGATGAAGGTCATCCACAATTGGATTGGTAATGTACTGGGTGCACCACCTCAAGTAACTACCGTAGATTAGCAAAAGTTTTATAAGCATGCATATAAAGCAAGCATTGCATCGATCCGCGTACCAAAGCACTTATGCCTGCCGGTTAACTTGAAGTACGACGAAAAAATTGATCCGCATGAGCATATTTCTGCGTACTATACAACCATCAAGAGCAATGAAATATCAAAGGAAGAGATCAAATCTGCTCTGGTGAAGAGGTTTGGCTCGACCATAACTAAGGGTGCCCTTGTTTGGTACAGTCAGCTACCGATGGGTTCCATCAAGTCATTCACCCAAATGTAAGATTTGTTCAAGAAAGCGCACTCTGGCGCCTGTAAATGGGAGAAGCGTATGGAGGGCATCTTTGAGATTTGGCAGCGAGACGACGAGCTGTTAAAAGACTATCCTGAAAGGTTTCAGAGGGAATGCATGGATCTTCCTCCAGTCCCCGAAAATACTGCTGTGGTAGCCTTTGGCAAGAGCCTGAATTCTAAACAGTCACTGGCTACAAGGGAGTTGCAGTGGAGTTTGACCTAGCCCCCTGTAACAACATGGAATGCTTTGTATCAAAGATACAATGAGAAGTTGCGCTTGGATCCCCAACATTCCTTAGCCCCTGTTATGGAAGCTCACCTAATCGTCGAAGACATCGCCCGTCAAGGACATAAGCGGGATATGCAGAAGAATCAAGAACTGGGAGAGTACGATATAATTTATCAAACACGAACAGCTATCTAGTCGGGGGCTTAGGAAGGCTTCACCTCATATTTTACGGAAGAATTAGCAGCAAAGGCAGAGGAATCACTCCAACACGCAGGGAAAATTGAGCCTGGGCACTAGGGTATCTGTATGGAAGTGGATCCCAAGGAGAAGAGTCCACCTTTGATTTATGGATTAAGGTGCTGATCACGCCCAACTATTCCCTATAAAAAGGACTAATCAGTCGTAGAAAATATAGCCCAGTACTTAAAGTGCCGAGATCGAATCCTACAAAGAACACTCGAAATCTAGTTGTTATTCTAACTAATTTACCTATCAACTAACTTCTCATGGTTTTCGATTTAAGATTGATTTTGTAGTAACAACTAAGTAATAGAAATTAACAATAAAGTAAATGACAATTAATAGATATTAAGATTGATTCAAATGATGTAAATCCTAGGATTGTTCTGCCCAACTCCTACCTATGCGTTGGAATAATGCTTTAACAAATTCAACATGGTTCTTCCTATTGAACACTTGCTCCAAATTCACAACTATTCACTCTCGTGTAATAATTATAACTTTCACTAACCAATTTTCTAATTAATTAATGAAGATACGTAGGACTACAAGTATGGTTCACAACCAGGTTCAATGGTCACAAATTACCTTATTGACAATCAAAGTAATGTATTGGTTTTAGGTTGAAATATTGCTAACTGTTTAACCATAACTTATGAATCTATCCCTAGACATACAAGAATAAAGAACACAATTAATTGGGGCCCCTTCCAATCAATAGAAGCATAAATACGAGGCGTAAGCATAGGAAATATAATAACATATCGGCTCGTATCAACACCCCACACTTAAATTTTGCTCGTCCTCGAGCACTTATACCTTGAACTCAAGACACACCACAACAACTCCCACAATGACTTGGGTTTATATAAGCACTTAACAAGTTGCATATGCACTAATCATGCTTTATTTGCAGAAAATCTCTGCCAAGAATATTTTAAAAACAATTAAGTGCATCAAATCAACCTCCCAATCCCAAATCAACTCCAGATTCACCCAATAAATCATACAAGTGCTCACTCTATTCAAGAGACTACTTCTTGTAAATCATGTGTCCTCACAATAAATTCAAAGTTTAATGAAGAAATTCACACAAGAAAATGAATCATGAAAAACAGTTCACATAAAGATGAAGCACTCAGTCTCAGAAAGGAACTCACATGCAACACAAGACACACCATAAGCTTGCCCTTAATGTAGGACTCGACTAATGTCCATTTACTCGGTAAGATCAACTAGGACTTCTTATGGTTGTAATGTAAGGCACTAGGTCGGGTAGGATATATTTAAGTAATAGTGACTAACCATCCCGAGCAATTTAATATACCACAACTTATTCAAGTATTTTCCTCCCAACCAATCTTTCGTTTTACCAGCACAGAGCCAACTTTTACCACCCTCTTTCAATAAGTTAAGGTAGGAACTAATAATAGGGACTACTCAATTTTTTTTTCCAAATACAATTATTTTTTTTTTCATATTTCAATTATTTCACAATATATCAAGCTTTTGCTTTCTTTCTTTTTTTTTTTTATTTTCTTTTTATAGTAAATCCTTCCAAATAGCATCCTCCTAAGCACCTTTTGTCTTCCTTCAACAACCACAATTTTTCACTTTGTGCACTAGCCTTTTTTGCTCATAACACTACAAGCAACTCATAGATATTTAACACAAGAAATGGGATCCCAATGGCTATGAAAGAAAACGCTACAGGCTCAAAAGGGTTAGTTAAGGTTAATTTTCACTGGTATACATCTAACTCAGAAGCTTCAAACAAATTGGCTATGAAAGGAATGCCTATATCACTTCCTAACCGAGCAAACTTCTCATTTATCTTTGCACATACACAGGGCAGTTTCTAGACATCAAGTATTAAGCATGGATAAAACAAATCCTCACTCACACATGGCACATAACCTACTCAAAACGGCTCAATTCACGCTCTTCAATAAAGCAAACACAAGAAAACTCTTAGGCACATCTAGAGTCAACATCATGATCATAAGTTTCAAATAACCCACTCAACGTTTCTCCAGGCAAAATAGATTATGATAGAATATATGCATAAAGTTCACATACCTCAAATTAAGTATCTATATAAAACTAGACAAAGTGGAACCAAGACTATCTCATCCATCCACATCATTTTTACCCGATTCAGACTACTACCATTGGGAAAAAATTGATGCACAAAGAAAAACCAAGGTGACAAATCTATCAAAAGAATGGTATATACGATGGATGTGCAAATCGGACCCTAAAGGGCTGCTTATATATCACTAAGCGAATCAGAAGAGAAGCATAATACATACCAACCATAGTTCATTGGTGGTACCTATTTTGATTTTTATTTTATTTTTTTAAATACTAGTATACTAATACTAAGGATAATAATACTAAAACTAAAATAGTTAATATTAAGGGAAATAAGTCTAAATATTATAACCCACCATACTAAAATAAAGAGTTTAATACAACCAAATCCCAAAATGCTGAAACAAATGAAAATACATCAAAACAAATAAACCAAAGTACATAGAAAGCAACAATAAAATACATATAAACTGGGAGCACCCTACACTTAAAAACAACCACTGTCCTTAGTGCAACAGATAACGTAATAGTGTCAAAAGTACTCCCTGATCAGGGAGCTACACATATGCATCGATAGCCTCATTAGGATCAGGTACAGAGTTCTCGTCCTCATCAGTAGGTATCGGCCTCAGAGTAAGCTGAAGCCACCTATTTGTCTCCTCTGTGAACCCCAATCATCTGCTCATAAATATCCGGACCGTCACACTGCAATAAGTAACTCAAGGCGGCATGGTGCTGGATCTGCACACAACATGTCTCATCTGTAACCTGCGCCGCAAACAACCCATGATCAGCAGTAGAAACATAGCGGTCTACAATAGTCACATACAAGGTAGTAGCTCGTGGAAGAATCTCATCATGGTAACAGTCAGCCTGAACACCACGGCTCACTAGGAAGGCTGTCAGAATAGTGGGGAATAACAGGCACTGCTTACGCTTCGACTGTACGTTATACATATCATAACCTATGACAACACCAGCATTCAACATATCGCCCCTCATCAAGTAGTGTACTGATGCAGTTCGCGCCTTGACAAACCTATAATTACACAACGAAAGGATAAGCTTATCAAGGACAAGGTGGAATCGACGACAAGCCAGTGTGATCCAATACTTCCTAGGGAGCTCGTGATGTTTCTCATTTCTCCTAGCCCAAAGAGCTAATGGGTCACTATACACAAAGTGGCCTGAATGGCAACGTAGTTAGGCCTCTCTATTGCGCGCTTCTAAGGTCTCGAATCCACTGGTGGTGCCCCCAAGAAAGTATTCAAAATATAGGAAGAAACTGAAATGTTATACCCCCAATAGTCACCCAAACTTCAGTCTCCGCAAACTTATCCAAAGGTACCCAAGCAGCATAAAATTCCTTCACCATGGACACATTTTACACACCAAAGTTCTGTTATATCCACCTCCACTGTAGCTTCTCAATGTGCTGATGCATACCACTCTCAAGTGCCCACAGCTTTCTCTCAGCAACTGGCAACTCTGCCTCCGTGTTAGGACTAGACCTATATGTCCTAAGCCACAACTTCTAAGAAGGTGATAGAGAACTCTCAGGGAATAGCCCTAGCTGGGAAGGATTGGGAGGAGCCACAACTGGGGAGGAGCAGAGGCAGGTGCCCTACAAAAGCTAGCACCCCTACTAGAGCTTGTAGTGGTACGCCAAGAATGCTTAGATGCCATGTGCCTACATAAGACAAATAAAAGCTTAGCAAATTCTATCTCACAAAAGTGGGTACACCCCACACTTAATATGTAAGCATATTCACAAGCAAACTATACATCCAATTAACCAAGATATATACTAAACAAGGCATATCCTAATGAACCAACAACATAAAGTGAGCCATCAACCAATAATAGCAAGGTCTAAATATAGTAGCAACTTGCACCAATAATCAAAAATACATGCCACAACCTAAGAATACTCCCACAAGTGCAAATAAAGTAACAGTACTTAAGAATTCCTCTAACATGGCTAAAAAGACTCATTGGGGCATTTCATCAAACACATAGTAGGCATGGCTATAATAAACAAGTTACTACACTAATTAAAGCATTACATAGCTTCCCAACTCCGGGATCAACAACATTCCACTCCAACAATGACAACATCATCACCAAAACACCATAACAACCACAAAAATCAAGCACAACCATCAATTTAGCATAAAAGTTCCCATTTTTAATTTTATTTTTTAAGTAAACTAGTTAGCTTCTCTAAACTAAACTAATAAACTTAACTAAGTAATACTACCTAAAAAATACTAATCTACCACTAAAGTATCATATTTAATTAGAATCTAAAGGAAAAATCAACAATGGGATATAGGTTAGTGTGTATGAAAAACTAGAAGAAATACTAAAACTAAATAATTAAAAAAATAGTTTAAACTCGAAATTAAAGAGAGAAGAAGAGAAACATACCTTTAGTGAAGAAGTAGATGAATAAAGATGGAGGAAAGTGATGAATTTAGTCAAGAATTTAGTTAGGGTTTTATATTGTAAATATTTTTAAAGAGAAAGAAAGAGAGAGAGAGAATTAAAAGAAGAGGGGGAATAAGAGATTATAGGAATAGGGGATTCTAGGAACTGGGGGGGGGGGGGGGTCTATTTTATTTAAGTTATTTTTTTTTTCAAATTTAAAAATAGAGTGCACGTCGTGCTGCACTTGTGTAGTACGACATTCACAATGTTTTCTATCTACAACTTACGTACGTACTTACTGCCTCTCGCCTTCACGTCGTGTGTACCATGGGGTGCACGTCGCGCTGTACATATTGCAGTACGACGTGTGCCCCACCGACTTCTCCAACTTCGAAAATTCATTTTAAGTCATTTGCACAACTCCATGAGGTGCTATTTGCACAACTTTAAACAGACCAGACCACCTCGACTTAAGCTTACCAGGAAACAAACGAAGTCTAGAATTTCAAAGCAATACTTGTTCACCCGGCTCAAAGCTCAAATCTATTATCCTCTTGTCAAGCAAGTTTTTCGTACTCTCCTTATATAATCTTGCACTCTCATGAGCTTGAAACCGTCTCTCCTCAAGTTCATGCAACTTATTGATCCTGCCAGATGCTGTAGAGTCATAATCCAAATTTACTGTCCTAAGAGCCCACAAAGCTCTATGCTCTAACTCCACAGGCAAGTGACATGCCTTCCCAAACACTATCTTGTAAGTCGTCATCCCTATGGGTGCCTTGTAAGCAGTCCTATAATCCCATAAAGCGTCATCCAGCTTCTTTGCCCAATTAGTCCTGGTAGATTTAAGGTATTTTGAAGCACACTTTTAATCTTTCTATTTGAGACTTCAACTTGCCCACTGCTTTGTGGGTGGTAAGATGTTGTAACTTTGTGATGAACTCCATGCTTTTCCAGTAACCTCTTGAAAATTTGGTTGCAAACATGACTTCCCCCATCACTAATGATAGCCCGAGGAGTGCCAAATCTAGAGAATATGTTCCTTTTAAGGAATTGAGTAACTCCCTTGGCATCATTAGTGGGGAGCAACAGCCTCGACCCACTTTGTGACGTAATCTACTACTACAAGTATGTACTTGTTCCCATATGAGATAAAAAATGGACCCATGAAATCTATCCCCCATACGTCAGATACCTCAACCTCCAAGATTGGTTCCATAGGCATATCATGACGACGAGAAATATTATCGGTCCTCTGGTGCTCATCACAAGTCCGAACCCAAATGTTAGCATCCTTGAACAAAGTAGGCCAAAAGAAGCCCGTTTCCAACACTTATTGCAGCTGTCCGGGTCCCTCCAAAATGTGTTCCATAAGGTGAAGAATGGCATGCCTGCAAAATGGAAGATTGATCTATCTCAGGCACACATTTCCGAATCATGTTATCAACACATATCTAAAATAAGGTTCATCCCAAAAATAAGATCTACATTCATACAAGAACTTTTTCTTTTTCGTAGAGTCAAAATCATGGGGAATTATTTCACTTACCAGATTATTTGCAATATCAGCATACCATTGAATTTCTTCTAATGTAGTTGCCAATAATTTCTCATCCAAAATTTTTTCTAAATCTCACCTTCCTCAACTCGCTTCTTAGCTCCTTCAAGTCTAGACAAATGGTCTGCAACCTGGTTCTCAGTACCTTTATGATCGCGGATCTCTAAATCAAACTCTTGTAACAGTAACACACACCGTATCAAATGGGGCTTGAAGTTCTGTTTCTCAACTAAATAACGGATTGCATATATACACCACCACCTTTGAACCAAGTAGGTAGGAACGAAACTTGTCAAAGGCGAATACTACATCTAGCATCTCCTTCTCAGTAGTGATGTAATTCAATTGTGCTCCATTCAGCGTGCGATTGGCGTAGTAGACTGGGTGCATTATTTTGTCCTTACTTTGCCCAAGCACTGCACCTAGACCATATTCACTTGCATCACACATCAACTCAAATGGCTCCTCCCAATTCGATTCTACAATGATTGGTGCTGACACAACCTCTCTTTTAGCTCCTTGAAAGCTAACCTGCACTCATCAGAAAAAAATAAAGGGGTGATTCTTTTCAAGAAATTTACACAAGGGATGAGAGATCTTAGAGAAGTTCTTAATGAACCTTCTATAGGTGCCAGCATGTCCTAGAAAGCTACGAATTTCCCTCACTGAAGTGGGCTCAAGCAATTCTTTTGATGTCAACAATACTCTATCCAATCGCCTGCTTGCACTCCTTCAAAACCTGAATTAACCTTTCTACCTGTACATATGAAAAAATGGATGAAATAAACAGCCAAAGTAGAGTTAAGTCCCTATAAAACATAATTGAGGTGCTCAAACAATAGTTTTAGCTCCAATTGAGGGGGCTCTTCTGTAGATGGTTTTGCAGGTGGCGCTATCCTTTCTCGCCATCAAAGATGTCCATATTCATTGACAAGCCTCTAATGGATCATTGGATAGTAAGATTCTCTTCCTCAAAGTCATCCAGCTCTAAGACATTATCCATGGAACAATTAGCAAACTCACTAGGTCTCTTCATGGATTTTTGAACACTAAAAGTCACCTCCTCATCATTCAACCCGATCTTCATCTCCCCTGCCTCACATTCTATAATAGCCTTCCCTGTAGTAAGGAATGACCTCCCTAAAAAAATAAGGGTCTCCTCATCAACTGCACAATCAAGAAGCACAAAGTTAGCATGGAACACAAATTTATCCACTTGTACTAGCACATCATCTAAAATTCCTACAGGTCTCTTAACACTCATATCAGCTAACTGAAGACTCATAGAGGTGGGTATAGCTCAACCAATACCAAGATTTTTATAGATAGATAAAGGAATCAAATTTATACTAGCTGCTAAATCAAGTAAGGCTCTAGCAAAAGTGTGCTTACTATTCGTGCAAGGTATAGTAAAACTACTTGGGTCTGTCAGCTTTTGAGCAACAGGCTTAGTCACTACAACAATGCAAGTGTGAGTCATAAGTGACTGTAGCCAAATCCTGAAAATCAAACTTTCTAGACAAAGATCTTTCATCATTTTAGCATAATCAGGCATATCTCTAATTGCTTCAAGTAAAGACATGTTAACATGTAATTGCTTAAGCATATACATGAATTTCTTGTGCTGGCTTTCGTTTGCTGTTTTATGAGTCTTTGAGGATAAGGGGGTGGTGGTATTTTATGCTTTACACTTAACTCCTCACTTACCTTTTCGGTCAGCATAGTCACAAAGTTAGGTGCAGTCTCTTTTTCAGCTTCATCTTTGTCAGCAACTTTAGCTGGAACGTCCATAGGGTTAGCTATTGGCATACTAGGCACTGCTCCCTTAGTCAATTTTTGCTCTTTATATAAATATCTGCCATTCCTCAAGCTAACTGCCATCAATTGCTTAGGATTTGCATCCTTTGGATTTACCACTGTATCTCCTGGAAAGGCACCCTGAGGTCTATTGTTCAAAGCAATGGCTAGTTGTCCTAACTTAGTCATTATTCACTTAATTGCAGTTTCATGAGCTATCATTTGATCTTGAAACTGCTTATGTACTCCCATCATAGACTGCACTGATGTTTGGAAATATTTGCCTATTCTACCTTAATATTTCCGCACATTTTAATACTTTATTCACCCATTGCACGAAGTAATTGTGCTTGTTGCGCTCACTTATTGTATTTGTGATGTAGGGAATGATTTGGATGAATACGAGTGCAAAAGGAGTGAACATGGATAAAATCGAGCAAGAATTGATGGATTTAGCTAATTGCGGGATATGGCATTAGACGAAAAGCTATGGAGCAAGCTACGGATTTGTTATAGCTTCAAGCTTCCAAAAGCCATAGCCATGTGTGGCGTGGTTGCAGCTTCAGACTCTCAGACGCCCTAACCATGCGAGGCATGGCTGCAACGCACGACTTCCAAACGCCATAACCATGCGAGGCTTTCCCATGGCTTTCAATTCTGCGACCCCAACTTTTCCAATTTCGTTTAGGCTTAGGATTAACTTATGGAAAGACTTTGTAAACACTATAAAGAGTCTTTTAATTTTGTTTTTAAAGAGGGTCGAATTTCTGGAGCAAGTTTTGGAGTTCTTACACATTGAACCAAGGGTTTAATTCCTTTTCATCATCTATTACAATATTTAATCTTTCCTCCATGAATTCTTGTGTTGTTATTATGAATATGTGTAACTAAACATGTCGTTATAGGGTTAGAGTGAATACATGAAGGTTGACGTTTGAAAGTTGATTTCTTCCTATTGATTTACCATTACGGATTGTTTATTCTTTCTTGAGCCTAATTTTTTGGTTATCAGGGCCGGTAATTGAACACTATCTACGGTTTACAAGTTGAACTCGACAAAGAGAACTTGTAAATGCAAATAAGAAAGAATAGGGCTTGATTGTGAACCTGGGCATCATGGAATCGATTTGTGGGTAGGATAGACATATCCCTATTCGCCTGACTTAGCTAAATACAGAGTTCGTTAATGCATGCATGTGATTTAACTCCATAGAAATATAGGCGTTAAAGTAGCTTGCATAGACTCGTGAAGAATCGACAGGTTTTCACGAATATAATTAACCTGTTAGTTAGCAATCTAGGTAATTAAGAAGTAGAATCAATTGGAAAACTCAACTGGATTGTTCGTAACTCTGACTCTGGACCGTTCTCTTTTATTGATAACAACCTATAATTTTCTCTGTTAGTTGACTTCAGTTATTTGTTTTTAATTGTTGTTTTAGTTATTAGAAATCTCAGTTACACTCGAAAAAAATCCCTGAATAGTTTTTAGGAAATTGTTTGCTAGGATTCATTCGCAACAATATTCCTCGTGGGAACGATGATTTATAACTTTATTACTTGTCGACCACGTATACTTGCATGTGCGTTTGGGAGCAACAAGTTTTTGGCGCCGTTGCCGGGGACTAAATAATTGATTGTTTTCTTTTTAGACAATTTATTATTTTCTATTCAGGTTTAATTTTTTGAATTTCTTGTGCCATTTCAGGTAATATGTCTTGAATGCAAAGGGAGAGAAAGGACGTACCACTTGAACCTTTTGATCCTGAACCTGAAAGGACCTTACGGATATTTAGGAAAGAAGCAAGAGACCGTGAAGCACTCGCAATTGTACTTGCTTCCCTACCTATTGGAATGGCAGCAGAACGAGCTTTAGCTGTGCGAGATGTTGCTCTTCCCAGTCTTGAAGGAGTAGCTTCTAGCATTGTGAAGCCTGAAATTACTGGACACTTTGAGATTAAGCCCGGCATGATACAACTGCTGCATGCGACTGGGCAATTTGCTGGACTACTGCACGAGGATCCACTACAACATATCCAGCATTTCTTGGAGATTAGTGACACATACACACCATCAGGCGTCTCGACTGACTATGTTTGCTTGATTCTTTTCCCGTTTTCACTGATTGAAACAACAAGGAAGTGGTTAAAGGCTGAAAAGCCTGGGTCTATCACAACTTGGGATGATTTAGCTAAGAAATTTTTGGCTAAATTCTATCCATCTGCCAAAACAGCCAGAATACGGAGTGAGATTATGTCTTTCAGACAACAAGGTGGAGAATCCTTGTAGTCAGCTTGGGAGAGATTCAAATCATTGTTAAGATATTGCCCGCACCACAACTAATCTAATGAGGTGTTGGCCCACACTTTTGTTGAAGGATTGAATGCCCATACCAAGATTGTGGTGGATGTTGCAGTTGGGGGCCAAGTATTAGCCCTGAATTTTAATGAGATTTATGAATTACTGGATAAATTTCCTCAGAGCAATCCTGACTGGCAGGGTGATGGTAGAGCACCAACTCAAAAAGTTGTTGGGATACTTCAGTTGGATGCATTCTCAGCATTAACTACAAAGGTAGATGCCATAGCTAATCAGATCAACAAGTTAGCACTGCCACCAACTCAGCAACAAGTAGCACCAGTCAAACAAGTCCAGCAGTTCCAGAATTTCTGTGAGGTCTGTGGAGAGGATCATACTACCGAGGTTTGCCCCTCAAATCCAGAGTCAGTTTATTACGTGGGAAATCAAAACAGGTTTCAGGGACAGAATCGGAATCAGTTTGGCAATAGCTATAATCCTAACTCACGAAATCATCCTGGTTTCTCATGGAGTGATAATCAAGCTGCTCAGGGTAATACGAGATCTCAGAATAATTACCAGAGTTCACAGCCTCAGGCTCAACCACAGCAGTCGAACAATTCAGTTGAAGCTTTGATAAAACAGATGTTGGCAGGTCAGCAGAAAATTATAGCAGACAATGTAGCTCAAGCACAGGCCATGAAAGATGTTGCCAATGCTCAAAAAGATCTGGAACGCCAAATGGGGCAGTTAGCTGGAGCACAAAACACTAGACCATATGGTGCCTTGCCAAGTGACACAGAGAAGAATCCTAAAGAATTTGTGCAAGCAGTTACTTTGAGAAATGGGCGAGCTCTAGAAGAAGTGCCTCCAAAGCCGAGGAAGCCTGTTGGTGAACTGGAGCCGAACACTGAAAAGGAAGCTTATAAAGTGGCAGAGAAGCAACCCGAGCTTGTTAATGTCAGACCACCACCACCTTTCCCTAAAAAGCTTCAGAAGTAGAAAGTAGATGCAGCTTGCAAGAAATTTTTGGAGATCTTGAGTCAGATACAAGTGAATATTCCTTTGGTGGAACTCTTGCGCGATGTTCCTAAATACGCTAAGTACATCAAGGATATTGTGGCAAACAAAAGAAGACTGACTGAGTTCAAGACGGTTGGACTTACTGAAGAGTGCAGTTCCAGAGTCAGAAGTAAACTTTCTCAGAAATTGAAAGATCCTGGAAGCTTCACTATTCCTATAAAAATTGGGAAGCATGAGGTTGGACGAGCTTTATGTGACTTGGGCGCTAGCGTAAATTTAATGCCATCATCGATATTTCGAAAGCTAGGCCAGGGCGAACCAAGACCAACTACAGTGACCCTGCAATTAGCGGACAGATCTTTGACATGCCCCGAGGGAGTTATTGAGGATGTTCTAGTACAAGTAGGCCAATTCATCCTCCCTGTTGATTTCATCATTTTGGATTATGAGGCTGATCAAGAAGTCCCACTCATCTTAGAAAGAGGATTTTTGGCTACTGCTGATGCTGTGATTAGAGTTAGAGTAGGGAAGAAGATCATGAGGGTAAATGGCGAAGAAGCTGTATTTAATGTGTTCCGGGCTACTCAACTTCCATCACATTATGAAGAGTTATCTATGGTAAAAGTGCTGGATAGGGAGTTGAATGCCTCTGAAAAATCACTTTTGGCTTCTAAGGATGATCCTCTTGAAAGAGCGCTAATGTATGATGATGATATGTTGAATGATGAGGAGACTGAGGAATACTTGGAGATTCTCAACATGGAGTGTCAATTCATCTCAGGGTGGAAGAAGTTTGAGGAGCTTTATAGACCACTGACACTAGCTCCTGCTAAACCGTCTATTAAGAAAGCTCCAGTTCTTGAACTTAAACCTTTACCTGCTCATTTACGGTATGCTTATTTGGGTGAGGGTAACACCTTACCCGTAATTCTTTCTTCTTTGTTGTCTGATGTGCAGGTTGAGAAGGTCTTAACAGTGTTGCGAGAGCGCAAGAGGGAAATTGGATGGACCATTGCGGATATTAGAGGGATTAGTCGTTCTTTTTGTATGCACAAGATCCTCTTGGAGGAGGGCCATAAGCCAAGTATCAAGCAGCAAAGAAGGATAAATCCAGTCATGAAGAAGGTTGTGAAGAAGGAAATTATCAAGTGGCTTGATGCTGGAATTATTTTTCCTATCTCTGACAGCAATTGGGTGAGTCCAGTCCAATGTGTTCCAAAGAAGGGAGGTATGACAGTTGTGACGAACGAGCATAATGAATTGATTCCTACAAGAACAGTCACAGGGTGGCGGATTTGCATTGATTATTGAAAATTGAACAAGGCCACCAGAAAAGATCACTTTCCACTCCCCTTCATTGATCAGATGTTGGATAGGCTAGCTTGGCATGAATATTACTGTTTTCTAGATGGATACTCGGGCTACAACCAGATTGTGATAGCACCAAAAGATCAGGAGAAGACGATGTTTACATGTCCTTATGGAACTTATGGATTTAGTAGGATGCCGTTTGGACTATGTAACGCGCCGGGAACTTTTCAGAGATGCATGATGGCTATTTTCACCGATATGGTGGAAAAATTTGTTGAGGTATTCATGGACGATTTCTGAGTCTTTGGAGATTCGTTTGATGGCTGCTTGAAGATCTCAGATGCTGTGCTGAGCCGCTGTGAAGAAACCAACTTGGTACTCAACTGGGAAAAATGTCACTTCATAGTTCGAGAAGGCATTGTACATGGCCATAAGGTGTCGAACCAACATATCAAGGTTGATAGAGCAAAGGTTAAAGCAGTTGAAAAATTACCACTACCTATCTCTGTAAAAGGCGTGCGTAGTTTCTTGGGACATGCTGGGTTCTATAAGAGATTCATTAAGGACTTCTCGAAGATAGCTAATCCCATGTGCAAATTGTTAGAGAAGGATGCGAAGTTTGAATTTGACGATGCCTGTCTGAAGGCATTCGAAGAACTGAAAAAGAGGTTGGTGACTGCACCTATCATTATTGCTCCTGATTGGTCTCTACCGTTTGAGTTGATGTGTGATGCGAGTGATACTGCTGTTGGGGCTGTTCTTGGGAAAAGAAAGGTTATCACTCTATATATTATGCAAGCAAGACTCTTGATGCTGCCCAATCCAATTACACTACCACTGAGAAGGAGCTGTTAGCTGTTGTTTATGCTTTTGATAAGTTCCGATCTTACTTGGTTGGCACTCGGGTTATTTTCTATACTGATCATGCCGCAATCCGGTATTTATTTGAGAATAAAGATTCCAAGTCGCGACTGATTCGTTGGGTTCTTCTACTCCAAGAGTTTGATGTGGAAATCCGAGATCGAAAAGGGACCGAGAATCAAGTGGCCGATCACTTGTCGAGGCTGGAAGATAGAAAACATGTAGATGAGGGGCCTGAGATAAATGAAGTTTTTTCAGACGAGCAACTTTTTGCTCTGCAGGTAACCGAGGTGCCCTGGTATGCAGATATGGTGAATTTGATGGTGAGTAATATTTATCCACTTGATGCTACAGCAGAACAGAGAAGGAAACTCCTCTATGAGAGTAGATTTTATGTCTGGGATGAGCCGTACTTGTATAAAATTGTCTCAGACCAAATTGCGAGGAGATGTATTCCAAGTGAGGAAGTCGAGTTTGTGTTGCAGAGTTGTCATTCATCTCCCTATGGTGGTCATCATAGTGGTGATAGGACAGCTGCGAAGGTGCTTCAGCTGGGGTTCTTTTGACCTACTCTATTCAAGGATGCTCATGCCTTTGTTAAACAGTGTGATCGATACCAAATAACCGGTAATATCTCAAGGCGTCACGAGATGCCCTTGAATAACATCCTGGAGATTGAGTTGTTCGATTGTTGGGAAATTGATTTTATGGGTCCGTTTCCACCTTCTAATGGCAACAAATACATACTTGTAGCAGTCGACTATGTGTCAAAGTGGGTGGAAGCTATCGCACTTCCAACCAATGACGCGAGTGTGGTAGTCAAGTTCTTGATGAAAAATATTGTTACTCGTTTTGGAACACCACGGGCCATCATCAGTGATGAAGGTACGCATTTTTGCAATCGCTTGTTCAATAAACTTTTGGCCAAGTATGGGGTGCGTCACAAGGTAGCTACTACTTATCATCCTCAAACGAGTGGCCAAGTGGAGGTGTCGAATAGGGAGATAAAGCAGATTCTTGAGAAAACTATTAATACTTCAAGGAAGGATTGGTCTATGAAGCTCAATGACACTCTTTGGGCCTATAGAACGGCTTTTAAAACACCTATTGGAACCTCTCCATATAGGTTGGTTTACGGGAAAGCCTGTCACTTGCCTGTCGAGTTAGAACATAAGGCGTATTGGGAAATTAAAAAGCTAAACTCGGATATAGAAGTGACGGGTGAAAAGAGGATGCTTCAGTTGCATGAGCTAGATGAGTTCTGTTTCCACGCGTATGAGAATGCGAAGTTATACAAAGAGCGGACAAAGAAATGGCATGATAAGCACATTGAGCCTCGTCAATTTGAGTCGGGCCAGTTGGTATTGTTGTTCAATTCTAGATTGAAATTATTTCCGAGAAAATTGAAGTCTAGATGGTCGGGCCCCTTTGAGGTAGTTCGTGTTACGTCACATAGAGCGGTCGAGTTAAGAGCCCCGGATTTCGAGAAGTCATTTTTAGTGAACGCGCAAAGAGTTAAGCGATATTGGGGAGGTTTGGTGGATCATCGTACCTCTGTTTCATTGCGAGAACCGTAAATTGCAACCATCGCGCCACGACGTTAACTAAGGCGGTTCTCGGGAGGCAACCCGAGCTTTGTATTTAAACATAAAAAAAAAAAAAAAAAAAAACAGAAAAAGAATAAAAATACAAAAAAAAAAAAAAAAAAAAAAAAGAGTCGTGTCGCGACGTTAAATCAAGCGCTTGTTGGGACGCAACCCAATTTTTATTGTTTTCATCATTTTATTTCTTTAGTATTACGTCGTTCTTGTTGTTTGTGCAGGGCTCGGGAGTTCCGGATGGTGAGCTATGTTTGAAGCAGTTCTTGAACATCGCGTACACAAATATTGACTGAAAATTGTGTTGAAAGCTCTAAGCCTGCATCGCTTATGCCATGGCGTCGAACAAACTGTGGCTGAAACAAATTGGAACGCCATTTCCTTGCGCCGATTCTTCCACAGCGTGGCGTAACCAATAAAGCCAAAAACCTGAAAAGCCATAAGTGTGTGTCGCACATCCCACAACGTGCCATTAGGCAGTGAGAACCAAAGCTGAAACACCGTAACCCAACGTCGCGTAGCCACAGCTTTGCAGCTACCATTGATTTGAAACGCCATTTCCCTGCGTCGCTTAAGCCATAGCGCCTCACAAACAGTGAGATCAGAAAGTGCTCACGCAGTAGACAGGCCTCGCGTCTCTCCCACCGTTCCAGGTAAGTTCACATATTTTAACGGGTCGACCCACCTTCGACCCATTAAGCCGCATCCTAAAACACTAGAATAATTTTTCCTTTTCCCTCTCCCACTTGGTTTAAACACAAAACAAAACCAAAGCTGAGCCAAACATCACTGTCGTGATTCCTTTCTTCTTTTGAACAAAAATTTTCAGTGCTCATCACCATCTCTCCACGAATCTGGTACGTTCCTCTCGCCTCTCTCTTTCTCTTATTTCTCTCTCATTGATGTTACAAACATCCCCTTGGCCCTTAGTTATAGTTTTGCTAATACTAGTGAATTCCTTGAACCCTTGGCGGATCTTTATGAAATTGTGAATCCTTGATGGGTGATGTTTGGTAGTTGTTAAAGTGATCTCCCACAAAATTTGGGAGGCTTGATTCCCTCTAAATAATTGTGAAACAAAAGCTTAAAAACGATGAACACAAGGTGTTCGACATAATGCCACAATGAGGAAAAGCTTGTAACTTTGCGAATTCTTGAGTAGCATAGTTCCATAAAGGCATGAATTGAATAAAGTGAGGTCCGAATAATTGAATTGCTTACTTTTGGTGCTAGTTTCGATTTGATCATGAGATACTTACGCTAAATGGCAAGGTTGTGCGAAATATGCACCAAGGTTTCAATGTATACTATGCCTATTGCCTCAACTACTTTCTTTGACTCATTCATGTCAAGTTAGTTGTTTTCACATTATATGAGCCATTGTAGTAGTTAGAAACAAGTGTGGGGTTGTTCTTATACCCCGAGGTGATTGTCGCTTATTTACTTGGGATTTTAATATCCAAATTTGTGGTGCAGGTACTATGGTGAAAACAAAGCAAAAGGCTTCTTCTTCTAGTGCACCGGCTGCCCAAAGGTCAAAAGTAGGGGTAGCCTCGACTAGTAAAGCGAAGAAGGGAAAAGCAAAGGCTAAAGCACCAAGTAAAGCAAAGCCAAGGGGTTCCGAAAGAGGCAATCCCTATTCCAAGGCCCGGGGGAAAGACAAGGTTTGGTCTACCTTTTGTGAAGAAAGGGGAGAGCCAAACTTGGTACAAAAATGTGAAACTCTCGGGCTATATCCCGGAACAAGCTATAGAAGAAAGGAAATTGATTCAAATATGTCGCGCAGTAAGAGAAGCAGTTCATGGGATGAATTGGGATTCGGTATTCGCGAGTCCGGGGCACGCGAATCTTGATCTTGTGTCGGAATTTTATGCCAATTGGGATCCGAAGGAAGCTTGGCGGGATGATGACATGGTACAGGTGCGGGGATGTAAAGTGAAGTTGGATGCCACCGCTTTGTGCAATTTTTTAGGGGTGGAAGATCATGATATTGAGGAGCTCCACGACTTCATTAATTAAAAGGCCTGACTATAATGCTATGCGAGACACACTCTGTGGCGCAAATTCTTCACATCTGTGGACACGCGCAGAGGATACTGGAAGGCACAAGTGTACGTTGTTCTCGCTATTCCAAAAGAAGGCTCGTGTCTGGATGAAGTTTATCAATGCTCGCATTCTACCATCTAGCCATTTTTCTAATGTGACCAAAATGCGAGTGTGCATGATCTACTTCTTCATGTTGGGGAAACCGGGTGAACATTGGGTATTACATGTTGAAATTGATGAGGAAGGTACGCCTCAAAAAGACGTGTCACCGGTTGTTTTTCTGTAACATTCTCACCCAGTATCTAGAGAAGGCGGGGGTGTCTATTGATGCGATTGGTGATCGTATTGTCCCCGATATAGAGAAGAAGATTGTTATTGCCGCAGTTAAGGGTGTAGTTGCTAGTACCCCTGCCAAGTTTACTGCGGATGAGTAGCATGAGACGGACGCCAACCTGTCAGCCCATAAATATTTGATGATAGAGTATTTAGCAAAGGCCGCCCGAATGGATATGCAGGCACTTGATCGGGCTGTTCCGTTGTTGGATACGTCAAAGCGGTTGTTGGGCATGACTTAGAAGGTCGTGATACCCCCTGAGGAGGATGAGAACACAGATTCTGAGATCGTGGCTAAAGACAAAGGCAGTGATGATGATGAGAGTACTGAAGAAGAGGAAGAAGAAGAAGAGGAGGAGGAGGAGGCGCGCACTCCACCACATAGGCCTGGAGGTTCTTCGAGAGCTCAGGAAGTTGCCCCTACCGCTACTCCTCCGGTAGCTGCTGATGTTGACACTCCCGGGCATATTGAGTGGGAGGATTCTGATGAGGATGCGGAGGATTAGGCCGCTTGGCCTTCAGGGAAGTTCCTTTACCTCTTGTACTTTATTATTTCCCGCACTGAGGACATTGCTTAGTCTTAAGTATGGGGTGGGGGACTTCCCAAGTTTTGAGGTTATGGATGATTGTACTCTTAGGTATTTAATTTTAGCAATTTTTTATTTTGTCACTTGACTTTATTTTTATTTTTCTTTAATATATAAAAAAATATATGAAAAAAATTAGAAAACTAATGAAAAATTCCAAAAAAGATTTCCATTTTAGTTTTAGTTAGTGGTATAGTCATCCGCCCAGTGGTTTTTCTTATGGCCTTGATTCTTTTCCACGGGTAGACTTTTGAACCGGGTAATTTTTATTTTTAGGAGTAGTATAGTCTTAGTAGAGTATTTTTAGGAAAAATGGTAGAATGTTAGATTCCTTTGGTTTGTTTGATACCGGTGAATTTGGACTTGAGCATATGCTATTTGTGAATCCCTTTTGGTTTTAAAATTGTGATGCATGCCTAAAATTTTTTTTTTGAATAACCTTGTTGAGACGCTTAGGTTCAACTACTTGACTCTTTTGTGAACTATTATGCCTTAGTGCTTAAATTTCACGAATTGCACCTTGTTTGCTTGAACTGAGAGTTGGAATGAAACCGTCTTTAGTGAACTATGTGCCATGTCTGATGTGAGTTATCTTTTCTTATGTTCCGTGCCGCATATTAATGTCTAGAACTTGCCCCGTGTGTGTTCAAAGCGAAATCCTAAGTTTGCTCTAGTCGGGAGATGATACAGGCGTTTCTTTGATAAGCCCTTCTAGCCTTGATTAGCCTACCCTTTAATATTATCCTTCTTGAGTCCTTCTGAGCCTATTGACCTTTTTGTTGGCACCCACATTTCAATCCTTACCCTTTTTGTTCTTAATTATCTCTTTTTGAACCCTTAACTCCTTATAGCACTTTAATTGAAAAATATTTGGTTGTTTGTGGAGTTGTGGTTGGAGTAATTGGGTGGCTTTTGAGTGGAACCGATGAAAGAAAATAATATGGTGCATTTTGAAAAAAAAAAAAAAAAGAGAATCATTGGCAAGGTTGAGAAAAATATTGAAAATAAAAAAATAAAATGAAAAAGAGAAAAAAATAAAGAAAACAAAAGAAAGAGAAAAAAATCTCAATCCTTGCTAGTGTTGTACAAAAGTAAAGTTGCTAATTGCTTAAATTTGAGAGGGAATTTCTTGTGTATTCTAGGGTGGTTGCTTGGTTGGTTTTGAAAAGAATGGTGGAAAGAAAAAAAAAATAACGTGATGTATTAAAGTGCTTAGGGAGGTAGTCACTATTTATCTATATTTATCCTACCCGTCCTTTAGCCTACATTACAACCCGTAAAGTCCTAGTTAATCCCGATTGGAGTGAGCTTACATTAGTGGAGTCCTACACTACGGGCAAGCCTATGCTACGTTGTGTGTGGCATGTGAACTTCTTTTGGAGAGCGAGCGAATTCTTTCTATATTATGTCCCTCATTTACTCTTAAAATATATTCTTTGTGTGATATTTTGGGACACTCTCTTGATTATTTTTGGTGAGGGCACATGGTTTGCGCGAGATAGATGAATTGACTTCCTCGTTGAGTGAATGGGTGTGATTTTGTGAAAGCTTGGTTTCATTGAGTCGGTTGTTGAGGTTGAGATGTCTTGAGTGGGTTGTTCGAGTGTTTTGTAATGTGATGAATTTTTGGCATGTTGAGGGTCACATGGTATGTATTTATCCTCTTGTTTAATGGTCGGTATCAACCATAACCATCGATAGACCAGTTCTATCAAGTGTTGGTTTAGTTGGGAAGTTGCTTTTGGTGATTGCTCGAGGGCGAGCAAAGGTCTAAGTGTGGGGTGGTGATGTTTGGCAATATTTGCCTATTCTACCTTAATATTTCTGCATATTTTAATACTTTATTCGCCCATTGCACGAAGTAATTGTGCTTGTTGCGCTCACTTATTGTGTTTGTGATGTAGGGAATGATTTGGATGAATAGGAGTGCAAACGGAGTGAAGATGGATAAAATCGAGCAAGAATTGATGGATTTAGCTAATTGCGGGATATGGCATTAGACGGAAAGCTATGGAGCAAGCTACAGATTTGTTATAGCTTCAGGCTTCCAAAAGCCACAGCCATGTGTGGCATGGTTGCAACTTCAGACTCTCAGATGCCCTAACCATGTGAGGTGCAGCGCGCGACTTCCAAACGCCATAACCATGCGAGGCATTCCCATGGCTTTCAGTTCTGCGACCCCAACTTTTCCAATTTCGTTTAGGCTTAGGATTAACTTATGGGAAGACTTTGTAAACTATAAAGAGTCTTTTAATTTCGTTTTTAAAGAGGGTGGAATTTCTGGAGCAAGTTTTGGAGTTCTTACACATTGAACCAAGGGTTTAATTCCTTTTCATCATCTATTACAATATTTAATCTTTCTTCCATGAATTCTTGTGTTGTTATTATAAATATGTGTAACTAAACCTGTCGTTCTAGGGTTAGAGTAAATACATGAAGGTTGATGTTTGAAAGTTGATTTCTTCCTATTGACTTACCATTACGGATTGTTTATTCTTTCTTGAGCCTAGTTGTTTGGTTATCAGGGCCCGGTAATTGAACACTATCTACGGTTTAGAAGTTGAACTCGACAGAGGGAACTTGTAAATGCAAATAAGAAAGAATTGGGCTTGATTGTGAACCTGGGCATCCGGGAATCGATTTGTGGGTAGGATAGACATATACCTATTAGCCTGTCTTAGCTAAATACAGAGTTCGTTAATGCATGCATGCGATTTAACTCCATAGAAATATAGGCGTTAGAGTAGCTTGCATAGACTCGTGAAGAATCGATAGGTTTTCACGAATATAATTAACCTGTTAGTTAGAAATCTAGGTAATCAAGAAGTAGAATCAACTGGAAAACTCAACTGGATTGTTCGTAACTCTGACCCTGGACCGTTTTATTGATTACAACCTATAATTTTCTCTGTTACTTGACTTCAGTTATTTGTTTTTAATTATTGTTTTAGTTAGTATAAATCTCAATTACACTCGAAAAAGATCCCTGAATAGTTTTAGGAAATTGTTTGCTAGGAGTCAGTCGTAACAATAGTCCTCGTGGGAACGATACTCGATTTATCACTTTATTACTTGTCGACCACGCATATTTGCGTGTGCGTTTGGGAGAAACATGCATCATGCTCTTAATCTTAGCTATGTCATTATCCTGCTGCGTAGGTAACACCATTGCTGCTGATTATTGTAAGATGCTTGTCTTTGGTAAGAAACTGGCTGACCCTGTGGTCTAGCAGTGTTGAATGGAACTGGCTCATGTGCGTACTTGACCAAATAAATCAGAGTCGGCAAAATTACCAGGATTGGGTGCGTCCACTAGGTTAATGAAATGACCTCGGTTAGTCGTTTCGGAAGTTAGGACTCCGATTGGCGTTCCGATAATTTTAAAATATTCGTAATGTCCATTAGGACCTGTCTGTGAAATTTGAGCTAAATCAGACCTCGTTTGGTAGGCATCGGAAGAAGGGTTCAGTTTTATTATCGATAAATATTAAAAAGAGATTTTCGAGCTCGGTTTTGGCGAATGAGCTCCGATTTGAAATTCGAAAGCGCCGTTAGGTTCGTATGATTATTTTTTACTTTTGTAAACTTTCGGAGTGAATTTCGATGTTGTTCGGCCTAGTTTCCGCTAAAATGCCGAAAGTTAAATAATTTGACCTTTTTCATCTCTTCACTACTACAAATATGTAACAGATCGTTGCTTAATGCTTCTACGTACTTCATTTAACATTCGACGACGAATGTTCCTAACGGGGGAAGATTGTTACACCCCGTATGTCCAAAGTGAGGTATATCCTTATAATGACATGTTAAAAAATGATTTAAGTGAGTTTAAAGTCATAATATGACCGTATATGATGTTTATATTTTGAATATAAAGTTTGGAAAAATCGGATTTAAGTTGCGGAAAAACCGACAAATGATATACCAAATTGAAGATCTTGGAGTGTAGTTTCCAACACTTTTGACGGTTTGTTCATACAATGTCTGGATAAAAATATTTGAGCATCAGAAGTCAGCCCAGAAAAAGGGACATTAGCGCAAAAGAGGACTAAAACTGAAATGTTTCGAGTATAAAAGGAAAAAAGCCTTCATTTTCGTTATTTCCCGAACTTACATGATAGAAACAGTGCTTATATGAAGCTTTAATCAAATTTTATGATTTTTAAGGAAGGACACCAATCTTAACTCGAAATTGAAGACTGATTGCGTCAAAATGCTTTACGCGATTAAGGTAACGTTATGCTACCTTCAATTTTGTCTATAGCTTGAGTTTTAGAATTACTTCATGACTAAGTAAAGTACCTAAATACTGTATTATAACTTTTTAAGCTTTAGAAGGTGTTGAATTCAAGGGAAACAAGGTTGAGAAGCAAGAAACATCAAAGGTATGTAAGGCTAAACCTTTCTTTTGGCAATGCATGTATCTAGTAGCTTTTAAAGCTTTTCTTAGTTCCAAAATTGATGATTCTTGTGGGTAACTTGTATGGCATAAAGGTGACCGTATATGTGCTTAATTAGGTGCTATGAACCACGGCAAAAGATGTCCGAAACAGTAGCACAAAATATTTCAAAATTTGGAAAATTGTTTTTATCTTCGGACAGCTGTTAGTAGTTTGATCATAACTCCTTGTAAAAAATTTATATTAAGATTCTTTAAGAATCCCCCGAATCCTAAGACATATATCTACAACTTTAATGAGACCATGAAGTCTATATCTTTGATCTACACTCTGAAAATTAGGTCGAAAGGCAGGACAGTGGTGTTGTCCATACATCCTATCAGCGGATTTGTTATGTCAGTCGTCTCATCATCTTATCCATTTAACATGTTTATATTATCAGTTTATCCGGGTATCCATTCCCGTGTGTAGTATAGTGCTGGTTCTGTTTTTGCGGATCATCCAGTTTCAGGGGAAACTCTGCCGAAAATTTTATGGAAGTTCAAGAGTTGGACAAATTCTGAGTTCTAGGTTGTGTCTATAATTCTATCCAGAGTTCTCTTCTCATTCCCTTGACTCCATATCTATTGTTGCCACATGTGTTATGCCTCACACATGCTTATGCTTATATTGTGATCATGTTATGTGTGATTTTGGAGTCCCCCATAGAGGCTAAACATTGGACACACAGTCCGGTCGCGTGGGTATCAGGTTCCTAACCAGATTGCCCTAAGATATGAGGAATGAAGCCTTTAGCATAAATCGATATATTTTTCTGCTTATTGAACAGAGTGGGATCGTTTGGCAAGGAAACCAAAGGATAAAGCGGTTGTTGATTAGCCGTACTAACTTTTGGAAGAGGTAAGTGTTTATATCCATTTCTTTGGAGGCATCTGGCCTCGTGGATTTTCTACCACGTGTTCCTTACGTGTGTAGCTGCCCGTACTCATTACGCCTTAGCTTTGGATTTACATTGTATATTGCATATCATATGTTATGTCCGTTGTTGGTATTGCATTGAGGATTTGAGCATTGTACTCTGGCTATAAGTTGGCATCTCCTTCCCGGCTGTCGATGAGAGTCCCGCGCCGGTGAAAGGTTATTATTGCATCACATTGAATTCATATGCATTATATGTCATTCATATGCATTAAATTGCATATCATATTGGGTGCAGGAGTATTCCGCCTCAAGAGTAGGAGTATTCCGCTCCATTGTATCATATTGAGGGTATGAGTATTCCGCCCTAGGAGCAGGATTATTCTGCTCCATTGTATCATATTGAGGGTAGGAGGATTCCGCCCCAGGAGAGTGCAGGAGTATTCCGCCTCAGCTTTACATTATATCGGGTGCATGAGTATTCCACCTCGAGAGAGTGCAGGAGTATTCCGCCTTTGGTTTATATTATATCGGGTGCAGGAGTATTCTGCCCAGGAGCAGGAGTATTCCACTCCAGTTGGTTATCAGATTGGATTCCCCTCGAATGCAGGAGTATTCCGCTTCGGGATGGGATTACGGGCACATGTGACCCTTTGCATTAGATTTCATTTCATTCCATTTCATCTCATTTCATTTCATTTCACACCATTCTGTAAACTTGTGGTACATAACTCTTGTCCTGCTTATATGTGCATTGCTTATTTGTTGATATGTTTCTTGCTCGTATCCCTAGTTGAGTTTATGGTTTCATACGTGTTTCCGTTTGTTATCTGGCTTTGCCTTTTTATAATTTAAATAAGAGGAATTTGGTTTATCTGTTTCTTTTCTCCGTGGCTAGCTATCCTATTCTTTGAGGTGGCTAGTCCACCCCACTTATTGATTCCTTTTGACTCACCCTTGTTTGTTGTTTGTTGTTTGTTTCTTGTCTATCTATTTTGTTTCGGCAGCTTCGCTCCAGGATTGAGTTCGCCACGTTGTGAAGAAGCGAAGACGACTTCAGCTGTCAGGGTGAGCCAGCTTTTATTCCGGATGGCTACCAGTTTATTGGTTATCATTTCAGTTGCATTTTGCTCCCTTCAGGAGGTATCTGTCTTCTTTGTACTCTTAGATGTCTAGTCTGGATAGCCCTAAACCTAGCATGTTGGGCAGTCAGCTGTAATTTCTTTTGTACAGCTTAGAAGTATCAGTATGTCTGTATTTTTTTTAAGTGTTGTCCTTATTTGTGAATTTTTATATTTATTTTCCTTATTTAATTGGTAAGGGTTCGCCCGACGGGTCTAGGAAAGGATGTCGGGTGCCCGCACGGCCTAACCGGATTCCGGGTCGTGTCAGTTAATAGATTTCAGCACATTCTTATTGAATTGTTTTAGAGCCACATCCAGCATAGTTTAGAACTTTGATATTTTCTATTCAACCCCCTGATCAATTACATCAGCTAAAATCTTTGAACCTGAGCTAGTAGATGCATCTCTAGTCAACTAACCTGAATTTTTAGCCATCACATCATGTAGAGCCTTCGCTTCAGCAAATGTTTTACTCAAGAATGCTCCTCCAGCAGCTGTATCTAAATTGTTTTTTATTTGCTCGTTCATGCCCATGTAGATTCTTTATCCCAACATCTGATTAGGAATTCCATGATAAAGACGCCTTCGCAAGCAACCGTTGAACCTCTCACAAGCTTCTGACAAAGTCTCGAGCGAGTTCTGCCTGAAGATGAGTATCTCATCAACCATCTTCGCAGTTTTGTTTGGTGGGAAAAACTTCTTCATGAACTTGATCACCAACTCTTCCCACAAAGTTATAGAATTGACTAGCAAAGAATCGAACCAGTAACTAGCATTATCCGTTAAAGAGAATGAGAATAGCATCAGTCGCACCACCTCTGCCGAAACTCGAGCATGCTTCTGAGATTCACAGACCCTCATGAACTTCTTCAATTGCTTATGAGGATCGTTAGTAGATTTACCCGCGAACAGTCCAACATTGGACAACAGACTAACCACACTTTGGGTGATGTAAAAACTCTCAGTTTCAAACTCCGGAAGCCGAATAGCAGAGGCCAAGTTTCCAGCCACAGGCTGTGCAAAAGCATTAAGCGCCAAATCTTCAACCATCTCAATTTCTTTGGTTTTTGATTTCCTAAGTGTATTGTAAATAGTAATTTCCCTTTCTGAGGCATTAAATGTCCTCTCAATATCTGGGTCAAATGGTTTCAACTCGGCAGACTGAGATCTTATCTTTCGTATATACTTGAAGCACACAATTCCAAAGAGTTAGTTCAAGATGATAAAAGTGAAGCCAATTGAGAAATAAAACTAGCTATTTTAACAATTAAAATAATACTGTGTTCCCCAACAACGATGCCAAAATTTGATCATGCCCAACTATGCCCTATAAAAAAGACTACGCGGTCGTAGCAAATATAGCTCAGTACTTAAATTCCCGAGGTATAATCCCATAGAGAGCACTCGAAATATAATTACTATTCTAACTAATTTACCTATCAACTAACTTCTCAAGGTTTTTGATTTAAGATTAATTTTGTAGTAACAACTAAGTAATAGAAATTTACAATAAAATAAACGACAATTAATAGAAATTAAGATTGGTTCAAAGGATGTAAAGCCTAGGATTGATCTACCCAACTCCTACCTATGTGTTGGAATAATTCTTTAACAAATTCAACTTGGTTCTTCCTATTGAACACTTGCTCCAAATTCACAAATATTCACTCCCGTGTAATAATTATAACTTTCACTAACCAATTCTCTAATTAATTAATGAAGATACATAGGACTACAAGTATGGTTCACAATCAGGTTCAATGGTTACAAATCACCTTATTGACAACCTAAGTAATGCCTTGGTTTTAGGTTGAAATATTGCTAAGTGTTTAACCCAAACTTATGAATCTATCCTTAGACACACAAGAATAAAGGGGACAATCAATTTGGGGCCCTTCCAATCAATAGCAAGCAAAACATAAACACTTAGATAGGAAGAATTAACAAGTTTCATTTATTAAAATAAATATTCGTAGCATATAAGTATTGGAGTGGTTCAATCAACCCTAGAATGGGAGATTTAGCCACTCATAGTCATAATCAAGTTAATTGAAATAACTATAAGCATGTAAATCTACACAAAAGATGATGGTAGATGAGAAAAAGCCTTGAATCTTGATCTTTGCTCTTCCTTGCCTCCTTTCGGTTTAAAGTAAGCGAAAAGTCCCGCCCAATTGATTTCCAAGCTGTATTTATAGTGTAGGACTTCAGTTAGGACGAAAACACCCTCTAAATAACTGATAAAAGGGATTGTGCATTCAAAGGGGTGCACGGCGCACTGCACAGCGTGCACCATAGTGTTTTCCAGGATTTTCCACTTTTTTGTCCGTTTTTTGCTCGCTCGACCCTCGGGCTTCTACTATGACTTCAAAACCCTGGTTTTCACTAAATTTCGCTCCACGAACGCCTCATATCATCAACGTAGTTCCTACAACATAAAGAAACATACAAAATGAGAGAAATTCAGCTCAAAGTGCTAACAATTATAACAAGTAGAAGCATAAATATGAGGCAAAAGTATAAGAAATATAATAACATAAAGCCTCGTATCAGGCGCCCACTGGGAAGGTCTGTCGTAAAATCGCGAAAGTCCCAAGCATTAAAGCAGAATATGAGGCCATAACTCAAGCTCTTGACTTAGCCTAAATATTGGGGGCTAGGGAAGTCACTCTCTTCAGTAGTTTCCAGTTGGTGGTCAGTCGACCGAACGAGGTTTTTTCCACAGAGAGCATTTGTGTGCCGGATCGATAAGAGAAAATCAAATCACTTCTGAAATTTTTTCACAAATGGGAGTTGGTTTATAAGGAGGAACGCTCAAACAAGGCTGAAGTCCCTGAGAATTCACATATTGATCCAGACGACCAATCGGTAGTAATCAAATTGGCCCCCGCGAAACTGACTCCCTCAAAACATTGTCACACACGATTAGGTAATTGGACAAGGGAATACACCCCGAAGATAAGTTGGAAAGTAGACAGCTGCGGAGCCAGGCCATTCACTACTGTTTAATCAACGGGGATTTATATCATCGGCTTGTCAGCGGTTCACAAGTTACATCTCGAGGCGCAGCACCCCCCGGTGCGGAAGCTCTAGCAGATACCTCCGTTCAGCAGTGGAAGTACAATCCTTCTCAACATTTACTCTAATTAAGTCTTTAGTTTTTTTTTTTTAATTTTTGATCACAGTATTTACATACTTGCTAGCTATATTACGGGTTTTCACCCACAACAATTCAGGCCTTGCGCCCCTATTTATCAATAAAACTGCAATTTTACTTAGTCAATTTTAAAATTAAAATTTAGATTCATCTACGATCCAAATATTCATAGCCCCCACCAAACTCAAGTTGAAGTATACACTCACTTTTCGTGACAAAAGTAGGGTAAACTACTCGCGACAAAAGTAGGGTAAACTACTCGCATGGAGCTAGACCACATGTAACTCAGCCACCGGGCATTATTCGTAAGTTGAACTCGTCAATTAAACAAATTTTTACCTACATGTCGCTGGAGAGCCCGCCCGTATTGTGCCATAAAGTCTTAAGATACTCGAGTAAACTAGCAACAACGTTCTGAATCGGAACGCAAAAATGCCCTGTTTCTGTACGGGCTAAAGTCGTCCCATTGTGGGTGCAAAATAGTCGTCTATCACGGATGAAACGTAAGCCGCCAAACACTAGCCCGCACTATGGACGTAATTGCCCAAGCAGGCTCTCGGACAAACATTCTAGACATTGGAACGAGTAGGACGTCCGAAAGCCGCTTAATCTTTAAGCGCACACGCTCATGAGGACACAATTTAGCAAAGACATTACTTAGTTGTTATGGCGGAAACTATAATCTTCACAAAAAAATTAACAAGTAATTCAAGTTAAAAGCCTCAAAACGGGCCCAAAATCATATCATAACGCCTGTAAAACAAGGGCAATTGTTTAATACATAGATGCAAAAAATATCTTAAGCATCAAAGGGGGGAGGCGAATTCTCCTCCTTTTTTGGTGGACTTCCTTCAGCAATAACACTCTACGAAGGTCCTCCTTACTAGCTGCAGCTTCCCAGGAAACGCTTTATCTTCTCTCTCGCCACTAGCCTCTTTAAAACCTTCTTCAAGGTCAGACCCCATCTGAGTGTCTGCTTGGGCTACAAGCTCGGTGAACGAAGCAATCTCAGCTTCCAGATCCATGCTAGGGTGGTCATAAACCCAGAGAAAGGAGGCGAGGGCAGTCACGTTGTTATCACGATCCACTTCAGCTATGCGATGAGCGTCATTACAAAGTTTGTCGCGAACTTTCTCTAAAGACGCCATTTTGCTTTTCAACCTATCGTTCTCATCTTGGAGGAAGGCGGAAAGGCGCTTATCATCATGGATGCTCTTTTCAGCAGCTTTGATCCTCTCATCCACCCCATACAACTTTTGTTGGAGGGCTTCCATAGCTGCTTCCAGGCGGGTTACATTCTTATGCTGAAGTTGTTCGGCAAGTTTGGCCTCCATAAGAGAAGATTGGAGGGTCTCCACATCTGCCTGTGCTTGCGGATCTCATTTTCCAACACTTTATCAAGATTCTTGCCTATCAGGGATTCCTGATGATAAGCTCTACTTGTAGTATGAAGCTCCCCTCTCAGCCCTTAGCTTCCTCTACAAAGGGCTGTAGGCTATCAACTTGGCCTAGCAGTGCTTCATTCTTCTCCCTCAGGTTCTTATTTTAGCCACCTCGATAGAGTATCTCGTGATAAACTATCAGCCCTTGGGCGAATGTTGAAGCAGATATTTAGCGGAGGGAGAGTAACGGCTCGACTCGTAAGATGCTGAAAAATGGAAAAGGAAGTTTACCCGAAGAGAGAAACAAGTGGTGACCTCAAGCAGTTTCTGGCGACTATAGCCAGCAAGTTTTCTCTGTTCATTAGGGCCACTCAACTCGATGGTGTGGTTTGTCACAACCTTCGGTGTCTTGAATAGGTTAACTCCCACATCAATGTGAATAACAACCTCACGGGCACCATCCACGGCTTCAACCACAGCATTCGCATCCATTGCCACTTCCTTACCAGGACGGCGTTCAAAAGAGTCAGTCAGCTCAGGGTCCGAAGTCAGAACAGTAAGCTCTATGTATATATGAAAAAGGTGTTAACTTATAAGGAGCAAAAAGAAAGCGTTTGGGAAAAGCATGGAATGCAGAAAAAACCTGATTAAGGCTCAAGGTGAGCGGTAAGAAGCATCACTTTGTCTTCCACAACTGCTTCTTCACTGGCCTCACAAAACTCATCTATCAGGTTTCTTTGCTCCCGCGTAGACTGACCAGACTCAACAGCAGTAGAAGAGGGGGTCTAAATAGTCTTAGGCTCATGCAATTGGGGAAATTTGCCCTCACTATCAGAAATTACTAATGGTTCACTAGTGGTCACTACATTATCAAGCTTGTAAGATCTTTCTCTCTTTCAAGAGCGGGAATTGATCACCCTTTCATTCTCCCTTGAGATGCCCGTACATCAGGCCAGGGAGCAATATCTGGGGACGAAATTTTTTTCTCCTTTTGTAGGGGCATTTCATGGCGGGAGAACCCTGAAAAGAGGAGGCAATGAAGACGATTAGAGCCGAATATCAAAAGAGAAATTCAAGAGAGAATAACTTACCATGGTCCTTTGCACGCCAACCATTCACATTGGCCAAAGATGTAATAGTCAATTGATCAAGGCAGTTTCTCGTTCAGTAACCCACATGGTTAACTCATCATTGGTTAATTGTATACAAGTCACAAAATTCATTGAGAAAGATGCAAAGGCAGGAACTTGCATCTCTTATTGAAGACCTCTGGGAAGGGAAGAGAGGATACAATATCCGGCGTCCTCGCCGCTACATACCGGTGGATCCAGCCGCGATCTTTGATGTCCTCACTATTAGGAACCACGCCTTTCTTCCCCCGTTTGATGAATATCAGTATACCCGCCTTGTGGAGACGGGAGAGTAGAAAGCAAGAAAGTGTCAGAAGGAAAACTTTACCCTGGCATGGTTCGCCAAGTGATCCAGTACAACTACTAATCTCCATATGGAGGGGCCTACTTAACCCAGGCAGATATTGTGCTGGCGGAAAATCTCTTCAACAATAGAATGAATGCACTTGTTGAGACGCCGAGTAAAAGGGTACGTATATACCATCAAATAACCAGCACGATGGGATAATTCTTCAGCAGAAGAAAAAATGATGTCAATTACTTCAGGCCTCTTACAATCAACCCTGATACGAGTTATATCATCCCTCATAAACGCAGACAGATAACACTCAATGGAAAGGTTGTTGTTTTCGGCTTTCTGATTGGATGTTTGTCCCTGCATTCGGCCATCACCTTCGAAGTCAAAAGTGGCAGGAAGATAGTATAGGGATTTGAAGTGTGCAGGGAGGAAATTTGATCCTTGTGCCATGGCTAAAATATGGAGTTATTATTAAGGCTAGAAGAATGTTTGTTACTTTCTTGTAAATTGACTCCCTTCTGCTGGAGATGCACGTCAGTTGTTTCTCTGTAAGCGTTTTGTTTGTCATGACATCAGGTCTGGATTCTAAAATTGTTGCATTCTAAATGCCTCTTTCAGAGATATGTTGAGAGCTGGTTTTGAAGTATGACAAACGAGAAGGACACTGAGGTTCAGGAGAAGAACCTTGTCCTTGAGATGAAGGACAAAGAATCTTGTCCTTGAGATGAAGGACACGCTTGATCGAAAAGATTACGGGTTGCAAATCCCTGTGGAACTAGGAGTAGTGGCGCGTGGTTTTTGACGTATCCTAGTCAGACTAAAAGAGGCGGTGTCCAGGCTGTATCTTTGAAGTGTGGACAAGAGTTAGACTTTAACATGGAAAAGAGTTACTGCGAATCTGATATTGCCATAATTAAGAGAATTCCCAGCAGGACTCAACTAGGGTTGTAAGACCTGTATAAAAGCAAGTAGAAGAGACAGCCGCAATTAGTTTTTCACATAGAGAGACGAGAGCATATAAAGGTGATCTGAAGAACTGTCTACGTTGGAAAACTGAAGAAGACAACTGGTTTGCATGCTGAGTATTTGAGTCTAGATCTCTTGTCTAGGTTCATCGAGTTGTAAGTTGTCTCTGTTACAAGTGTTCATTGTTTTGTCTATTAGCTTATTTCAGAAGCATATGTATTAGGCAAACTACTTTGTGATTACTAGAAAAAGCTAGAGTTTAGCTTTGGTTAGTGATTAGGGTCTAGAGTGTAGCCCCTTGGTTACAGAGTCTGTAATCTGAAACGTTGCTCTTGTGTTAGTGGATTGAGATTCAAAATCCCAGAGTGTGGGTCGTGGTTTTTCTCCCTTGAGCAAGGAGTTTTCCACGTAAAATCCTTGTGTTCTTGGTGAATGTTTTGAAGTGTGTTCTTAAGTATAGTTTGCATAAAAGAGAACTGAGGAACCTTGTTCTACTACGTAAGAACCAGGTTCTTACAACAAAATTCGGAGGACACTATTCAACCCCCCCTTCTAGTGTCCTTAGGAGGTGCTTAAAGTATAACAAGTGGTATCAGAGCAGGTCTTCTCTTGTAAGGCTAACACCTTGAGAAGGATCAAAATGAGTGCACCGCCTACTATTACTGAAGGACAGTCGGTTCTGAGGCCTCCACAGTTTAATGGGCAATACTACGCATGGTGGAAAAATAGGATGGAGAATTACATATGTGCTGAGGATTATCAACTCTGGCTGATAGTCTCTGAAGGAAACCTGATTCCCACCAAAGTAGTTGGTGAAGGAACCACTGCCACAAAAGAACCTAAGCTGAAAGAAGAGTTTGATGAGTCTGACTATAAGATGATCGAAAAGAACCACAAAGCCAAGCGGTTGGTTATATGTGGTCTGGGTCCAGAAGAGTTCAATCGAGTATCATCGTATAAGACGGCTAAGGAAATATGGGATGCTTTGCAAGTTGCACACGAAGGAACCACTGAAGTAAAGGACTCAAAAAGAAGAATGTTGAAGAGACAATTTGAGTTATTTACTATGGGCGAGAAGGAATCGATTCAGGATATGATGACCAGGTTGACCATGATTACAAATGAAATGAGATCTCTGGAGATGGAACTGCCTGAGGTGGAGATGGTTGACAAAATCCTGAATGTGTTACCTGAAGCATGGGAACCAAAAATGACGGCCATTATTGAATCCAAACCCTTGAAATCCATCAAGCTTGAAGAACTGGTTGGAAGTCTGAAGACGCACGAGATGATGAAGGACTCAAAGGCTAAACCTGCAGCAAAGAAGGAAAAGACCCTTGCACTGGAAGCAACAGAAGAAGTTGATGAATATGTTGATCTTCAATCAGTGGAAGCTGCAATGGTAAGTGCTCTAAGACAAAAACTCAATCTGGGAAGGTTTAAAGGATTTAAACGAGGGAACAAGGAGAGCTCTAGCAGGAAGAACATAGTTGACAGTCCTGACTACTCTGGATGTTTCAAATGCTTCAAGAAGGATCATGCTGTCATGGATTGCCCAATGTGGGAAATAGAGTGGATGAAGAACAGAGCTGCTAAGGAAAAGGAAAAGGAAATCACAAAGGAAAACGATGTAGATAGAAAGAAGTCAAGACGGCCCCCAAACTTCAGAGCAGAACGAAGGAAAAGGAAGGAAGCTTTCTATGCCACATGGGGACCAACTGACAGTGAGTCTGATCACGAGAAAGAAGCTGACGATGACTCACCGCTAGCATTAGCAGGGATGACGGATGTTAGTTCTGACGAAGAACATCCTCTTGAAGTAAAATGGGGAAGAGATCCATCAAAGCTACCAGTGTTCAATGGGACTCATTACAATTACTGGAAGAAACAAATGAAGAAATTCTTGCAGGCAACTGATTATAGTCTGTGGCTAATTGTGAAAAGAGGACCTCATGTTCCAGTGAAGAGAGCAGCAAATGGAGTCCTGGTACCCAAGAAAGTAGAAGAACTAGATCCACAAGATCTGGACTGGCTACAAGCAAACTCCAAGGCTGAGGGCTATCTAAGAAGAGGACTTACAGATGATGTGCTTGGACAGATACTGGAATGTAAATCAGCCAAGGAGATATGGAAGAAACTGAAGGAGTTGTACATAGCTGACAACACCAAGAAGGACTCTGCCCTCATGGCAACTGAAGGAAAGGAAGCTGACGGTTCAGCAGAGGCTGGAGTGAGGGAGAACAACTCAAGCTGGATTCTTGATAGCGGTTGTTCTAGGCACATGACAGGAGATAGAAGAAACTTTCTCTCACTCGCAGCATTTCAAGGAGGCAGTGTGGCCTTCGGAGGAGGAAAAAGTGGTCAGATAGTAGGCATTGGGAAGATTGGGAGATCTCTTGAGCATGCAATTGAAAATGTGTATTGTGTGGATGGTCTTAGACACAATTTACTGAGCATCTCTCAACTATGTGACAGAGGAAACGAAGTGAGCTTCTCATCTGTAGGGTGCATCGTGAAGAACCTACAGAGTGGAGAAGTGGTAATGGAAGGAAAAAGAGTGAACAATGTGTACAAGGCGTCACTGAGGTCCTTACCTGAAAACAACCTGACATGCTTGAATGTACAAGAAAGCGACTCTCAGCTGTGGCACAAAAGACTGGGTCATGCAAGTCTCACTCAATTAAATAAGCTAGCCTCGAAGGAACTGGTTCGTGGATTGCCAAACAAGAAGTTTGAAAACATAAAAGTGTGTGATGCCTGTGTAAAGGGAAAGCATGTAAGAACGTCTTTCAAGTCAAAGAAAGTGGTCAGCACATCTAAGCCACTGGAGCTGGTACATATGGATTTGTGTGGACCTATGAGAGTAAAAAGCAGAGGAGGAAAGAGGTTTGTGTTCGTGATTGTTGACGACTACTCAAGGTATACATGGACCTTGTTCTTGGCCTCTAAGGATGAAGCTTTTGAGAACTTTAAAGACTGGGCTGGTGTGGTTCAGAAAAGGCTAAGTCTTGAACTCATCAGTATTCGATCAGATCATGGAACTGAGTTTGAAAACTCAAAATTTTCTGAGTACTGTGCAGGGAACAACATAGATCACAACTTTTCTGCACCAAGAACTCCCCAACAAAACGGGGTGGTTGAGAGGAAGAACAGGTCGTTGGAGGATATGGCTAGAACCATGCTGCTGTCAAGTGGACTAGCAAGAAACTTCTGGGCTGAAGCTGTAAACACTGCATGTTACTTGCTAAATAGGTGTTCCATCAGAGCCATTCTTGACAAAACTCCATATGAGTTACTCAGAGGTAGAAAGCCAAGCATTGCCCACCTAAGGCCTTTTGGGTGCAAATGCTTTGTCCACAACAATGGCAAGGAACCCTTGGGAAAGTTTGATGCTAGGAGTGATGAGGCAATATTTCTGGGATACTCCACTCAAAGTAAGGCATACAAGGTACTCAACAGAAGAACACAAGTAGTAGAAGAAAGTATGCATGTTGTGTTCGATGAATCAGATAAGGAAATAGGAGAAGATGATGCAGATGATCAGGTGATCGGCTTAAGAAGAGAAGAAAGCATAGATGAACTGGAGGACTCGGATGAAAAGGAGAGCAAAGTCATGTCCGATGAAGGAGTCAACTTGACAGGGGGAACCTCTGATGAAGCTGAAGATCAAGAAAGTCAAGAAGAATTTACTCAAGACGATGGTGCAGGTCCTTCTAATCAGATCCAGATCAAGCCATGGAAATATCAAAGTTCTCACCCTTTGGAGAATGTTCTATCTGAACTGGATACAGGAATTATGACTAGGTCAGCATTAAAGAACTTCTGTGCATTCTTTGCTTTCCTCTCAGCCTTGGAACCAAAAAATGTCAAAGAAGCTCTAGAAGATCCAGATTGGATTATAGCTATGCAGGAGGAACTTCATCAATTTGAAAGAAGCAAAGTGTGGCACCTAGTTCCTAAACCAAAGGACAGATCCATAATTGGAACTAAATGGGTGTTCAGAAATAAGCTGGATGAACATGGCATAGTTACAAGAAACAAGGCAAGGTTGGTTGTTCAGGGCTACAGTCAAGAAGAAGGAATAGATTATGATGAAACCTTTGCACCAGTGGCACGAATGGAAGCCATTAGAATGCTGATTGCTTTTGCTACATACATGGAATTCACACTGTATCAGATGGATGTGAAGAGTGCCTTCTTGAATGGGTACCTAAATGAAGAAGTCTATGTAGTACAGCCTCCAGGTTTTGTGAACAATGAATTCCCTGATCATGTGTACAAACTGGACAAGGCTCTGTATGGTTTGAAGCAAGCTCCTAGAGCCTGGTATGAAAGACTCTCAGGGTTCTTGATGAAAAATGGCTTTTCAAGAGGTAAAATTGACAACACACTATTTCTCAAGAAGCAAGGAAAGGATCTGCTGGTAGTTCAAGTGTATGTCGATGATATCATCTTTGGAGCCACTGATGAGGAGCTGAGCAAAGGTTTTGCTGACCTGATGGGAAGTGAGTTTGAAATGAGCATGATGGGTGAATTGAATTTCTTCCTTGGGTTGCAGATAAAGCAGACGCCGGAAGGAACTATGATACACCAGCAAAAATATGTCAAGGAATTGTTGAAGAAGTTTAACATGGAAGGAGCTAAGGAGATGACTACTCCTATTGCTCCTGGAACAAAGCTCGATATGGATGAACTTGGTCCTTCGACAAATGAGACCAAGTATAGAGGAATCATTGGCTCACTTCTTTATCTCACAGCAAGTCGACCTGACATAGTCTACAGCGTAGGGCTGTGTGCCAGATTTCAGTCAAAACCTAAGGAATCACACTTGACAGCTGTGAAGAGAATTCTGAGATACTTGAAAGGGACTCAGGATCTATGCCTTTGGTATCCCAGAGGTGGAACTTTTGAACTAATTGGTTTTGCTGATGCAGATTATGCAGGTCATTTGGTTGATAGGAAAAGCACTTCGGGGATGGCACACTTCTTAGGTCCTTGCTTGGTGTCATGGGCTACAAAGAAACAAAACTCTGTTGCCTTGTCAACTGCTGAAGCTGAGTATGTGGCAGCTGCTTCATGCTGCTCACAATTGCTATGGATCAAGCAGCAACTGGAGGATTTTGGAATCAAGTGTGGGGCAGTGCCAATCTTTTGTGACAACACTAGTGCTGTGAACATTGCCAAGAACCCAGTCCAACACAAAAGGACCAAACACATTGATATTAGACATCATTTTCTGAGAGACAATGTAGAAAAGGGTCTAATCACTATGAATTCATGCAGGACTGAAGACCAAATTGCTGACATATTTACCAAAGCTTTGAACAAGGTGCAGTTCGAGAGGAACAGGTTGGAGTTAGGGATGACCAAAATACACGGATGACCCAGCAGGTAATCCCCTGGTGATTGGCTAGTTTAGTAGTAAAAGTGTCTGTTAGGAATTTGTCATTACTATCTGGACTAAATTTGTACTTGAGTAAGTACACTCGTTTTTAGTGTTTTGAGCTTTAGGTACAAATAATGTGATCCCATGAAGAACCTACTGTGTACTGAGGAGGAACCAGTCTTAACGTGAGGAATCGTGTCCAGGTACAGTAAACCTACTCTATTTGTTAGTTGTCACAACTGGAATTAAAATTGTCTATTGTACGTGCATCATGGGAGATTCTCCATATTCTCATAACTGTCCAAAATTATAGGAACACATTCCTTTTTAGGATAGAACTCCTTTTAAATTGCTTGGACCCCACTTCTTGAAAAGGGTACATTTAAATTAAGTTCATAACCGTCAAATCTCTTAACTTCTCCCGGTTCTCAAAAAGTTCAAAAAGCTGCCCTTCTTTATACTCATTATTTTTTCTTCCCTAGACATTGTCACTTCACCAAAACCCTCTCTCCTTCTACAGCACTCCTTCAATCTCTCATAATCTCATCCACCACTTCCAACTGAACATCAAAATTCTCTCAAGCCCTAAAATAGATAAACCGTCAACAAACTCAGAAATCTTTACAAAATTCAAGATGTCTGAAAGACCACCTCCATCCACTCTTGCTGAAAGAATTGCTAGGGCTCGCCTAAAATTTCTCAAAAAGGGGGACAAGAAACTGGTCAAGAAGTTAAAATCAAGAGCCGTTCCTTCAACACCCACTACTCAAAGTTCATCTCAACCGTTACCTGAGGTAATTCCTGATCCTACTCCATCTACACCTGTTGGCTCAGTTGATATAGCCAGTCCTGGCATTGTAGAAACTGAAACCCTAGTTGCTGAATTAGATAAAATAGTAGATGTTGAGCAGAGGGACAATATAGATAGGGGGAACCCACGTGAGGAGGACCAAGTAACTAAAGAGAATGAACCTAGAGAAGATGTGCAGGATGGTGTAGACGGTGTGTCTAGAGGCGAGTTAAATATAGCCGAAAAAATAGAAGAACAGTTGAGGGAACTGGATAATGATGAATCTCTGAGAAAAGATGTTGGTGAGTCAAGTAAAGATGTGAGTGGAACAGGGGTGTGTTTAGAGGATTCTGTGCCTAAAGGTCCTGAGGGTGATGGAACTGCTACTGCTGAAGTTCCAGGGGGAGAGGGACAAGAACCTGTTACTTGTCTAAACCCTACTAGAGCTGATGATGCAGATTTTAGCTGGACAGAATCTGATGAAGATGGAAACAAGGAAGTTGTTGTTGAAAAACAAGAGAGTGACAAGGAAGAGAAAAAATTAAAAAGGAAAAGAAAATTTGGGGCAGAAGATGAGAAGGTGACAGGTGAGGAAGAGGAGGATGAGGTGGTGTTTGTAAAAGAAAATAAAGTAGAACCTGAAAAAAGAAGAAGGTTGGTGAGAGATGGGAAACCAGTGTTGAAATCTAGACTGGTAGATGAAGAAAGTGAAGGAGGTGACCAAGAGGCTAGTGAGCCTGTGGTCAGGAGAGTTGGTACTAGGTCGGCTTTCAAAATGCAGATGGAGAGGATTGAAAAGCTAGGAAAGACAGTAAAAAATGTGAAGATGAGGGAAGAAGAGAAGAAGAAAGAAGAAGAGGAGAAGAGAGCTGGTGAGGAAGAGGAGGAAAGTGAAGCTGGGAGTTATGTGGAACCCAGTGATTCTGATACTGACAGTGAGGTGGAGAGTAAGAAGAAAAGAAAAGAAGTGGATAGGGAAGCCTTCTTTTCCAGACATCAGGTGCTGCCAGGGAGTATACTGTATGATGAAAAGGAGTTTCATATGAAATCCTTGTTGAGAATGATAGGAGATCAGGGTTGGTTGAGCTTGTTTGGAAACAATGACAGGAAGCTGTTTGTGGATGAAGTCAGGGAGTTTTATACAAATTGCAGGGTAGTAGCCAGGAGGGTGTTTACAACTGTGAAAGAAGTGGAGATTGAATTTGGGAGACCTGAACTGGGAGTAATTCTGGATGTTCCTGCTGAAGGGTATTGCAGGTATGTTAAGCTAAAATGGCCAAAGAGAACAGATAGAGTTACTCCCTTAGATGTTGTGAGAAAGTTTTCAGGGAAACCCAGATTGAGGAAGGAGAGGAAGGTTGAGAAAAAGGAGATGGAGCCTGCACATCAGCTTTTGTTTGAGTTTGTGCATAGGTTTCTTCTGCCTAGGGGGGAAAGGAATTGTGAGGCTAGTGCTCTTGATCTGACCTATATGGATCTGATGGACAGAGGGGTAAAAATAAATTTGCCTGGGCTCATTATTAGGCACATAAAGAGAATCTGTGATACTGATCAGAAGCCACACTCTCTTGTGCATTCTTACATCATCCATCAGATTCTTGAGCATTTTGGAGTGCCTTTAGGTGCAGGGAAGAAGCCAACTATCCATCAGAGGTTTGGGGTTAATGTGCTGAAGAGCTGTGACTTCTTTCAAGAAAGCAGGGCTTCCAAAAGGCCAATGCAGGTCAAGCAGGAGGAGTCAGAGGACAGTGAAGAGTTTGGACCTGATGAGGCCATCGGTGCTGTGCAGGAACTGGAGAAAATGGTTCTTGAAGTTAATGAAGAAAATGCTGAACTGCACAGGAAGTTGAAGGTGAAGGATCAAGAGATTGATCGCTTGAAGATCGATTGCCACAAGTATGAGGCCGAGCTGGTGATGGAGAGGGCCAAAAATACGAAACAACTTGAGGCACTCGTTAAGCACTTCAACCTTCAGCTGTGATTCTTCCAGTCCTGTCCTCCTACCTTTCTCTTTTCCTACCCCACCTGATCTTTACTCCTCCCTATTCTCCCTTGATTGCATGTTTTGGATAATTAAGACAATTTCAATTTTTGTTGTGTAACTAAATAGAGTGGTGCTGCTGTCACCCTCTGGATGTTGATTTTAAATTTCTTATGTTTGCGACTGTTTCTTGTTTCAGTACCTGGTTCCTTGTTGGGCCCTTATTTTGATATACCTATGTTCTTGTCACTGATGAGTTGCCTTATGCTCTAGACTAGATTAATCTGACAAGTTCCTGCAGGTCTTTGAATCTTTTCGATGATGCCAAAAGGGGGAAGAAGGAATGTTGGGGTGTTTGTGACCTAACTCATCTGTTTTTATTGTTCTGTTTTTTTTGTTCTTGTTTGTGGTATATGTTATGTAGGTTCTTGGGGCAACGTTTGTTTGTCATCATCAAAAAGGGGGAATTTGTTGAGAGCTGGTTTTGAAGTATGACAAACGAGAAGGACACTGAGGTTCAGGAGAAGAACCTTGTCCTTGAGATGAAGGACAAAGAATCTTGTCCTTGAGATGAAGGACACGCTTGATCGAAAAGATTACGGGTTGCAAATCCCTGTGGAACTAGGAGTAGTGGCGCGTGGTTTTTGACGTATCCTAGTCAGACTAAAAGAGGCGGTGTCCAGGCTGTATCTTTGAAGTGTGGACAAGAGTTAGACTTTAACATGGAAAAGAGTTACTGCGAATCTGATATTGCCATAATTAAGAGAATTCCCAGCAGGACTCAACTAGGGTTGTAAGACCTGTATAAAAGCAAGTAGAAGAGACAGCCGCAATTAGTTTTTCACATAGAGAGACGAGAGCATATAAAGGTGATCTGAAGAACTGTCTACGTTGGAAAACTGAAGAAGACAACTGGTTTGCATGCTGAGTATTTGAGTCTAGATCTCTTGTCTAGGTTCATCGAGTTGTAAGTTGTCTCTGTTACAAGTGTTCATTGTTTTGTCTATTAGCTTATTTCAGAAGCATATGTATTAGGCAAACTACTTTGTGATTACTAGAAAAAGCTAGAGTTTAGCTTTGGTTAGTGATTAGGGTCTAGAGTGTAGCCCCTTGGTTACAGAGTCTGTAATCTGAAACGTTGCTCTTGTGTTAGTGGATTGAGATTCAAAATCCCAGAGTGTGGGTCGTGGTTTTTCTCCCTTGAGCAAGGAGTTTTCCACGTAAAATCCTTGTGTTCTTGGTGAATGTTTTGAAGTGTGTTCTTAAGTATAGTTTGCATAAAAGAGAACTGAGGAACCTTGTTCTACTACGTAAGAACCAGGTTCTTACAACAAAATTCGGAGGACACTATTCAACCCCCCCCTTCTAGTGTCCTTAGGAGGTGCTTAAAGTATAACAAGATAGTTGTCTTCTCTTCTGAGCTACTATGTACCTCCCGTCAAGAGATAGTTGTCTAATCTTCTGAGCTACTATGTACCTCCCGTCAAGAGATAGATGTTTGCTCTTCTGAGCTACTAAGTGCCTCTCATCAGGAGATAGTGCCTCTTGTCAGGAGATAACTGTCTGCTCTTCTGAGCTACTGAGTACTGCAAGAAATAGTTATCTGCTCTTCTGAGCTACTGAGTGCCTCTCATCAGGAGATAGATCAGGAGATAGTTGTTTGTTGCATCAGGCTGTATACCCTACATACAATGAGTAGAGTGATGTCCTAAAAATAGAATGGTATAACCGTGCTTGTAGGATTGCCTGAAATGTTGTCGTGCGGATTATTGTATTGTTTGCCTTTTGGGGCCTACACTCAAAGAAAAATTTGTGACTAGTGGGGGTAAGGTTTGATTTTTGCATTCTTCATCATCCTTGGGGTTGGTGCCTGGTACTTTGCTTTGTCATGTCTTCTTTCATGAACGTTAGAGCTTAGTCAAGTTATGGGGACCCACGAGAAAAGAGAAATAACAAAAGGAGAAAACATGTATGCATTTTTTAAAAAGAGTTTATAAAAAATGTATATTATTCAATTGAATGGTAAAATACATTGTGAAACACAAGTAAAATTCTTCAACTATTGCTTAGATTTGCTAATGTTAATATTTGATGAATTTTGAGGAAACCTCAAAATATTGTCCTAGTTTCATTGATGAATTGTCTTTCTTGGAGTTTTTTAGGGGACCTCAAAAAATTCTGCCTGAGTATCAGTCTTTACTTGTCCTTCAAATTTTTGAGAGATCCTCAAAAATTCTGCCCCAGTGTCTACTTCATGGGAGAAATAATTTTTTTGTATTTATGTGACCGAGCCTTAGGTAGGCTACCTACGTATCCCAGCTTGAGGAATTAGGTCATTACGTAGTTCTAGATTAAATAATACATTGCATAAAGAGTGAAGCTACTAGCTAGTGTAGGTCCTCAAATGTAATATCTCTTGATACCGTCTGCATTGATTGGTTTTGGCCAAACATCACCATCCATTCCTGCTAATATCAGTGCTCTTCTAGTCAATACCCAATAAACCATGTACAGACCTTGCTAGTTTGGTGCAAACTTTCCCTTTGTTTCTTCTTGATTAAGAAATATCTTCTTTAGGACCAACTGCCCGGGCTTGAATGGCCTTACTCGGACCTTCTTGTTGAATGCCTTTGCCATTATTTGCAAGTACAACTGCTCATGACATGTTGCGTTCATCCTTTTTCCGTCAATGAGTGCCAACTTTTCCATTCTTCTCTTAACCCACTCGGGACCTTTCAGCTCTGCTTCTTGAATGACTCTTAGAGATGGTATCTACACTTCTATTGGTATAACCGCTTCGGCGCCATAAACTAAAAAATAAGGAGTTGCCCCTATAGATGTCCTCATAGTGGTGTTGTATCCCAACAATGCATAGGGTAGATTCTCATGTCATTGCTTCGAATTTTCAGTCATCTTGCTTAGTATCTTCTTGTTGTTCTTGTTGGTTGCCTCAACTGCTCCATTCATTTGAAGCATGTATGCAGTAAAGTTATGATGCTTGATCTTTAAAGTGTCACTAGTTTCTCTCACCAAATCACTAGTGAAATTAGATCTATTATCTGTGATGATCGAATCTGGAATGCCGAATCGAGAGATCATTTTGTCTCGAACGAAATCAGCCTCCACTCTCATTGTCACCGACTTGTACGATGCAACTTCCTCCTATTTGGTGAAGTAGTCAATAGCTACTAATATGAATCTGTATCCATTTTATGTAGCGAGTTTAATTGGTCATATGACATCCATTCCCAGGCATCAAAAGGCCAAGGTGACCCCATGACGTTTAGCTCATCAAAGGTACCTGAATTATGTCTCCGTAGACCCGGCATTAATGAAACTTCTTCACGTATTTTATGCAATCATGCTCCATAGTCATCCAATAGTAACCTGCCATTAGGATCTTCTTTGCAAGCATAAAGTCATTCATGTTTGAACCACACGTCCCATCGTGCACTTCCTCTAGCAACCTCACAGCTTCTTTGGTATCTACACATCTCAACAAACCCAAGTCAGGCGTTCTCCTGTATAAGACTTCACCATTCAGAAAGAAACCATTTGCCAATCTTCTCAACGCCTTCTTCTGAAGGCTCGTAGCATTCTCATGATAAGTGTTTTCTTTGAGAAATTTCTTGATATCATAGAACCACGACTCTCCGTCCAATTCTTCTTCCACATGGAGACAATATGTCGGCTATTGTTTTACTGCTATAAGTATTGAATCGATGTAGTTCTTGTCGGGGTGTTGAATCATAGAAGACACATTGGCCAAGGCATCAAACTCATTCTGCAGTCTAACGACATGTTGGAATTCTATCTTGGTGAACCTCTTGCTTAATTCTTTTATACACTCCAAGTATAGTAATATTTTGGAGTCCTTCACTTCCCACTCGCCTCGTACTTTATGAATTAGCAAATCTGAATCTCTAATTGCCAATAGTTCCTACGCATTCATATAATTGACATTCTAAGTCTCAAGATGCAAGCTTCGTATTACCCCATATTATTAGTGCAAGGAAACCTGAGCTTAGCTATGTTTGGATGGTATTGGCATGTTTCAAACTAATACTATCCCAATGCCTCCTCCTTTGGAATTCACCGCTACATCAAAGAACAATATCCCGCCATCATACTCTTCTCCGATGTCTTCCCAAATGAACATGACTTTCTTGTCTGGAAAGTATGTGTGCAGAGGCTTATAATCATCGTCTGCAGGATTATCGGCCATGTGATAAGCTAGTGCCTGAGCTTTTACCGCCTTCTGAGTGACAAAAGTGATGTCGAACTCACTGAGCAACATTTGTCATCTGGCCAATTTTCTAGTAGGCATCGACTTCTGGAAGATGTATTTGAGGGAATCAATTCTTGAAATCAGCAAGGTCGCATATGATGTCAGATAATGTCTCAGCTTTTGTAGGTGCGCTCTAGAAATGTGTACTTAGCTTCGTAAGGAGTGAATTTCTTATCTTTGGTAGTATATTGCTTGATCTTTTCTTTCGGTTATGTCGAGTTGCCCTAGTACACACCCAAATGCCGAAATCTAATACGGAAAAATAAAGTATCATAGGTCGTCCCAGTTCAGATGGAACCAACACGGGTAGGCTAGACAAGACTCCTTTATCCAGTGAAATATTTTTTGGCAGTCTTCTGTCCACTCAATAACTGCATCTTTTCTCAGTAACTTGATCGTAAGCTCTCATATGACTGTGGATTGGGCTATGAAACGAGTGATGTAGTTGAATCGCCCCAAGAAACTCATGACTTTTTTCTTGCTCTTCGGTGGTGGTAATTCTCTTATGGCTTTGATCTTGGCTGGATTCAACTCGATGCTTCTTCTGCTGACTATGAAACCCAACAACTTTCCAGCCGAGACATTGAAAGCGTACTTTGCTGGGTTCAACTTTAGGTTGTACCTATGCAAGCGATTGAAAAACTTGCATAAATTGTCCAAGTTTTGTGAGCTTTTCCTCGACTTAATTATCACGTCATTTACATATACCTCGATCTCCTTGTGCCTAAAGTCATAAAACATTGTATTCATGATCCTCATGTAGGTAGCTCCAGCATTTTTCAAACCAAAAGGCATCAAAGTAGTGAAAGTTGTTTTATGCATCATCTTCATCCATAAGCACTTGGCGATAATTAGAAAAGCAATCTACGAAAGATTGTAGCTCGTGCTTTGCAAAGTTTTTTATTTAGGATATGTATGTTCGGCAATGGAAAGTCATCCTTTGGGCTTGCTGTGTTCAAATCTCGATAGTCCACACAAACTCAAATTTCCCTTTTTTTGGGGGACCTGCACAATATTGGCCAACCACGTCGGATACTCAACCACTTTCAAGATTCTTGTATTTAGTTGCTTAGGCACCTTTTCCCCAATTTTCACTAGGGCCGATGACTTGAAAGTCCAGGCCTTTTACTTAACTGGCAGGAAACCCGGATTAATTGGTAACTTATATGCCACAAAGTCTGTGCTTATGCCTATCATATCATCGTACAACCATACGAATACATCTTTATACTCCTTAAGGAATTCAATGTATTGTTTTCTAACTTCTGGTGTGAAATGCACACTATTTCTTGGGAAATTGGGATTGAGATTTGGGGATGTATTTGGACTACCTATTGTCCAGGTTTAACCTCGAGTGGAGATAAAAATGGTAAGAATTTTGAAATACGGAGGGATTAAACAAAATGTAGTTGGACTTCCGCTTGTCCAAGTTCGAATGTGGGTAAGAAAGATTTCAAATTTTAAAAGGATTCAGACTCGATATATGAAGTCGAAAGTTGGACTAGATGTCTTTAATTGGGCTGATAATAACTTAAAAGTGCATAGTAAATAAATAATAAAAAAAAATATATTATATAAAAGTGAGAAAATGCGCATATAAAAAAATTGGGGTCAAATAAAAATATTTAAATACAAATAGTCATACACAATTAACAAATATTATAAATGTAGCAATTTGTGCAAATGACCACAAGTTGGCATATACTTAAACACATAACCTAAGTGATGTAATTACGTAATATAATCACATGTTCTCTATAAAGAACAAGATCTCCTCCTTGAGCTTATTAGTAATCTTGAAATCCCTCCTTGTGAGAAGAAGCCTCATAAAAGACGAAAGGCTAAAGATAAGGAGGCCGTCCCAACAAACAGACCATCTGCACCCAAGTACAGAAAAACAAAACCTTCCTACTCCAAAAACAAAGCTCTACCAGCTCTACCCAATAAACCTAAAGCACCAGGTTTCAAACCTCCAAATTCTGACAAATGTTACAGGTGTAACAGAACTGGACATATCGCCAAATACTGCAAATTAGCTAACAAAGTTAGAAACCTTGAACTAGATGAGTCTATTCTTAACCAAATAGAACAACTCCTACTAGAAGATAGTGATGCTTCTGATATTGCTGATGATGAACTTGAACAGCAATTCAACCAACTTGAAGATGATGATGTACAATCATCTCCGTCCGAATCTAGCCAAGAAGACCAAAATAGCCAACCCGAGATTAATGTTCTCTCTGAAGAACAAGATCTCCTCCTTGAGCTTATTAGTAATCTTGAAAATTCTGACCAAAAGAAACATTATCTAGAGCAGTTAAAACGAACCATAGATAAGCCTTCCACATCTTCAAGTACCTTTCCAAATCACCCTCAACTAGCTAATACTTACAATATTACCGACATTCTCAATAGGTTTCCTTCACAGAAACCCAAGACCATAACTATCCAGGATCTACAAACGGAGATAGCACTCCTCAAGGAAGAAATTCGTGAAATTAGAGCAAAACAAGACATAGATCGCCTTGTTCTCCAACAGCTTTCTACCCAGCCCGAACAGCCTAGACAAACAGAAACCAAACCAGTTGATCAGGAAGATTTCATCAACTACCTCTCTAGACTTTCCATCCAGAAATGGCATATTAGGGTTACCCTAGTAATCAATAAGTCCTTCACTTTAGATATAGTCGCCTTATTTGATACAGGTGCGGATCTCAATTGTATACAAGAAGGAATCATCCCAACAAAATACTTTGAGAAAACCAAAGAAGCCCTTAGAGCAGCCAATGGCAAAAAATTAGGAATTAGCTTCAAACTCTCTGATGTTGAAGTAAGAACTTCCTTGGAAAATTCTTCTTTGTCAGTCTCAACTTCTTTCTTGTTAGTAAAAGACCTTACTAACTCAGTCATATTACGCACCCCTTTTATCCAAGAAATCATGCCTTTTATGGTCACTAACCAAGGCATTCAAATTGAGTGCATAGGAAATAAGATCCTCCTCCCCTTTGATAAACCTCCTATCAAAAAGGTCTTGTCTACTTTGAAACATAAGGAAGCCAAAATCAATTTCCTCAAAGAAGAAGTAGCATTTCAAAGGCTACAACAACAGCTTCAAGATCCTTCTCTTCAGTCTAAAGTTAAAACTTTAGAAGCCAAAATCCAAAAAGATCTCTGTGCTGATTTACCAACAGCCTTTTGGAATCGAAAGAAACACATAGTCAGACTTCCTTATGAACCTGACTTCAATGAAAAAACCATTCCTACTAAAGCTCGTCCTATCCAGATGAATCACGAGTTAACAATCCATTGCCAAAGTGAGATCAAAGATCTTCTTGACAAACACATTATCTCTCCCAGTAAATCCCCTTGGAGTTGTGCTGCTTTTTATGTTAATAAAAACTCAAAAATTGAGCGAGGTATCCCTCATTTAGTCATTAATTACAAACCTTTGAATACAGCTCTCCGTTGGATTAGATACCCTATCCCAAACAAAAAGGATTTACTTCAGCGGCTTTACGCTGCTACTATTTTTTCAAAATTCGATTTAAAATCAGGTTTTTGGCAAATTCAAATTGATCCAAGAGATCGATATAAAACTGCTTTTACTGTTCCATTTGGGCAATACGAATGGAATGTAATGCCATTCGGATTAAAAAATGCTCCTTCAAAATTTCAAAGAATTATGAATGACGTTTTTAATCCATTTTCAAAATTTATTATCGTTTACATTGATGATGTCTTAGTATTTTCTACTAGCATCGATCAACATTTTAAACATTTGAGAATCTTCTTTAATACCATTAAAGAAAATGGCTTAGTTCTTTCAAAAACAAAGTATAGCCTTTTTCAAATTAATATACGATTTTTAGGTCACAATATCCGACAAGGAACTATTGTCCCCATCCAGAGATCAATTCAGTTTGCTGATAAGTTCCCTGATCAAATCTTAGATAAAACCCAACTTCAAAGATTTTTAGGTTGTGTTAATTATGTATCTGATATTATTCCAGGCATTAGCAATTTGCTAAAACCTCTCTATAATAGACTGAAAAAGCCTCCTCCTCCATGGACTAATGTTTATACCAACGTTGTCCAGCAAATAAAATTAAAAGTTAAACATCTTCCTTGTTTATCTCTCCCTGATCCTTCTGCATTCAAAATTGTTGAAACTGATGCATCAGACATTGGTTATGGTGGCATATTAAAGCAAAAGAAAGATGGCAAAGAACATATCATTGCATTTGCATCAAAGCATTGGAATAATGCTCAACAAAATTATCCTACAATTAAAAAAGAAATTTTAGCAATTGTTTTATGCATTTCTAAATTTCAAGCTGATTTACTAAACCAAAAATTCCTTTTGAAAATTGATTGTAAAGCTGCAAAATCTGTTTTACAAAAAGATGTACAAAACCTTGCATCAAAACATATATTTACCAGATGGCAAGCTATTTTATCTATTTTTGATTTTGATATAGAATATATCAAAGGGAGCTCAAACTCTATTCCAGATTTTCTCACTCGAGAATTCTTGCAGGGAAGATAATATGCCCAGAAAAAAGAAGGAAGAACTCCCAGCACTTCCTCCTCCAGAGGAAAACAAACAAGATAAAGCTGTCTCTCAACAGCAAACAATTTCAGTTGCTTCCAAGCAACTTTCAAAAGATGTGGCTGACCCAAATCAGCCAAGATATCAAACTCCAGCAGACTATGCTATGAAGGGTGTAGAAACCCAAGACCATAACTATCCAGGATCTACAAACGGAGATAGCACTCCTCAAGGAAGAAATTCGTGAAATTAGAGCAAAACAAGACATAGATCGCCTTGTTCTCCAACAGCTTTCTACCCAGCCCGAACAGCCTAGACAAACAGAAACCAAACCAGTTGATCAGGAAGATTTCATCAACTACCTCTCTAGACTTTCCATCCAGAAATGGCATATTAGGGTTACCCTAGTAATCAATAAGTTCTTCACTTTAGATATAGTCGCCTTATTTGATACAGGTGCAGATCTCAATTGTATACAAGAAGGACTCATCCCAACAAAATACTTTGAGAAAACCAAAGAAGCCCTTAGAGCAGCCAATGGCAAAAAATTAGGAATTAGCTTCAAACTCTCTGATGTTGAAGTAAGAACTTCCTTGGAAAATTCTTCTTTGTCAGTCTCAACTTCTTTCTTGTTAGTAAAAGACCTTACTAACTCAGTCATATTACGCACCCCTTTTATCCAAGAAATCATGCCTTTTATGGTCACTAACCAAGGCATTCAAATTGAGTGCATAGGAAATAAGATCCTCCTCCCCTTTGATAAACCTCCTATCAAAAAGGTCTTGTCTACTTTGAAACATAAGGAAGCCCAAATCAATTTCCTCAAAGAAGAAGTAGCATTTCAAAGGCTACAACAACAGCTTCAAGATCCTTCTCTTCAGTCTAAAGTTAAAACTTTAGAAGCCAAAATCCAAAAAGATCTCTGTGCTGATTTACCAACAGCCTTTTGGAATCAAAAGAAACACATAGTCAGACTTCCTTATGAACCTGACTTCGATGAAAAAACCATTCCTACTAAAGCTCGTCCTATCCAGATGAATCACGAGTTAACAATCCATTGCCAAAGTGAGATCAAAGATCTTCTTGACAAACACATTATCTCTCCCAGTAAATCCCCTTGGAGTTGTGCTGCTTTTTATGTTAATAAAAACTCAGAAATTGAGCGAGGTGTCCCTCGTTTAGTCATTAATTACAAACCTTTGAATACAGCTCTCCGTTGGATTAGATACCCTATCCCAAACAAAAAGGATTTACTTCAGCGGCTTTACGCTGCTACTATTTTTTCAAAATTCGATTTAAAATCAGGTTTTTGGCAAATTCAAATTGATCCAAGAGATCGATATAAAACTGCTTTTACTGTTCCATTTGGGCAATACGAATGGAATGTAATGCCATTCGGATTAAAAAATGCTCCTTCAGAATTTCAAAGAATTATGAATGACGTTTTTAATCCTTTTTCAAAATTTATTATCGTTTACATTGATGATGTCTTAGTATTTTCTACTAGCATCGATCAACATTTTAAACATTTGAGAATCTTCTTTAATACCATTAAAGAATATGGCTTCGTTCTTTCAAAAACTAAGTATAGCCTTTTTCAAATTAATATACGATTTTTAGGTCACAATATCCAACAAGGAACTATTGTCCCCATCCAGAGATCAATTCAGTTTGCTGATAAGTTCCCTGATCAAATCTTAGATAAAACCTTATGTTTAAAAGAGTATCTTGACTAATGACCCAAAGGTTATAAATAACCATCTGTAAGCCTACTGAGTAATTTTCTTTGGCAATCCTAGCCATGTTGCTCAGGAACACTACTTACAGTGTAGATCCGGAAGGATCACAGTGCCATTAGTTAAGAATATCCTTGATACATAAGTAAATTTAATAAAAGTGTATGTAAGAGTTCATGTCTTATAGATCTAAATCCAAGATCTAATAATACCTCATAAAAGTAAGTTAAAAACAAGAATAATAATCCCTACTTCCCCCCATGGCTCTGATACCAAGGGTACGGGTACCGAAAGCGAACCCCCTAAATAAAAGGGAAGAAATAAAGGGAAGTAAGGACAGGAAGCAAGTGCAGATTAATTAATTAAGTTAGTTAATTAGGTGGCAGAGCCAACCATATATGATATGAAATGCAAAAAATTAAATATGCAATGCAGTAAAGTAAATCATGCGGTAAGACCGACCATATGCATGAGATTCGCAATATAAAGATCAGAGATAAAATTTAATATAAGAAGATTATATTAAACTTGAAAATATTACAAAGCTAGAGAGATAGAACTCTAACCAATAGAGAGAGAGGGAGGATATTATGAGTGATGTAGTAGAAGTGGTGTGTGTTTTTACAAGTGATAGTGGGGGGTATTTATAGCAAAAAATACATGAAATATCTTGCTAATGCTTGTTGATGTCATGGATGATGTCAACTCTTGCTAATGCTTGTTGATGTCATGGATGATGTCAACTTTATCTTGCTAATGCTTGCTGAGGTCATGAATGATGTCAGCTTTAGTTGATGTCATATTTTGTCATGCTGATGTAATAATTTGTGTGCATCAAAAAATGATGACACCTTGATGTTATGCTTGCGCATTTTGATTATTCCTCTGCAAGTCATAATCAGGGTCTTCTTCTTCGTCTTCTTCTTCTTCTTCTGAATATGGTTGAGACTTCTGGCTGGAGGATCCAGCTTTAAGTTGTTGCAGGATTAATTCCATTTGTTCAATGAAATCTCCTTTATTGCTAGAGCTGGCTAACTATGCAGCTGCTATTGATTTTTGTTGAAAAAATGAGTACTGGGCAGCATCTGTTGGAGACAAATACTTTGGATTCTCTAGGAACCATTTTTCTAAAGCCGGAACATAGGCTTCGGAAGGATTCCAGTTCTTGTACCATTTGGTGTGACCTTGAAGGGCTAACCATGGTAGTCCTTTGTGTCCTTCTGGCTTATGAAATGAAAATTTTTGTGAATAGATCCACGGGAGGTGAAATCTATGGGAAAATTGGAGTAGCATAGGTATCTGTTGTTGACTAAAGAATCTAGTACTGAAGTATTCATATCCTTCTTTAACCAAAGGGGGAAGGATTTCAATCTTGTGTCCATATACAGGCCACCATTGATGTATGAACCACTGAGGAAATTCAGAGACTAATTGTTTACCCCAAAGGATAAACCAAGAGTGTTTTCCTAAGTGATTTTGAAAAGTGAAGGCGTTCATCCAAGCAGCCTTGTAGTCGTAATAATTAAAATATTGAGGTCGAAAAGGTTGGGAAAGTTTTTTATATTTGGTTGGATGTGTCCCCCATTCTTTCGGCGAGATTATTTTATTAATCCACACCGTTGTATGGGTAACATATCCCTGGGTTTGCTTATCTTTGTAGGGTTTGAATAAGCAAGATTTGGTATCCGCAAGGATAAATTCATAAAATTTCTGAGTATGGTAAGGAGTTTTTTGTATGAAATTTGCTGATGAGCTAAGCATCTGACTAGCTACTTCTTGAGGGTTTGAATGCCAAAATTCTGGCTCAATTTGGGTAAGAGGATAGACATTGTCATTTTTAAAGTAGGTTGGTTCCTCAGGGGAGGAACTTTTGAATGAAGAAATTGGTTGTGGCACTGGTGAAGAAAGTGCCTGTTTGGGTGCTGAATACACCGTGCTTGTGCTCTGTGTGTTGGGACTTTTGGCCACCACTGGTGTCTGTGTGGTGCTTTTAGCAGCCACAGAGGAAGAAGAAGATGCGTGGCCTGAGGCCGCCACAGTGGAACATAAATTTTTAAATATAATAAATTGTTTTCTTATTTTAGGATCACTTATGGTTGCTTTAATTCCCATAAGCTTACACCAATTTAAGAAGTCTGTATCTGACCAGGAGTCAGATGATGTTTGTGCAAGTTGATTTTCTTCTTCTTCAACTAAATCTGCCCATTTTTTCGGGCTTTCAATTGAAATTGGTTCTGCCTATTCCAGGAGATATGATGGGTGTATTCCCTTCATAGCATAGTCTGCTGGAGTTTGATATCTTGGCTGATTTGGGTCAGCCACATCTTTTGAAAGTTGCTTGGAAGCAACTGAAATTGTTTGTTGTTGAGAGACAGCTTTATCTTGTTTGTTTTCCTCTAGAGGAGGAAGTGCTGGGAGTTCTTCCTTCTTTTTTCTGGGCATATTATCTTCCCTACAAGAATTCTCGAGTGAGAAAATCTGGAATAGAGTTTGAGCTCCCTTTGATATATTCTATATCAAAATCAAAAATAGATAAAATAGCTTGCCATCTGGCAAATATATGTTTTGATGTAAGGTTTTGTACATCTTTTTGTAAAACAGATTTTGCAGCTTTACAATCAATTTTCAAAAGGAATTTTTGGTTTAGTAAATCAGCTTGAAATTTAGAAATGCATAAAACAATTGCTAAAATTTCTTTTTTAATTGTAGGATAATTTTGTTGAGCATTATTCCAATGCTTTGATGCAAATACAATGATTTGTTCTTTGCCATCTTTCTTTTGCTTTAATATGCCACCATAACCAATGTCTGATGCATCTGTTTCAACAATTTTGAATGCAGAAGGATCAGGGAGAGATAAACAAGGAAGATGTTTAACTTTTAATTTTATTTGCTGGACAACGTTGGTATGAACATTAGTCCATGGAGGAGGAGGCTTTTTCAGTCTATTATGGAGAGGTTTTAGCAAATTGCTAATGCCTGGAATAAAATCAGATACATAATTAACACAACCTAAAAATCTTTGAAGCTGGGTTTTATCTAAGATTTGATCAGGGAACTTATCAGCAAACTGAATTGATCTCTGGATGGGGACAATAGTTCCTTGTTGGATATTGTGACCTAAAAATCGTATATTAATTTGAAAAAGGCTATACTTAGTTTTTGAAAGAACTAAGCCATTTTCTTTAATGGTATTAAAGAAGATTCTCAAATGTTTAAAATGTTGATCGATGCTAGTAGAAAATACAAAGACATCATCAATGTAAACGATAATAAATTTTGAAAAAGGATTAAAAACGTCATTCATAATTCTTTGAAATTCTGAAGGAGCATTTTTTAATCCGAATGGAATTACATTCCATTCGTATTGCCCAAATGGAACAGTAAAAGCAGTTTTATATCGATCTCTTGGATCAATTTGAATTTGCCAAAAACCTGATTTTAAATCGAATTTTGAAAAAATAGTAGCAGCGTAAAGCCGCTGAAGTAAATCCTTTTTGTTTGGGATAGGGTATCTAATCCAACGGAGAGCTGTATTCAAAGGTTTGTAATTAATGACTAAACGAGGGACACCTCGTTCAATTTCTGAGTTTTTATTAACATAAAAAGCAGCACAACTCCAAGGGGATTTACTGGGAGAGATAATGTGTTTGTCAAGAAGATCTTTGATCTCACTTTGGCAATGGATTGTTAACTCGTGATTCATCTGGATAGGACGAGCTTTAGTAGGAATGGTTTTTTCATCGAAGTCAGGTTCATAAGGAAGTCTGACTATGTGTTTCTTTCGATTCCAAAAGGCTGTTGGTAAATCAGCACAGAGATCTTTTTGGATTTTGGCTTCTAAAGTATTAACTTTAGACTGAAGAGAAGGATCTTAATGCTGTTGTTGTAGCCTTTGAAATGCTACTTCTTCTTTGAGGAAATTGATTTGGGCTTCCTTATGTTTCAAAGTAGACAAGACCTTTTTGATAGGAGGTTTATCAAAGGGGAGGAGGATCTTATTTCCTATGCACTCAATTTGAATGCCTTGGTTAGTGACCATAAAAGGCATGATTTCTTGGATAAAAGGGGTGCGTAATATGACTGAGTTAGTAAGGTCTTTTACTAACAAGAAAGAAGTTGAGACTGACAAAGAAGAATTTTCCAAGGAAGTTCTTACTTCAACATCAGAGAGTTTGAAGCTAATTCCTAATTTTTTGTCATTGGCTGCTCTAAGGGCTTCTTTGGTTTTCTCAAAGTATTTTGTTGGGATGAGTCCTTCTTGTATACAATTGAGATCCGCACCTGTATCAAATAAGGCGACTATATCTAAAGTGAAGAACTTATTGATTACTAGGGTAACCCTAATATGCCATTTCTGGATGGAAAGTCTAGAGAGGTAGTTTATGAAATCTTCCTGATCAACTGGTTTGGTTTCTGTTTGTCTAGGCTGTTCGGGCTGGGTAGAAAGCTGTTGGAGAACAAGGCGATCTATGTCTTGTTTTGCTCTAATTTCACGAATTTCTTCCTTGAGGAGTGCTATCTCCGTTTGTAGATCCTGGATAGTTATGGTCTTGGGTTTCTACACCCTTCATAGCATAGTCTGCTGGAGTTTGATATCTTGGCTGATTTGGGTCAGCCACATCTTTTGAAAGTTGCTTGGAAGCAACTGAAATTGTTGGCTGTTGAGAGACAGCTTTATCTTGTTTGTTTTCCTCTGGAGGAGGAAGTGCTGGGAGTTCTTCCTTCTTTTTTCTGGGCATATTATCTTCCCTACAAGAATTCTCGAGTGAGAAAATCTGGAATAGAGTTTGAGCTTCCTTTGATATATTCTATATCAAAATCAAAAATAGATAAAATAGCTTGCCATCTGGCAAATATATGTTTTGATGCAAGGTTTTGTACATCTTTTTGTAAAACAGATTTTGCAGCTTTACAATCAATTTTCAAAAGGAATTTTTGGTTTAGTAAATCAGCTTGAAATTTAGAAATGCATAAAACAATTGCTAAAATTTCTTTTTTAATTGTAGGATAATTTTGTTGAGCATTATTCCAATGCTTTGATGCAAATGCAATGATATGTTCTTTGCCATCTTTCTTTTGCTTTAATATGCCACCATAACCAATGTCTGATGCATCTGTTTCAACAATTTTGAATGCAGAAGGATCAGGGAGAGATAAACAAGGAAGATGTTTAACTTTTAATTTTATTTGCTGGACAACGTTGGTATGAACATTAGTCCATGGAGGAGGAGGCTTTTTCAGTCTATTATGGAGAGGTTTTAGCAAATTGCTAATGCCTGGAGTAAAATCAGATACATAATTAACACAACCTAAAAATCTTTGAAGTTGGGTTTTATCTAAGATTTGATCAGGGAACTTATCAGCAAACTGAATTGATCTCTGGATGGGGACAATAGTTCCTTGTTGGATATTGTGACCTAAAAATCGTATATTAATTTGAAAAAGGCTATACTTAATTTTTGAAAGAACTAAGCCATTTTCTTTAATGGTTTAAAAGAAGATTCTCAAATGTTTAAAATGGCACTCAATTTGAATGCCTTGGTTAGTGACCATAAAAGGCATGATTTCTTGGATAAAAGGGGTGCGTAATATGACTGAGTTAGTAAGGTCTTTTACTAACAAGAAAGAAGTTGAGACTGTGACACGACCCAGAATTCGACTAGGCCGTGCGGGCACCCGACATCCTCCCCTAGACCTGTCGGGCGAACCCTTACTAATTTAATTCGAAAAATAAATATAACAATTCATAAATAAGGACAAGACTTAAAACAAAAACACAGACATACTGATACCTCTAAGCTGTACAAAAGAAATTACAGCTAACTACCCAACATACTAGGTTTAGGGCTATCCAGACTAGACATCTAAGAGTACAAAAGAAGACAAATACCACCTGAAGGGAGCAAACCGCAACTGAAATGATAACCAATAAACTGGTGGCCATCCGAAATAAAAGCTGGCTCACCCTGACAGCTGAAGTCGTCTACGCTCCTTCACAACGTGGCGAACTCAATCCTAGAGCGAACCTGCCGAAACGAAATAGATAGACAAGAAACAAACAACAAACAAGGGTGAGTCAAAAGGACTCAATAAGTGGGGCAGACTAGCCACCTCAAAGAATAGGATAGCTAGCCAGGGAGAAAAGAAACAAATAAACCAGATTTCTCTTATTTAAATTATGAGAAGGCAGAGCCAGATAATAATTAGAAACACGTATGGAATCGCAAACTATTCAATAACCAAGAACGTAATACAGCCAGAACATATAGGTATCCCGAACGCATCAACAATCAGAAATACATCCTGTTGCGGCGTGCAACCTGATCCATATATTCATCCTGTTGCGGCGTGCAACCCGATCCATATATTTATACCGTTTCGACGTGCACCCCGATCCCCGCAACTTAGAATACGAGCCAGAAATATATAGGCAAACTGTAATATGTCCACAACATGGTGTACATACCGCATACATAAAACACAATATAATACACACAATAGTCAGTATGCGGTGCAATGAGATGGGATGAATGCGGCATGATGCAATGCAGTCACATACTCTTGATACCTATCTCCGGCGCGGGACTCTCATCGTCTACCAGGAGATATATGCAATAATGACCCTTCACCGGTGCGGGACTCTCATCGCCAACCGGGAAGTATATGCAATAATGACCCTTCGCCGGTGCGGGACTCTCATCGCCAACCGGGAAGTATATGCAATAATGACCCTTCGCCAGTGCGGGACTCTCATCGCCAACCGGGAAGTATATGCAATAATGACTCTTCGCCGGTGCGAGACTCTCATCGCCAACCGGGAAGTATATGCAATAATGACCCTTCGCCGGTGCGGGACTCTCATCGCCAACCGGGAAGTATATGAAATAATGACTCTTCGCCGGTGCGGGACTCTCATCGCCAACCGGGAAGTATATGCAATAATGACCCTTCGCCGGTGCGGGACTCTCATCGCCAACCGGGAAGTATATGCAATAATGACTCTTCGCCGGTGCGGGACTCTCATCGCCAACCGGGAAGTATATGCAATAATGATGGCCAAAGTACAATGCTCAGATTCCCAATGCAATAGCAATAGCAGGACATAATATATAATATAAAATGTAAATCCAAAGCTAAGGCGTAATGAGTACGCCTATCGGCAGCTACACACGTAAGGAACACGTGGTAGAAAATCCACGAGGCCAAGTGCCTCCAAAGAAATGGATATAAACACTTACCTCTCTCAAAAGTTAACATTGCGACCAACAACCGCGTTATTCTTTGAATTCATTGCCAAACGATCCCACTGTGGTCAATAAACAAAAAAATATATCACATTAGGCTAAATGCTTCATTCCTCACATCTTAGGGCAATCCAGGTAGGAACCTGATACCCTATTCGCATACGCAATACGCAGGACAGGCCTATATACAGGGTTCAAAGTTCCATAACCAAACCCTAAATAAATTATATTTATATGTTGCCCATAATTCCCTGAGTACGAATATATAATCAATTTCATTATCGGGGTCCATTTGACCCTTCAAACTATCAATTTACGTCATTAGGGCGATGTCTAATATCCCTATTTTTACCGTAAAAATATATTCAAACATACGTAATAAACTCAAATAATATATTAGGATCATTACCTGAATGTTTCAGGGTGAAAATTCTACTTTTCTCCGGCCCATTTTCTTATTTTCTGGCATTTTTTCCACTGCGTCATCTCACTTTCTCTGTTTAACGTTTCTGTATCGAAATCCCTCTGTTTCTGTATTTCATTCGTCCATAGCATATATGCTAAGGACCACCGCCCACTTTATTCCTTTTGTCTTTTTCTATTTTTTTTTTTTGTTTTCTTTTATTATATTTTCTTTTCTTAACGAAAATTAAAACGGTGCCCTACAATATTCGAAATAATTCCAACTTTTGCATACCAAATATACAAAATATATGTAACATACTCGCGAAGGCGGATCTCAAATTGGACTCCCGAAACTCAAGATGCGAATTTAAATGAAAAGAAGTCAAATTATTTAACTTTCGGCATTTTAGCGGAAACTAGCCGAACAACATCGAAATTCACTTTCGAAAGTTCACAAAAGTCATAAATAATCATACGAACCCAACGGCTCTTTCGGATTTCGAATCGGAGCTCATTCGGCAAAAACCGAGCTCGAAAATCTCTTTTTAATATTTATTGCCAATAAAAACTGAAACCTTCTTCCGATGCCTACCAAACGAGGTCTGATTTAGCTCAAATTTTACAGACAGGTCCTAATGGACATTATGAATATTTTAAAATTATCGGCACCCCAATCAGAGTCCTAACTTCCGAAACGACTGACCGAGGTCGTTTCATTCTCCTCCACTTAAACTCTCGTTCGTCCTCGAACGAGCCTAAATCTAAAGCAAGATTCACACTGATAACGAAAGAACTTGCACGACCTTCATGAAATTCTCCACGGCTATTATTTCCTGATTACAGGATCAGAATTATAACACGCATACCGAACTTTTGGAATAAAATATATCTGGATAATATGATAATACCGTATCACAGCTTATTCTGACTAAGCTGATCCTTCCTCGATTACGAGAAGAGAGTTCTACATTTTCGAAGAAAAGATACATGGAACTTTGAATGGGTCAACATGATTCAGCCGATAATTACCTCTTCGATATAGAACAGGTCGATGAAACTAAGAATTAGCTTACGCTTCAGCAACGCCTTAGAGATTTAATATTATGATTCAGTATTTGGAGGAAGACTCCTCCACTTAAAGCACACACTCATGCAGCTATTTGAATAGGAATAACCATCCTCGCACAGTCTGCTGGACTAAAGAAGATTTACCTAAAAGCTGAACATAGGCAGACCTAAGCTACCAACTATCCTTTTGAGTTGCCAAAAAGCTGCAACTCTCGAGTTCACAACTCCATACCTTTGCCGTAAACACCACCGCTTAATGGATGGTACTTCTATATAGAAATTTCGGCAGAGTTTCCCCTGAAACTGGATGATCCGCAAAACAGAACCAGCACTACTATACATGGGAATAGATACCCGGATAAACTGATAACATAAACATGTTAAGCGGATAACAAGATGAGACAACTGGATGACATAGCAAATCCGCAGATAGAATGTCTGGACAGCACCACTGTCCTGATTTTCAACCTAAACAATAATATGCTTACCCGGTTACCTTGACATACACTCTGGCTCAACACAGGGAACATCATAAGCGGCTACCAATCGCCCAAGCTCACTAGTGCCGAACAAAGAAGAAATGGAAATGGACCGAGGATAGAAATAATCAGAGCTTCAGGAAGCTCATCTTCTTATTTGCTTGGCTACCAAAGCTAGACTACTTACGAGTCAAAGTGGCCCAAGAGTCACAATTGAAGAAATAGATATTAAATAAGCTCTTATGGAACAACATCCATGCCAATTTAATCTCCCAATAAGAATAAAACTCTGACACTTTACCAGAAGACCCTTTTATAACCCAGATAAGCTCAAAGGATAACATACTTTACTAGCGTTTTGAACCAAGAGGATATACGTATATCGAATATTACTTACTAATCACTTTGCACAGGAAGAAACGACAACACTTTCTGACGGTGACGAATTAGGATCCCATTATCCTACCAACATTGAATTTCGAGGAGAGAGGTAAACTGAATTGACATAATAACAGAAGGTGGCGTAACAAGATGCCAAGCAGGCAATAGCAATACTCACCGTCAAATCTCTCATATTTAGATCAGATAAACTAGTAGGGTTTCATAAATGCCAGGAATAAATCATATCCGAAACTCACCCCTCCACCGCAACCGATTCTTAATGAAAACGACATCCAAGGAAACTATCGAAACATGATAAGACACACCATTCCAGATCGATCGAAAGAATCAAATCTTACTCACATTTAAGAGAAGAAGAGATCTCAGGGTCTACTATATCGGATACCTCAGCATCCTGCCAGACAAGCAGTTCATAGAACTGCCTCTGCATCTAAGCCGAGCCGCTACCCTGATACTTACTTCTAAAAGAACCACTACTACCACGCTCTCGACCTCTATCAGATGAGGGCATATCTCTGGTTGATTAAGATCTAAATGAAATTCCTTGTGACTGTGCAGATGCCTGATGACAAGAGAAAAGACGACTGCCTACTCGTCGGAACAAGGGAAAACTCATCAAAGGATAACCAGACTCACGATACTGATAACACCTTTTCGCTGCAAACGGAAGCTGGGAAGATTGTTGATAGCTATGAAGAGAAGACTGAATCTGATCTTGACGAGCTACTGGCACACTCTAAGAATCACATAACACAAGCCGAGATAAACTGGAAGGTGACCTCCCAAAATAATCAGAACTTTTACCTACAAATGAGGTAACATGGTTGCCCACCAGGGCCTCAGAATTTCTTGCTCCCTCGATCTGACTTGTCTTGCTCTAACCTTAGGTATGCCTCATACCTTCGAGCAATATCAACAACAACATCAAATGAAATCCCGACCTCAATCTCTTGAGCTATCTAGGATTTCAGGGAAAAAAGAAAGGTTATCAATAAATCTTTGAATCTCTCGAAAGGCTCATGAGCTAGTTCAAATGCATTCGGCCATTTTATAGAATTCAATCTTATATTCTGAAACCAACAGGCTAATCGACAGGCTACCCTGTCAAATCCACTCGAACTGGTAACACTTTTCATCTCGCTCGCTACTCGAAAGGAACTTTTCCACGAATCTTGAAGAAAAATCGAACCAAGTTAGCTAATAAAAGAGCGGCCCACCAATTCAAGGCTGGATCCTGAAACTGGAAAGAAGAATAATCAACACCATACCGCTTGATATAATCAAGAGCCTGCAGGATACGCTGACATCATTTTATTTTTAAAAAAAAACTTACACAGGGATTATTTGATGCATGGCCTGGGAATATCGGGATGTTCAACCACGTAAAATAACATACCCTCTTTGGGCACTCAAATCTAACCGTTACCTCGGCTGGCTAACCAGCCAGAACACTTGGTGGCGCAACACATGCTGCTTCTAGAACATAATTCACTGCAGCAATATTAAGAACTGGAATAGGAACTCTCTAAGTCCGAACATCTGCATATACGGCGACTTGATAAGCTGCCTAGCGAATAATAGGTTCTTGCATTATATGCGTTGCCAAGATCCTCGTAAAAACATCGTAGAGAGCCTAGGGAACCGCAAGGCCCTGCTCCCTTGCCCATCGCGAGCTCTTATAGCTAGGACCTCCATAACTAGATCGTCAGCACGATCAAAACACTCAGGGCTTCGTATGTTCTAACCCCCGGCCAGACTGCTTCGTCCTGAACTCATACCATTTGCTGATTTATCGCACGAGTGTTTCACAATTACCATGTAGGAATTAACGAAAATACTTTTGTATCCTAGACTGACGCACGATCAGAAAAGAAGGAAGTGAAACTTCCTAAATGCCATCATAGCCCCTCGTAGATAAGTACGGACGTCTACGTACCCATCAGCGAGACTCTACTAGACACTGTCTTAGTCTGGATAGACTCTAAACTGGGCTCTGATACCAACTGACACGACCCAGAATTCGACTAGGCCGTGCGGGCACCCGACATCCTCCCCTAGACCTGTCGGGCGAACCCTTACTAATTTAATTCGAAAAATAAATATAACAATTCATAAATAAGGACAAGACTTAAAACAAAAACACAGACATACTGATACCTCTAAGCTGTACAAAAGAAATTACAGCTAACTACCCAACATACTAGGTTTAGGGCTATCCAGACTAGACAACTAAGAGTACAAAAGAAGACAAATACCACCTGAAGGGAGCAAACCGCAACTGAAATGATAACCAATAAACTGGTGGCCATCCGAAATAAAAGCTGGCTCACCCTGACAGCTGAAGTCGTCTACGCTCCTTCACAACGTGGCGAACTCAATCCTAGAGCGAACCTGCCGAAACGAAATAGATAGACAAGAAACAAACAACAAACAAGGGTGAGTCAAAAGGACTCAATAAGTGGGGCAGACTAGCCACCTCAAAGAATAGGATAGCTACCCAGGGAGAAAAGAAACAAATAAACCAGATTTCTCTTATTTAAATTATGAGAAGGCAGAGCCAGATAATAATTAGAACACGTATGGAATCGCAAACTATTCAATAACCAAGAACGTAATACAGCCAGAACATATAGGTATCCCGAACGCATCAACAATCAGAAATACATCCTGTTGCGGCGTGCAACCTGATCCATACATTCATCCTGTTTCGGCGTGCAACCCGATCCATATATTTATACCGTTTCGACGTGCACCCCGATCCCCACAACTTAGAATACGAGCCAGAAATATATAGGCAAACTGTAATATGTCCACAACATGGTGTACATACCGCATACATAAAACACAATATAATACACACAATAGTCAGTATGCGGTGCAATGAGATGGGATGAATGCGGCATGATGCAATGCAGTCACATACTCTTGATACCTATCTCCGGCGCGGGACTCTCATCGTCTACCAGGAGATATATGCAATAATGACCCTTCACCGGTGCGGGACTCTCATCGCCAACCGGGAAGTACATGCAATAATGACCCTTCGCCGGTGCGGGACTCTCATCGCCAACCGGGAAGTATATGCAATAATGACCCTTCGCCGGTGCGGGACTCTCATCGCCAACCGGGAAGTATATGCAATAATGACTCTTCGCCGGTGCGGGACTCTCATCGCCAACCGGGAAGTATATGCAATAATGACCTTTCGCCGGTGCGGGACTCTCATCGCCAATCGGGAAGTATATGCAATAATGACTCTTCGCCGGTGCGGGACTCTCATCGCCAACCGGGAAGTATATGCAATAATGACCCTTCGCCGGTGCGGGACTCTCATCGCCAACCGGGAAGTATATGCAATAATGACTCTTCGCCGGTGCGGGACTCTCATCGCCAACCGGGAAGTATATGCAATAATGATGGCCAAAGTACAATGCTCAGATTCCCAATGCAATAGCAATAACAGGACATAATATATAATATAAAATGTAAATCCAAAGCTAAGGCGTAATGAGTACGCCTATCGGCAGCTACACACGTAAGGAACACGTGGTAGAAAATCCACGAGGCCAAGTGCCTCCAAAGAAATGGATATAAACACTTACCTCTCTCAAAAGTTAACATTGCGACCAACAACCGCGTTATTCTTTGAATTCATTGCCAAACGATCCCACTGTGATCAATAAACAAAAAAATATATCACATTAGGCTAAATGATTCATTCCTCACATCTTAGGGCAATCCAGGTAGGAACCTGATACCCTATTCGCATACGCAATACGCAGGCCAGGCCTATATACAGGGTTCAAAGTTCCATAACCAAACCCTAAATAAATTATATTTATATGTTGCCCATAATTCCCTGAGTACGAATATATAATCAATTTCATTATCGGGGTCCATTTGACCCTTCAAACTATCAATTTACGTCATTAGGGCGATGTCTAATATCCCTATTTTTACCGTAAAAATATATTCAAACATACGTAATAAACTCAAATAATATATTAGGATCATTACCTGAATGTTTCAGGGTGAAAATTCTACTTTTCTCCGGCCCATTTTCTTATTTTCTGGCATTTTTTCCACTGCGTCATCTCACTTTCTCTGTTTAACGTTTCTGTATCTAAATCCCTCTGTTTCTGTATTTCATTCGTCCATAGCATATATGCTAAGGACCACCGCCCACTTTATTCCTTTTGTCTTTTTCTATTTTTTTTTTTTTGTTTTCTTTTATTATATTTTCTTTTCTTAACGAAAATTAAAACGGTGCCCTACAATATTCGAAATAATTCCAACTTTTGCATACCAAATATACAAAATATATGTAACATACTCGCGAAGGCGGATCTCAAATTGGACTCCCGAAACTCAAGATGCGAATTTAAATGAAAAGAAGTCAAATTATTTAACTTTCGGCATTTTAGCGGAAACTAGCCGAACAACATCGAAATTCACTTTCGAAAGTTCACAAAAGTCATAAATAATCATACGAACCCAACGGCTCTTTCGGATTTCGAATCGGAGCTCATTCGGCAAAAACCGAGCTCGAAAATCTCTTTTTAATATTTATTGCCAATAAAAACTGAAACCTTCTTCCGATGCCTACCAAACGAGGTCTGATTTAGCTCAAATTTTACAGACAGGTCCTAATAGACATTATGAATATTTTAAAATTATCGGCACCCCAATCAGAGTCCTAACTTCCGAAACGACTGACCGAGGTCGTTTCAGACTGACAAAGAAGAATTTTCCAAGGAAGTTCTTACTTCAACATCAGAGAGTTTGAAGCTAATTCCTAATTTTTTGCCATTGGCTGCTCTAAGGGCTTCTTTGGTTTTCTCAAAGTATTTTGTTGGGATGAGTCCTTCTTGTATACATTTGAGATCTGCACCTGTATCAAATAAGGCGACTATATCTAAAGTGAAGGACTTATTGATTACTAGGGTAACCCTAATATGCCATTTCTGGATGGAAAGTCTAGAGAGGTAGTTGATGAAATCTTCCTGATCAACTGGTTTGGTTTCTGTTTGTCTAGGCTGTTCGGGCTGGGTAGAAAGCTGTTGGAGAACAAGGCGATCTATGTCTTGTTTTGCTCTAATTTCACGAATTTCTTCCTTGAGGAGTGCTATCTCCGTTTGTAGATCCTGGATAGTTATGGTCTTGGGTTTCTGTGAAGGAAACCTATTGAGAATGTCGGTAATATTGTAAGTATTAGCTATTTGAGGGTGATTTGGAAAGGTACTTGAAGATATGGAAGGCTTATCTATGGTTCGTTTGAACTGCTCTAGATAATGTTTCTTTTGGTCAGAATTTTCAAGATTACTAATAAGCTCAAGGAGGAGATCTTGTTCTTCAGAGAGAACATTAATCTCGGGTTGGCTATTTTGGTCTTCTTGGCTAGATTCGGACGGAGATGATTGTACATCATCATCTTCAAGTTGGTTGAATTGCTGTTCAAGTTCATCATCAGCAATATCAGAAGCATCACTATCTTCTAGTAGGAGTTGTTCTATTTGGTTAAGAATAGACTCATCTAGTTCAAGGTTTCTAACTTTGTTAGCTAATTTGCAGTATTTGGCGATATGTCCAGTTCTGTTACACCTGTAACATTTGTCAGAATTTGGAGGTTTGAAACCTGGTGCTTTAGGTTTATTGGGTAGAGCTGGTAGAGCTTTGTTTTTGGAGTAGGAAGGTTTTGTTTTTCTGTACTTGGGTGTAGATGGTCTGTTTGTTGGGACGGCCTCCTTATCTTTAGCCTTTCGTCTTTTATGAGGCTTCTTCTCACAAGGAGGGATACCAAATTGTTCACAGAAACTTCCTAAATCTCTTCGAGTTTGAGCTCTATCTTTGGCTAATTGTCTCAATATCTTATCTTGTCGACAGATTTTGAGAGCAACTTGTTGAATAAGACTGGTAAGTTGACCATAGGTGATTTGATCATAAGGAATAATATCACCAGTGTATTGACTTTGGAGTTCCTCTTTGACTAAATCTCTAAGAGACTTAGGCAGGCCATCTAGGAATTTTTCTTTCCAATATGGGAGGTTTCCATCTGGTTTTTCATATATCCTGGTAAGAAAGGAATCTTTATACCACCTAAAATCAGAGAGGGTTTTACACTTAAGATTGTTAAGTATTTCAAAAGATCTTTCTCTGAAAATACCTGGACTACCTATGAAAGTTTTGATAATGGTGTAAATTAGGGTGTTGGTTGAATCAGGAATAGCTTGGCCATCTTTCAGGATTGGTTCCCCTGTTGGATCAATTCTAACGCTGTAGAAGATCTTTTGATGATCTTCCTCGCTAAGATGGGTATCCCACCAGCCCTTAAGTTGACCTGTAAAACCTGCTACTAATATGTGGGTAGTAAGCTGATCACTACAGTTATGAGAAGTTCTATATGCAGTGGCTACCATAGTCATCTGCTGCAATTTGGACAAAATATTATATTCGGAGCAACCATCTATGTTCCACTCATAGATGCTGTTGGCATTGTAGTTGTTCTGCATGACGCTAGGTTTTTCTTCTAAAATCATGTCAGGATGGGTAGCTCTAGGGTAATAGAGTTTTTGGGGTTGTCGCCAGTTGGAGGATCCTGTTCTAAGAGGAGCAACTTCTAGAGAAGGATCAGGATGAAATTGATCAGAATGTGTTTGGGATTCTCGATCTGTATCTACCTCACGAAGAACACCTATAGAAGCATCTTTAACCATAGACTCTTTGGTTGCAGAGTCTTGAATGACAAAAGTTTTCTCTATTTCAGAGATTCTACGTTGAAGGTCAGAAAGTTGGGGGAAACTTTTGGATTGGTGACTCTGAAGTTCATTAGCAAAAGTTCTAAGAATCTCATAAGGTTTAAATAGTGGAATTGAAGATGTTTCTACTGGCTTAGAACTAGTAGATGCTGAAAAAGATGGTTTCGAAATCAAATATTCACCAAGAGTTTGTAAATACTTGTTTGTATAATTATTTTGTTCACAGATATTTTTAATATCTTTGCTTGTGAAAGGTTCACTCTCAGGTTTTACTTTGAAAGGAATAGCTAGCACTTGGAATTTGCCATGATTTGTTGAAAATCCTTGTGGTGGAGGAAGTTCAGAGATGACTTCTTCTCCTGTTGAAGTTTTCCAAATTTTTGAAACATTAATAGATTTAGAAAAAGGAAATTCTATATGGTGGTATTCAGCATAGGCTTCAAACCACTCAAAGAAATCAATTTGCTCTTGAATCGAGTCCAAGGATTCATAATAAATTTTTTGAAGATTTTTTCTTTCATTTCCTTGAAAGTTGTTAAAAAACCATGTTCTCTTAAAAAGGTTTTCAGGAGAGTAAAATTCAGTCCTGAGTTTTTCTTTATCAATTTGAAAATCTTTTTCTAAAACACCTAATTCAGCACCTAGAGATGAATATGTAGGAGACTGAGGTCTTTCAAAGTTAACTTCAGTTGGAGGTGTTTCCACTGAGTATTCTGCTTGAGGAATCCTAGATTCGAAGTTAACGGTTTCGATTCTAGAAGGAAATGAGGAGACAGAATGTCTAGCAGATTGGGTCTCAGACTGTGCTAAAGGCGAGGAAGGTATTCTTTGACTATGAGACCTTCGGAAGGAAATAGTTACAGATCCTGAAGGAAACTGTTGGATCTGGGATACATTTGTATTTTCTGGCTTCTGGGCTGGGGTAGCATCTTGCAAAAGCCAATTTTGAGGTAAAGAAACTTGATTCCAAGATATAGGTCTTGGAACTGACAAATGGGATCTTTGAAGATCTGTTTGGAAGAGAACAGTTTCTCCTTTGTGAAGTGTTTTCATGGCTCCAGAATTGAAAGCTGAATTCATAGCTTTGTATTGGATTCTATAGATAATTGCAACTGGAAGAGATCCAGTTTTGGTTTTATAATTGGATGTCTTGACATTTAATGTCAAGGAGTCTAGTATATTCCTATCTTTAAGGGATACAGTAAAGTTGGGAAAGCAGTCAAAATAAATTGGTCCATTACAAAGACTGGTTTCTACCATTCCTAGAAGAGAATCGTTGAAGTCTAGAAATCTAGAATCCCTAAGGCAGAGGAGGAGAGATGTATCTAGTCCTTCTCTAGAAAGAGGTTTAGCTGCAATTTGTACTAAACCAAAATGAAGATAGTTGTACTTTTTTCTATATTTTTCTATAGATTTTGGGTTTAAAAGCTTGATGTCCTCATGATCTGACTCAAGAGGAATAGTTTGTTCGATGGTTGAAATGTGGTAGTCACTTGTCAAATTCCATCTAGACTTATAAATTGTAGACTGAGGATGTTTAGGAATTTTCCAGTCGTCAATTGATTGCTGTAAATCAGTAAAACTAACCTCTTCTTTGAGTTTAGAATTTGAAGAGGAAGAGGAGGATGTAGATCTAGAAGAGGGAGGAAAAGAATTTTTAGTGGAGGAAGAGAAAGGATGGAAGAATGCCATAGTAAGATCTGCACAGAAGATTTTAAAAACAATTATAACTTAAATGCTTCCTGTTCTTGGATCTAGAGACCAACGGGTTCCATAAGGATAATATTCAAGTTCTTAACTCAATAGTATGAGGAAAAATTAGATTTAGAAGTTAGAAATATAAGTACATGTTTTCTTTATATATATATATATATATATACATATATATATATATATATATATATATATATATATATATATATATATATATATATATATATATATATATATATATTAATTGCCTGCTTTCTAGTGCATATTTTGTTCAAATAGTTAAATTATCCCTTTAAGTTAAATTACATCCAATTATGTAAAAATGAGGGACAAAATTGGGTAACAACACTATCACGCTTCTTTCACTTCCTAACTGCTTGCGTTAGCACTCAGCAAGTGGGGGGACTGACTGTGTGAAAAAAAATACGCCACCTATTGTTTCGGGGATACGAGCCCAGCTAGCGAGGCTATACTTATCCTACAAGTCACCAGGCACTGAGAATGTATGCCCGCTCGTAAAGTCAACGACCATTTAGGCGGTTTTGTCACAGGGCGCAGGGCACACATCCCATCGCCTAGGGTTTACAGTCTCTTAGTTGGTGTTTAGTATACCACCGCCTTGAGTTGTAGGTCCATGGCCTTATTAGTATTTGTATTTTCCTTATTTAGGACTGGGTATCACTACTATAAATACCTCTCCTTACATTGTATTGAACGCGAGACACAATTCGCCACCGAGCTCGGGTACTCTCAAGGAATAAGAATTACTTCGCTTTCTCTATTATTTGTTGCTTAATTACTTGTCTTTATCTTCTTTGTATTTACTTACTTTTCCATTGTAATTTACCGTATTGCTTGTGACTTCATTCATAATTAATTGCTTAACCTAGACGTACAAATTAGGCATAAACATCCATGTTGAGCCTGCGGTTAGGAACGGATGCTGGAGAGTCGTTTACGGGCGTTTGTCCTCGCGGGGATGTTGGCCTCTGAGATGCTCCTGCGAACATCGCTCATAATTACTTTCGCGTGGTTGATCGCCTTCGCCGTCGCTTCCTACATGGATTGGATCCTTGGCAGGATCCTTCGGCTGCATAGTAGGATCGCTAGGATCATGTGCGGACTTGTATGCTACGTTGGTAGTGCTCTTTAGGATGTCGTCTTTGTTGTCTTGACATGACTCGCCTTTTCCTTCGTAGGGTACATACAATTGCTTGGGCCCCATGATGGGCGTCAAACTGTTTATGCCTAAAATTGGACATTTAGGTTAAACAATTGAATTCATAATAGGGTTACAAGCAATACAGTAAACACGATGGAAAAAGTAAGTAAATAGAGAGAAACGTAACGAACAAGAAAGTAAATAATATTATTCTTTGAGAATAGCCGGATTCGGTGTGAATCATTTGATGTACAATACAATGTAAGGAGGGGTATTTATAGTAGAGATTTACCCAGCCCTAATTATGATAAAATGCAAAGACTAATAAAGGCTATTGGCCTATAAACTCAAGGCGATGGTATATATGGAACCCTAACTAGGAGACTGTAATCCCTAAGGCGGCAGGATGTATTCCTTGCGTCCTAGGCTCGTACCGTCGAACTGTCGTAACTCGAGGAGCAGACGTGTATCCTTGGTGCCCTGTGACATGTAAGATAAGTCTAGTCTCGCCAATTGGACTCGTATCCCCATAATAATAGGTGGCGTCTTTTTGCCCACACATTATATACATAACTCTAAAATAAATTTTTAGCCAAATGTTATAATTGAAAGTAATCTATACTTCGCAGTGGAAATTATAGCAGCAAGTTGAAATTTACGCCAAATGTTCTTTGCACACACAATTACATCAATAATCTGAAATTCTAAGTTAAAGAATTCTTTAACTTAACCAGAACAAGCATGAAATTCAACTTGAATAGGAAAAGAATTTAATATTCTTAGTGCAATTCACTATCAGATTTGAAATTGATCTTGAAAAGAATGTTTTAATGAATAACATCAATGCAAAATCAAACTCTTTACATAATTTAACATTTGACCAAATATAAATTTTAACTTTAATTGGAAAATTTGTACTAAAACAGCTTCAGTGTAATTAGGAGATAAAGAAGCTGAGAAAAAATCCAAAAGTGCATTAACAACAATGAGAATCTAAATTTAACTTGAATAGGTAAATATTTTAAGAGCGAAATACACCAGTTAGAAAATAGCCAAATTTTAAAAAAAAAATTAAAAAAATTTGAAATCTAACATGAACAGGAAATTATTTTAAGAATGATTACACCAATTCCTTCTATAGCAATGCACCAAAAAAAAAAAAAAAAAGAGTTAACAATTTATAATTTTTATCAATTAAGATATATTAGCACATAACAAAAAATAATGTATGACTACGTACTAGGATTAAACTTCAAGTAAAGTGTCAAACTATCAATATTTCAAGTCAAAACAAATATTTTTGATAAATAATTATAAAGAAGAAATATCATCATATGATTTAATAAGTCATAGTCGAATTACCTAAAAAAAGAAAAAGTTACATGTCCACTAGTGATGTTATCATGTTAATTTAATCTATTCGATGTAACAAAGATGGGGTTTAATTTGTCCCACTTATTTTGATTATCAAAAGATAATTTGTCTAAAATTTCAAGTTTGAAAATACATGATTCCCTAAATATTATTAGATCACTGGATACAGAAATTGCATAATTTACATACGTAAATTGTTTCGTAACAAAAAAGAAGATATATATTATCAAAACCAAAAGTACCGCCCCATATACATGATTATACACTAGATTTAAGAAATCTTTATCTATAGACTGCACATCGCTTCCTCGTTTGCAAACATGAAACAAACCCGAAATTTAGTATGTGAAGTGAAAATAAAAACATCTAGACTCAGACGACAAGAAAATTTAAATAGAAAATGATAACAAATGAAACTGAGAAGAAAGTCGAAAGTAATATTTTGTGATTGTAAATTTATACAACTGAGAGCGGTGAGAAAAGGATAAGATCACATTTTATACTCTGGGATAAAAGCGAGAGGATTCAAATCAATTCTTAATGAAGTGGAATTCGTTTCATTCTTTAAGAGAAGGAAAAAGATAAAGCGAGAGATTCAGATCAAGTTGTGATGAAATAGAATTTGCTTCATCCCTTAAAAGAAGGCATAAAGATCTTTTAGTTTTTCGTAAAAGAAATAAAGACTCAGAGTTGTTAATATGTAACTAGTGGCTATAAATATGCGGATACAGAAAATAATTATTTATATTAACTATAAAAAGTAAAATGTACTTAATGCTAGATTAGGATATAATCAAACATATTATGGGCTTGCATGTACTAGTCAAAATTTATAAGAATTTGATGGCACTAGTCGACGATAAAAGTTACAATTGAAAGTTCTATAGTTTTTTCAATGAAAATGGCTTAGACATATATCAATTTGCAGTTAATATGAACGCAATAAGAGTTAAATCATCTAAAAGTTTGGATAAAGTTGTGTTACACAGATAATCCAACTTTGTCCCAAAAGAGAAATTTATCAAAGTACAGAAAAAAAATTGGTTTTGTTTACTAGATATCATCATAACAATGAAAAAGCAGTTTTTTTGTCGTTTCTATTAATTAAATTATTGGAAAACAAACAAATAAGGGATCTGGATGATTGGGTACTGATATATTGTTTAGCCCAGATAATGAAACACGTATTGGCCCAACAAATATGATATAGAATTAGGGGTGTTTATCGGTCGGTTCGGTTCGGTTTTGCATCTTATCGGTTTGGATTATCGATTTTCGGTTTTTAAAAGTGCTAAACCAATAACCGAACCAATAAGCTATCGGTTATAGGTTTTCGGGTTATCGGTTTTAGGTTCTTATCGGTTCGGTTTCCGGTTTAACCATTAAGAAACTTAGGCCTAACAAGTATTAAAAAAAAAAAAACCTCTTAAACGATTGCATCCAATACAAAATCGGCTTATTTTCACAGAGAATTCAAATGCCTCTCATGGCATTCGTCATATTCAAAAAAGCAACCAACAACAGATTCAAATATACTTCATTATTCTATAAACTAATATAGGAGGCAAGGAATGAAATAGTAAATCAATGGTTGAAATAGATGAGGCGACTTGAAAGCTACACAAGTAAAAGAAGACTAGAGTTTGAGGTTTCGAAATTCCAACTAATAGTAATTAAGTATACTACTTTTATGCACATAAGCGCAACATAGTAAATTTGAAAACTTTATTGGGTTATCGGTTTAACCAATAAGAAAATGTACAAAACCGACAACCGAACCGATAACCCAATAAAAAATTTTACAAACCGTTAAATAACCGATAACCCGATAACCCAATATTTATAAACCATTAACTTTTTATCGGTTTAAACCGAAAAATGAACACCCCTAATATAGATTGTTGCCAATTTTGTCTATTATGTTACAACACTCTTTATCCCAATTTATATGATACATTTTTATTTTTTGTCAGTCCTAAAAAAATGACACTTTCTACATTTAGTAACAGTTTAACTTTTTGAGACAATTCATAAGCACACAAATTTTTAGTAAAAATTTGGCCCAATAACTTGTTCGCTCCGCGCTAAATGAAAACTAGCCAATGTTTCAAACACTTTAGAAACTAGCAAAATCCCATTATTTTATACTGGAATAACTTAATATGAAATCCCAGAGAAAAATATTAGGATTTTGAACATGTTAGTTCAAAAGTCCCTTTACAAAATACTGAGACTTCAAATATGAAATTCCAATAAAATTTACTAGAACTTAGCAAAATTTGTTGGATTTAGCTGGGTTTAGTTCAAAATCTCAGACTTCACTTCAAATATGAAGCTCAAGTGAAATTTCGTGGAACTTTGAACTAAACCCCAGTAAAATTTGATGGATTTTGCTGGGGGTTAGTTCAAAATCTCAGATGTTTGTACTGTAACTAGTTTTAAAAAAAATGTGTATAAGTGTACGCGAGATAATTTGGCTACTCCTCGATTAATTCTAAAACATTGGATAAAACTCACTTAGGGCGTCCAAAATTGGCTAGTTATCAATTTTTCACAAATTTTTTAGGTTTATATTGAACCATAAATTTCGTAAAAATTTCGTGCAGGGGCCTGTTTGGCGCGCGTTAATTGATTTGTAGCCGTCAAAAACAAACTCGCTGAGAAATAGCCATCTCCGGACAAATCCCAGTATAAATACTGGGGCCTTGAACAAGTTTTTGTTCAAGGCCCCAGCATTTTGTTATGGGACTTTGTATAAAGCTTCAGTCCCATAACAAAATACTGGGTTTGTTCAAAGCCCCAGCATTTTGTTATGGGACTGAAGCTTTATATATAAAGTCCCATAATAAAATACTTAGGCTTTGAACAAGCCCCAGTATTTTGTTATGGGATTAGTCTGGGATGTTTTTCAAACACTAATGGAGCTTAAGTGCGCGCGCGAATTTTTAGCTATTCTTTAGTGAATTTGGAAATGGTGGATAGTCCCCAATGAGCGCGTCCAAAAATGGCTAGTGATCAAAATTTCCTATCTAGCCAACCACCTTCACATTAATTGGAAAAGAGAGGTACACTTATAACTCACCCAAATTTAATCCAAATAATCCGCCCTTCTACCACGTTGAAGGTATTATCCAACCTAAGATTTTTGGCTAATCTTGGCTTATGAGCACTTCATTTATACACGTTTTGTTTTATCAAATGTAGAGATAAACTAAAGAGTGCTTGTAAGTTTATAAAACTCCTAACGGAGCTACATGTCATATTTTAGCATTAAAAAGTCGTAAACTGTATTACAATAAACCAAGATATAAAGATGCTAAACAATCAATTTTCAATTTCACCAATAGAAAAGTATCAGCTAACTTGTAAGTAATGGTGTTTGAATTTTGTACACAAACATGAGTCATGACTATGGTCTCTGTTAGCCCAATCACAAAAAGGGTGTGAAAGAATGAGTCCACAGGGTTAGTGATGGAGTACACCTGGGGACAAAAATAAATGTCTCGTCTATGGTTGATTTCGAAAAGCTATACAACAGCATTGAAGGAATGGAAAAGAATATGTGAGCAACTACTTTGCTCCTCAAGATTACAAGGCCCTTAAACTAGCTGGATGAACCTGAAAAGACAAACATAATCAGAATCAGATTGTAAGAAGTCAAGGTGTAAGATAGTTCAGCGCAGAGGTGAACGGAACAACTGAACCCATTAGCTTCCACATAACTGTGTGAAAGCAGTTAATAAATTTCAACAAATATTATTATCTGAGCCAATATTCTCAAAAGTACGGTGAGATCAGTGCTAAGAACCTGAGAAGTTACACTCATAAAGTTCAAATCTTGCATATGCCTCTAGCTTGGAGAAACCTTAACTTGAAAGAGGAAAATAAGACAATGAAAACTGAATGGAAGGTAAACAAATATGCGAGTCTTTCTCTTCCTAGTTGGATTTTCATGGCATCTCTTCCTAGTTATTGACTAGTACTATTAAATAAGTTTAGTTCTTTTTTCTCTCCCTATTTAATCACAAACACCTTATGCAGACCAGATTGTTCCACGGTGAAGGAATTGACCGTACGTGTGACAGTTCAGTTGTGCAATAACAACTATGCCTCAATACTAGCTGGAATAGGTTATAAGAATCTTTACTATCCATTTCACTTATTTGTACCTATTTCATTGCAATATTAAATAGTTTAGATTTTCTACTTATATACAAATCTCTACGCAGACTGAAGAGGCTCCTACTAAACACTGGATGAACATAATTATGCTTTAATTGTCTCTAGTTGTTATTTCCAATAAAAATCTTTTCCTTCCACGGTGTTCTATTTTTCAGTATATACGTGAATTTCAAGAGATTGTAAGTTTTTTGAGACAACTTCATTTGATTTGATTTTTGAGGTTCTAGTGCCATGCTGCAAATATAAAATTTTCATTCATCCAACAGGCTATTGCAATTTGTGACAGCAGAAGAACTGTGTTTTCTTGTGGTTAGACATAAATTTGACTAACCACAAGAAAGCACAGTTTTTTCAGAACAGAGCTCAAGTCAATTAAACTGTTGGGAATTTGAAGTACAATCTGAAATTTATTGTTTACACTATTATATGTACAAAAAAAAAAAAAAAAACACTAAGTAGGTTATAAAAATTGAAATACATTAAGTACGAGTGGCAGCGATTGCTACACAGCATCATGTATGGCCTTGAAGTGAATCCTAAGGCAGTGAGAAATTAAGGTGGAAAAGAGCAGTTGTGCTTCTTATAGTTTCATAACTGAACAAGCTTTTTTCTCCAAAAAAAATACATATCCAGGACCCTAACTCCCCCTTACCTCACTAATCCGTTTTTTTTTTCACCTAGAATATTGTTTGGTTAAATTGATGGAAGAGAGCGCGAAATGGTATATCTGATGAACAATGGAGGACAAAAATGACAGTGAAGTGGTATCTGAAAAATGTCAAATGTTTAAAAACTCGCAGGAATAGGAGGACTAGGAAGTTTTCCAAAATGAATCTATGTGGAATTAATTAATATGATTGAAACGGTTGTAGAGGATTTGAAACATGGAACTAGTTTCTCTTCATAGCCATTGATTGTTTGTTGTTTATAATCTCGTTCTTTGAATGACTTCACAAAATTAAAATGAGAATGGTTAACTAGGAAGTGAAGAGCACTTTGGTCATTTTCAAATTAGTTGTGTATTGCACAATAAGCTCCCCAACATGTGAAACTAAAAAAGCCAGAAATGCAATCATTTATAAGTTTATTCACCAAAAACTGCCCAAGTTCTGGAGAACGTGATAGCTATTAAACTATTTGTGGACACAAAATTTCGTAAACTGATTGAGAACCAAGTAAATGATAAGTAACTAATTATTTTTTTGATAAAATGATTAGTATCTATCTAATTATAAAACTTTGAAGGTTAGTATTAAAAACTAAATAAGGCCAGATAACAAGAAGGGAGTAAAGGGATAATTAAGATCACAAACAAAGACAATACCTCATGAGAGAATGACAAGTCCAAGGTACATCGCACCGCAAAGAAATATAAAAGATATCATTCCCCTGCAATATGGTCAAGCAACAGAAGGATATGTGATTCAAAATGATGAGAGAAATTCCTCAGATTCCTTAGTTCAGCTTCACTTTAAGCCATGACTTACCAGATAACTCCCCAACCAACACCATTGCATGGACAAGGACAGAGTTCAGCAAACTTCTCGGCATCACTTGAGTGCACCCTTCGAGATATTAAGTCATCATATATATCTGCATTGTCATATATACATGTCAGGTCATATTGCCATCAACGAAAAGTTAGATCCTAGAGAATGGATAATTCGTACCATAAACTGAGAATAAGCTGTTCATAACACCTGCAATTCACCAGAACCAACGTAAGCAACAGAGCAACGAAAACTAAAATGGAGAGAGGTTGGGATAAAGGATAAGTCCATACCGATGAAGAGAATTACATATCGAAGAATGCGAACTTTTGTTAGTTCTTGCAGAACCCATATTACAGCAATGAAAATGATAAATCCTGGCAAGTTCAGTCTGTGGGGATCAATACCTAAGCATAAAAGCAACTGTATTTCAAGTATTGACACAAATCAAGATCCTGAATGTACAAACCGATGCAAAGTCCTCGCAGTGTCCACTGTTCAAGAAAATAAAGCATGTTAGCTTTTGCAACTTCTTTAAAGGAAAAAAACAAATTTTAGACAAGATCTACAACATAATTTATTATATCTCACATCTTGTAAAATGTTAGTGTAAATAGTGAATTATTGGCTGTCATTGTACAGGATAGATTTCAAGTTTTATTACTTAGCTCCGTACATTTTTGGCAATAAAGAGCACGATGAGAAGAGCAGCGATGAAACAACCAGCAGCAATCTTTGCGGTAAGAAGATTTGTCGATGCGAGTATGAGAACCATCCCCCAAAAAGACGAACCAAGATCTTCAGGAAAGAATGACATTAATCAGAAAACTAAAAGGTGACTAGAATAAACACATCATCAACTGGGAACTTGAGTAGGGAATACTTCATTTTGTCTTTTAGAAAACTAAATAAGCAAGTACTTCAGTGAGGTTTTAGAATTTTGTTATGAGAAAGTAGTTACATCCAGCAGGCAAGATCAACCAATAAACACCACCACGTGTTTGTGTCACTCCCCCCTCATTGGCATGAACTTGCATTCCTTCCACCTGTATATAGCAGTAAACCAGAAAACGAGTGGTTTAGAATACAAAGGCACAGGTCTCAGCATGTACAAGATAGTATGAACTTGATTTGCCATGTTAGTTTTGTTCTTTCTCCTCTTCTACACATACAATTAAAACCTGCTTGTCTATTTTTCCTTTAGGTAGGCAAAAACCAGCCATTCTTTGAAGATATCAAACCTACTGGACTGTTGGTTTGATTTGCTTGTAGAATTTCCATGAGGGTTAGCTGGTCCAACTCCAGTCGGCACACATGTTTGAAACTCGGGGGAACAGAGGCCCATTCATTTACCCTCCTCCCACTTAATATAAAGTTTAGCGGCGGCAGGCTAGACTCATGATTTGCACCTACCGAACATACCCCGTTGTTGTTCCTTAGTAGGATTATAACATTACATTTTGGATGCGGTCTTTTAAAGAAACATTTTTTAGATGAAGTTGTTTCATTACGGGTATCAAGTAGATGGAAAGAGTACCAAAGTAATTATGTTAGCTCCATTACATGATGTTAAAATAGGACCAGGGAGCTAGCCAAACCAAAAAATCTGATCAACGCCAGTCATGACAAAGGAATATTATGAAGGGATGGGAAGACATTACCTGCTTAGTTATCTGTAGGGCTCTAGGATTATGGATTCGTGGAAGGGGGATGGAGCTCTAGGAAATTCCTTTACCGTTGAATCAACACCCTGGAGCCTAATGTTCTTCATGTCTTCTTTACTATTTGTTTTTTTATTTCACCACTATTGCATCACAAAGTTCATTGGCTATGCTATAAAGCTTGTTCTTGAGAAATAAAGAAATCAAAATACTATTTGTGTCCAATGTAGCTTGTTATCATTACTGTGCAAAAAGAACAAAAATGTTCCAATGTCCAATGTGAATGTGTGCTTTCCTTTTCGAGATATCACAGAATCATGTCTGCATTACTGAAAAGGAAACTCCCCTAGATTGGATAATAGACCTCTATCCCAATTTGATTTCCCTAGTTTAACTTGATGTCGGACTTTTTCCCTTTTAACCATCTTGTTGATCCTAACCTGTGCAACTAGGAAACTTGTCAATATGAAATTGTTTCCTGAACTCTTTATCCATAACGAGAGCTACTGAACAAAGCTACTCTTTGACATGCTCTTGTTTTTTGGACAACATAATAAAGCTGCTCTTCATGCAAAAGTAGCTTTAGTAGCTTTTTCCTGTCACCCAGTTGCATCTTTTTGTATTTTTGACCCTCAATAGAATTTGACGGCTCATACAATAAAAGATAAAAAAAAATCCGCCCTTCAATTGGTTACATTGGTCATTACTTTTTTAGAAACTAAGAAAGTTAAATCATTCCATTTAAAATCTCATGCCCATATTACGCAAATATGAATAAGAAGTACTAGAAGTTCTTTATATCTTCTAAACGTGTAAACCTCTAAAATGCTAAACCAGTACTACTCATAGAAAGCACAGGATTGGCAGTAAAAGTGCTAACATGTCTAATACAAATCCTCAACTAGGAGGTATCTCCTATATAGACCTTTTTCTTTCAGTGTGCCCAATCTTTCAGTAAGTCTGCATGAATTCCAAGAAATTGTAGATCCTTGGAGACATCTTCCTTAATGTGATTTTAGGGCTATTCATCCTCTGTTAACACCTTCATCATTCACTATGGTTTCACACCTATGAAATCAGTGCATTTGGAGGTCGACTTTCTCTCAGTTATCCTTGATGTGTACTAACTTTAACCTTCTTGCAAATGTAACTAGTTTTAATCTTGTATGACAACACATCCATCTTAGCATCCGCATATATGCGACACTCATCTTATGTATGTGACCTTTAGCAGCTTAACATTCACTCACAATCACATATAACATTGCTGGTCTTATAATTGATCTATAGAACTTACCTTTCACTTTGATAGGCATCCTTTTATCACATAATATCCCAGTGGCACACTACTCATGGCCCATAGGTGTTATGTGATAGGCCTACCAAAATGAAAGTTAAGTTCTATAGAACAATTATAATATCAAAAAACACTATATTTTTAACTTAAATTAGTAATTTAATGCCTATTGATACCAAAATAAATTATGGATATGCCCTACAGGCTTGTTATAAGTTATAAATAGTGAGTCTGGTTATTTGCTGATAGGACTACTCAAGTAACCCAAGAACTCAACTTCTAAGAAGCTACGACTCAAAATCTCAACTTCTCAAGACGAGAAGTCCAGCCATTTTCCTGTTTCTCTAAAAAAACACATGCACAGACACAAGAAAAGAGCAAAAGAAAGGTACTCAAAGCTAAAGAAAAAAGACAAATTCCTTGCGCTTTCTGAAGGGAACGTATGTCATGTGATTAAGTTTTTCTTTCTTTTATATATATGTCATGTGATTAAGTGAAGTCTCACAGATCGCTTCCCATAAATATTGACATCTTAGATCTCTTTATCTGAACCAAAAAGCAGAATAATTGACCTAATGCTAGGGAACTGCAGTCCATCTACATTAAAAATAAGGAAGTACTTTCAATACAGATTGAAGCAGTTGAAGGGCCTTAACCAGCATATAGTAGAATAAAGCAAGACTAAAATCCACCCAATGTATAAATAATCTCTTGAGATTATACATCAATCCAAATACACGACAAGAGAGAATTCACCTGACCACATGTGAGCTTACAAGCGATTGCATGGCTTGCTTCATGAAGAAATACGGTAATGAGCTTGAAAGGTGTCAGGAGAAATGTCCTCCATAACTGTTTAGACATTTATAAGAAAATTTAAGGCAAGATGGTATGCAATTTTCTACTGGAAAGCAGACACACATACAAGAACAATTGGCAAATGTATACATGAGAGTAGTTGTGGACATTTTACGGCACGCATACTAGATGAAAAGAAAGTCATGGGATTGCATTTTGTTAATGCTAGCAAAGACCAGCAACAGCTCAGACATAACAGATAAGGTGTCATGATAAAATAGACATATGTCACATATCAAGCTATGTCTTCAATTGCAAGTACCACCTCAAAGCAATATACACATATGCTACTGAGAGAATGCGGTGATGTAACTTATAAACATGGGGAGGAAATAACGACTTTACTATGTTAAAAGAATTTAACAATTAAAAAAGCTTAACTACATAGGAAAGTAGTAGATTTCTCAAGTGGTCCTCAAACCTGAAAGATATTAGGTTAACATGTCGATGTACCTCAATACTTCAATTTCCTTCAACTCATTTCAACAAACAAAAGGGCTATATTCCATTGTTACCTACTATATTGTTACTTTAAATACAATGTCTGCAATGATTGTTACTTTAAGTTCCATTGTATTTATCGTTAATCCATCTTTACATAACGATGAGAACTGTCATATTGTGTAACGATTGATTTGGTATGATCGCTTCATTACCTTTTCTTTTCTCATCTAGCCCATATTTATCATTTAAAAGTCGTATTTTACCCTTTACTCTACTAACTCTACCAATACCCTACTTTAATTTTGCAATTTTCTAGTGTGTGGCATTGCCAAAATGACGCAGACAAAAATATACAAGACAATACGATACATTATAAAACGATATGGAACAACCATCCAAACTAGCTGTAAGGAACAATGCAAAACCCAAGAACAGTAAACAGATAGATACACACACAAACAACACATACACAGAGAGAGAAAGAGAGAGAGATGTACCACAAGAATGACAACAGTGAAGACACCAATGGTAACAAGAAAGATCCTTTGATCATGGTTACTAAAATTCTTCAATTCCCAATTTGGATCCACCATTTTTTCTTTGTAAAGTTTCAAACTTTTTGAATTCAGCTAATATAACTCTTTAAACTATTCTTGGTGACACCCAAATCTTGAAATTTTCAGCTTTTACTTTTTTTAATACTTTCTTTGAAAGTTGAACAACTCAAACCAGTCAATTGCGCGTAATGATTCACACAAGTTAGAGGGTCAAACGATGCCGTATTGTGGTTGGTTAGTGGAGTTGTTAACTGGCAATGGATTTTCAAAATCGTTTCTTTACTTTACCGCACAAGAAACATAGGAGACATTTGTCGTTTACTATGTCCAACTTCTTCAATGATTTTACTTAGTTAGGCCAATATGTAGTCACCACGTGTATTCTTTAGTCCACTTAGGCCCAATCACTTTCTAGTATGAGTTAAGTACATTTTGATTCAATAGAAAGGTTACTTTACAATAACAAGTATGATCTCATTTCATTCATGACAGTGGCTGTTAATGTACATTGTTTCAGCTAAAGCTTGAATCTCCAATTAGCTAGAAAGTGCAATTCTTTATTCCTTTCATTGATAGCATACTAGATTGAACACTATCACTTATACTCGGGCAAAAAAGAAAATTAATAAAAATAAACTAAAATAAAACGACGCTTTTAAGGGATGGATATGGTATAATGGAGCAACTCTTTTGTATTTAGCATGTGGTAACGCAATACTGCAGTTGCCTAGCATTATTTCCGTATTAACAATCAAAATATAGTTAATTTCACCGACTAGCTAGCGCAAAATTCAGTGAATAATGGTAACTTATTTAAGGGGTGGATTTACATGTTAGGAAGGAGGTGTCACAGCACTCAATAATTTTGATTGAGACTTTATATGTGTAAGTAAATTTTTGTATTATCATCATTTGTTATTATAGGACACGTGTCATCTGGGCATTGGTTTCTTTGCCACACCACCACCTTTGTATTACACGCATCTTGTTTTGCTGATTGTTTGCTGCAGAGGTGTCTAGGTGAAACACTTTGACTGGAGTTTAAGGGTGTGTTTGGTATGGAGGAAAATGTTTTCCATGAAAAATATTTTCCAAGGAAAATGATTTCAAGGAAAGTGTTTTCCTAGAAAATATTTTCCCATGTTTGGTTGGTGAGTGGAAAACATTTTCCAGAAAATATTTTATAGTGTTTGGTTAAAAGTAGAAGAGATATTTTCTAGAAAATAATTACATATGCTTCTCCTACCCAACCTCATCCACCTCCCCTCCTCCAAAAAAAAAAAAAGAAAATAATGATACTTGACTTATGTACTTATAAGAATAGTAAGTACATAACTAATATTTGTTGGTTTCTCACTAATCCAATCTTTATTTCAAGACTCGACTAATTCAAATTTTTGTCGGGATAATACTCCCAACAAAAGACAGCTATATTCATAGCCTCCGAGATCTTGAATTTATTAATGGAGTGTACTCACCACCCTACCATAATTATGGAAACAAAGAAAGTTAATTTTCTAGTTGTACTAAAACTAATAAATGCACATTTTCAAATTTTTTACTCACAATACACAATACACATCCAAACTCTTCCGTGAATGCTAACTTCGAGTGAGATACCAAAAGTTAGCCAACTTTCTAAACATTATAGTATAATAAAGGGAATCCACAATAAATTGTTCATTTCAATACAAAAAAGTTCACTTTTGTATCTACACATGACAAACTAATTAGACAATCATCAAACTCTATCTAGCTAGCTACACGACTATTGAACCGCACAGCAATGGTCTTCCCCTGGATGCAGCTTCCGAATATCTTTTAGTAATGTAGGTCCACGGACCTTCCTTTCCTCCAAGTTACCTAGAATGGAAAAAATCCATAAAGTTACTGATGCTCCATAATTGTGCAAGTCAAACACATTAATGACTGGAAAGTAATTAAGCCATACAGCTCCCCACATTGTTGAGCAAAATATTCAGCTAGGGAGTAAATCTGTAGCAGTAATATAGAGGTGCTTGGGTAAGCATGGAATTTGAGCAATCAGATTAATAGGCACGTTTGCAATGCAGTGGTTCAAACGCTATTAAGTGCCTCAACAATACTAAGAAGAAAATTATAAAGCGGGTATTAGAGCAGGTTTATAGTGATTTCCCATAATGCAACTTCAAGTGTTAAATTGACCATCATATGAGAATAATTTTTGTTTATCATATTGTACCAAATCTAGGAGGGGAAGACATCTCTCTATTTTAACATGCAGTCCCTTTCCCTTCTCAATCCCTTGCACGTTCTAGTTCTGAAATTCAAGTTCAAGCTAGTTTACTAAGGCCTCTTATTCACTTAATATGATCTTGTACTAACACTTGTTTTTATGTCGCATACTCCAATATTGAATTACCACTGATGATTGCAGGTAGTCATAGAGCACAACAGGCCTTGAAGAGGAATTCCATTCCTCAAGAAAATACACCAATATCAGATAAGATTTCTTAAGATGTGAAGAATGGGAAGACAAATAAAGTGTCACCAAATACAGGTACTTCACTTCATTTATCCATCTGTGCACATCATGTTAATTTTAGTTGAAGTAACACCTTACTACTAGGCGACTGGCGATTGTGAGAAGAAAATACACGCAACTTTTCTTAGCCCTTTAATGGCCACACTGCCCCGAATGTGATGGTTCCTGATCAAGAAGTTCATCCAAACTCTTAAGGGGGTCAAACTTTAACACAAATCTAAGGAAAAATCTTAATCAAGAACCTACTGCTTGGCAGGAAGTAAAGAGCAAGAAACAATCATCCGGAAGCAAGCAAACTGATGTTGTATAAGAAGTAACCCAAGGTAAAACTGTTACCACAGAAATTGACAGCCAAAAACTGCAAAAACTGAATAAAAAAATGGCAGAAACTGAGCTAAAAAAAAGAGGGAAAGCAGGTTTCGACCTTAGGAAGCACAAAAGTCATCCTTTTCAGCAGTAAAAGACTATGTCCAATCAAATATTGTCATATAAAATGGGACGCGATGAGTAAAATTTTCATTATATATGTAACATATCTATAAAGAAAAAAGTTCTATCCTACAGGTAGAGAGATGATCACCTGAAGTTCTCATTTGTATGAACTGCTTTTCTGCAAATTAAGAAAGAAAAAAACAACTATTCAAGACCCTATAAATTAAACCTTGAAAGATTAAAGAAATCTTGAAGTAAAACTAAGTTGAGGTCTGCAGAGCTAAATTGAGCAGCTGAACCAATACCAAATTCACCCCTTTGTTGAAATCATCAGACATACATATATAAGTTAATTTCTCACAAGTTATGGCTTGAATCATCCAAAATGATCTAACATCTGTGAGACATAAAAAAAAATAAACACTGTTCGACAAGGGAAAAAACATAAAACTCATATATTTGTATATCATTACAAAAGCAACCAGCTTGACCACAAATGTAACAAGAAAGTCTGAGTAATAGACTTGAATAATGTTAGATCAAGAACAAAATGGAGGGTGAGAGTATCATAATTTACCAGGACTCAGGCCAAGATATAATCCGAAAGTTGATGTTGCCCTTTCTCTTTTTATGAAGCATTGAATTGGAAAATCTCTATTCCCAAGCTAACAGTAATTCAAGAAGACAAAATCAAGGAAAGAGTACTAATAAATGGTTAAACAAACAATTAGGTAATGATGCAAAATCCAAACTACATACTTCAACGACGCAGGGAAAGTCAGCAGCCCACATTGTTTAGGAGTCTTAACAACTTCCCTCATTGTTCTCTCCAAAATATGGTACCCATTTGCTTTCATAAGATTAAATCCGAACACAAAGGAGACTATCACAATTATTAACAGAAAGGAAGGAGGTAACCTGGAAAAGTCAATCAGGCATACAAGATGAAGACTAAAAAGGACAGGCAACCTCCAAATACTTGCACTATGAACCGGAATTGAAAGCGTATTTACAGTCGTACATACATGATTCTTGCTAATCAACTACATCTATACATTACTAGCAACTGAAATCAAAAGATAAAGAGAAAAGAATCTAAGGTTCTTTCACTAACCAATCCAAAGCCAAACAAAGCATTCCATCTGCCCCTGCCATGTCTCCAAGCTAATAAAACTCCAGGAGTGTGTACGCTGCCTCGTCAAGGCTGCTTCAACACCATAGGACCGCTTCGTCAACTACAACACCATTACCAGCGCTACGCCATCACCACCAATAATCATCAATATCACAGCATTGCAGAGCAAAATGTCACGACCCAATTTCCAAGGGCTCGTGATGGCACCTAAACAACATTTGCCTAGGCGAACCAATGAAACAAGATGCGGAAAAGAACAATAATGTGAAAAGATCATAAATGGATATATAAATATAAAAGGGTGGAGTCCAAAAGAATATATCCACAAAAGAATTGGAGCATTCTAAGAGTGACTCAATAAAGTATGAATATACATCAAAGAAATCTGAGTCCTATCTCTAAGTGACTCCGGCGGTATGCCACCACGGTCTGTGTGGTCGGCTCACCTCAATCAAAAGTCTCAGAAGCCTCGGGAACCGCTAACGTCCGGGCTGCTGACTGGATGAAGGACCTGCGCACGTAGCAGAGTAAGTTATGAGCCGAAGCCCAGTAAGATCACCGACAGGCCCGCTAAGGTACCCTTGCGGGACAAGTCGCTACATGCATCATAAGCAACAACATACTATAGTAATCATACAATAAAGTAGTGAAATCACAAATAGATGTAACACATTCCATACACACAAGTAGTAACCAGAAGTCTCAAGGATTATGCCCATCCAACGTAAGGCATAGGTCAACTCAGCGGTGGTTTGGAGGTCCAATCTCTACTCCCGTGCCGACTAACCTAGACCTACGATGGACTAGCAACACCACTACTAAGTATCAACCATATACCGTGACCCGAAGTCACTATCACAATCATGAATAAGTAGACCAACGACCCGTAGTCGTTGGCTCATCTCAAATCTGTCTACGATCGCACCACACCCCCTGTCAAGTGCGTCGTATCTCAATAAATCAAGTGACCACACCACACCCCCTGTCAAGTGTGTCACATCTCAAAGATCAAGTGTCCACACCACACCCCCTGTCAAGTGTGACACATCTCATAGTATAGGCGACACCACACCCCCTGTCAAGTGTCCCTCTAACAGTATTAATATCCACGACATTAATAACAATAACAGAAATAATAACAGAAATATTAATAACGATAATATTTCACAGTCACCGTAACCCAGGTTGGTTATGCTAGCTGAACGTAAGGCGAAGGTTAACCCGACCACAGTTTGGGGGTACAATCCCTACTCCCATGTCGTCCAACCCAAGGTTACGTATAGACAGCACTACCCAACCCGGCACGTGAACAAATCAAGTACCAATATCATACAAAAGCCGGCAAAATCCTCAGCAAGACATTTATCATGACATGCCGGCAACATCCTCGGCCATGTCCCAAGTTCTTGCTATCTAAGCATGCCGTAGCAAGCGTTACTACGATATAAATTTAAGCTACCTCGACGTAGCGTTTAGACCGGCACATACCTCGGTCGAGTCACAATCTCGCTATTTATAACAAACAATAATAGCAAGTAATTCACATCATTAATCCTAACCATTGTTAGGTATATATATGCGTACATGAAGCATACTAGCATGAAGGAAGAGTCCACAAGCACAATAGAGGTCAAGTCTCACTTACCTCGAAATTCAGGCTCAAATGCCGGGAAGAATCTCCTTTCCCGCTCGCCTTGTCCGCGAAGGACTCTCCACTAGGTCTATTAAGACAAGATATAGCACATATGAGTGCTCAATTATAGCTATTTAAGCCTATAGGCATCCTAGGGTAAAAATTACCAAAATGCCCCCGGGTAGGGCCGAGCCCTAAATTTACAAAATGTACTTTTCCGGACTCCCCACGCTCCCGTGAGTCCAAAAGTACACTTAGATTCCACATGCGAGCCTTGCTCGATGTCTTTCCCCAATTCTTAAGAATCTAGGGTTCTAACCCATTTCCAAGAATCAACCATTTGATTCTTGTGTTAATCAACATAAAGATGGATTGAAAGGGCTTACCTTAAGTGTAAGTATGATTGGGTCTTCAAGAAATACCCAAAAATCGCCTCAAGAGCTCACCGAATGATTTTTATAAGTTATGAACCGAAATTGGCCCGAAATAGCCTTTTTATAGCAGTTTTTTGCCTCCGTGACAGCTTCTTTTGAAAAAATCATAACTTTTGATAGGAATGTCCAAATGACCTGAAACCGGTTCCATTAGAACCACAACTCAAAGGGCTACTACTTTCATGTTTTGAGTTTTCCTGATTCCTTACGGATTGGCCGGAAAATCAGCTTTTATCCGGCTGTTTGCGCCAAAACAGAACAGAAAAGTCGCACCAGATTTTCTACTGTTCTAGGGGCAAAACGGGACCCTACGAAGCTCGGAATGATCCCAAATTTTGCACACAAGCCATAAAATACTTGGGTGACATTCTCATCAAGACGGAACTCAATTCGGACCTCCAGAACTCAAAAAGTGGGTCCCACGGCAAAGGTTCAATTTTCGACTTTCGCCAAAATAGCGAAATTTAACCAAACGACCTCGGAATCCAATTCCGAAAGTTGCTACAAGTCACAAATGACTATACGAACCTAACGGAACTTTCGGATCTCTCATCGGAGCTCATTTGCTCAAATCGAGCTCGAAAACCTCTTTTAACTCTTTTAAACTTCCGAAACGGGGACTTTATCAAAAGTCCTATCAAACGAGGTCCGTTTTCAATTTTGAAGGTTGCTACATATCATAAATGACGAGACGGACCTAACGGTGCGCTAGGATTTTCCATCGGGGTTCGTTTACTCAAAACGACCTATCGAAACCCCAAATTCCTTTCCGGAATTTCATAAACGGATCCTTTTCTCGAAAACCTATCAAACGGACTCCGTTTCGACTCAGATTTCACAGACGGGTCATAAATGACCTAACGGAGCTTTTGGGACTATCGACACGCAAAGCGAGGTCCCGGATCCCGTAACGACTATTTGAGGGTCGTTACATTCTCCCCCCACTTAGACTCTCGGCCGTCCTCGGACGAGCCTAAGTCTAAGGTAGGATCCACACACTAGCCACGGAGCTGGCACGGATTTCGAGGACCCCTCGGTACCACCCGAAATCAATAAAACTTAAAAATGCAAATTCAGGCTTAGAAAATACAAGGATTTCATACCTGAATCATCGAACAAGCGCGGATGCCTCTCACGCATCTCGGACTCAAGCTCCCAAGTGGCCTCGGCAATGGAGTGATGCCCCCACTGAACTCTCACAAGCGGGATCACCTTCGATCTCATCTTACGGACCTCTCTAGCCACAATAGCAATAGGCTCCTCCGAATAAGCTAAGTCGCCATCTACCTCCACGGAAGCCATATCGATCACATGAGACAGATCGTGAACATACTTCCGGAGCATGGACACATGGAACACCGGATGAACAGACAGAGAGGGAGGCAAAGCCAGTCTATAAGCAACGGCGCCAACGCGCTCCAATATCTCAAAAGGCCCAATGAACCTAGGACTGAGCTTGCCTTTCTTCCCAAATCTCATAACACCCTTCATGGGCGACACTCTGAGGAATACCCGATCCCCAACCATGAACTCAAGATCTCTCCGCCTCCGATCTGCATACGATATCTGCCGGCTCTGAGCCGTGCGGAGTCGATCTTGAATAACCCGGACCTTATCTAAGGTCTGCTGCACCAAATCGGGCCCCAACACCTGGACCTCACCAGACTCGAACCAACCGATAGGCGAGCGACATCTCCGACCATACAATGCCTCAAACGGAGCCATCTGGATAGAAGCCTGATAGCTATTATTATACGCAAACTCTGCTAGCGGCAAATGGCTATCCCAATGGCCTCCAAAATCAATAGCACACGCCCTCAACATATCCTCGAGGATCTGAATGGTCCGCTCAGACTGGCCATCAGTCTGCGGGTGAAATGCAGTGCTGAGATCGACCCGAGTACCCAGCTCTCTCTGAAAAGATCTCCAAAACTGAGCTGTGAACTGCACCTCGGTCAGAAATGATAGAAACAGGAGCACCATGCAATCTCACAATCTGCTCAATGAAGATACGAGCCAGACGCTCCGAGGTATAAGTAGTCCTCACTGGAATGAAGTGAGCCGACTTCGTCAGTCGATCAACTACTACCCACACCGAATCATGCTTACCCACGGTCAGCGGCAAACCAACTACGAAATCCATAGTGATCTGCTCCCACTTCCACTCGGGAATGGGCATAGACTGGGTCACCCCGGCTGGCCTCCGGTGCTCATACTTCACCTGCTGGCAATTCAAACACCGAGATACATAATCAGCAACATCCCTCTTCATCCCTTTCCACCAATACAGCTCTCGAAGATCATGATACATCTTCGCAGTACCCGAATGAATGGAATATCTCGAACTGTGAGCCTCTGCCAAAATCATCTGCCTCAGCTCCACAATGGCTGGAACACATACCCGGCCGTTAAGCCGCAAAGCACCATCATCACCAATTACGAACGAGGACACTCCCCCACTCAGGACCCTGTCCCGGAGATCTCTCAGATAAGGATCCTCGAACTGCCTTTCCCGAATCTGGGAAGCTAAAGACGACTGAGACCCCACATATGCAAGCACCCGGCCTGGAACAGAATCATCAAACCGAACCCCACTAATGGACAAAGCCTGCAACTCACGGGCCAACGGCCTCATATCAGCATCAAGATAGGCGAGGCTACCCATGGACTTCCTACTCAAGGCATCGGCTACAACATTAGCCTTTCCGGGATGATACCGGATAGAAAGATCATAATCCTTCAGCAGCTCTAACCAGCGGCGCTGTCTCCCGTTCAAGTCCTTCTGAGTGAACAAGTACTGGAGACTCTTATGATCGGTGAATATCTCACATGGCTCGCCATAAAGATAGTGCCTCCACAACTTCAGTGCAAACACGACAGCTAACAGCTCCAAATCATGGACAGGATAATTCTTCTCATGGACCTTCAGCTGTCTCGAGGCATAAGCTATCACCTTACCCTCCTGCATCAGAACGCTACCCAGGCCAACACCCGAAGCATCACAATATACAGTGAATCCCCCAGATCCACTAGGCAAGGCCAACACTGGCGCTGAAGTCAACAGAGGATGTCAATCCAAACAAAGCGATGGGAACGACTGAAAGCGGCTGCTGGCAAACCCCACCCCATGAACCGCTTTTTAGTATTCGTGTTCGCCTTCTTTCTTCCTTCCCTTCCACACGGAAGGATCATGGGGTTCTCCCAACATACATATCCGGGGGTGCAACTGTTTAGTAGGCAAGGATCGGAACGGGCGGATCCCAGGTCGAATTCCTGACTTTCGAGCATTTTCTACTACTAGTATGGGTAAGCATAAGGGGAGAAACCCGGGCAACCATTCCCCTATGTGCCAATCGCTAGGTTCTTTTGCTTCTTGAATTAGATTCTTTAGTTTTTTATTTGATGGTGGGCCTCCTTTCACCTTTTGTTAGCGACCCTTAAACGGGTTCCAGCAGTGCCAAGGCGGGAAACTTCCGTCTAGCGGTCATGGCAAAGCCAAAACTTGTATGTCCTTGATTTGAAGAAAACAGGGATGTTAGGTTGCAAGGCCGCAATTAGCCCAAAAGAAGAAAATCAGAAGCTTGAAGAAAAGAGAAAAGAACCCTTGGATGATGCAGTTCGTCCTTCTTCAAAGAGATAAAGTCACGCGACCCTTCAAGATAGAGGCTTCAGTCATCGTTAGAATCCCGGGGCGGGCCAAATTACATAAAGAAAGGAGAGTTGAAAAGGTATTTCTAGATTCTAGAGCTCAGGGGAAGGTTTGGAACCCTAGTAGGTGAGTGATAAGCATAGGAGGCGTGCCCGAAGGGCAGCGGCAGCAGTGTGGTTCCAGATGCCGTCAAATCCCATTTTTTCCATTTCTTCTGCCTTTTCGATTCTTAGTAGCGGCTCGTGAAGTAGCCCTCTTTCTTTACAAAAAAAGGATACATGCCCCTTTACTTGATATTAGATTAGTAAAGTATCCAGCTTGTCAATTATTGGTGTAGTGCTTGAGGGCTGGTGCTAGAATTCTTGTTTAGACAATTCAGACCATCCATACATAGTCTTTTAATCTAAGATTGAAATTCTTCCATATTTTATTGCTAAAATATTGTTCCATGGAGCTAAGGTCCAAAATATGGAAGAAAGAAGTGTTTCCACGACTCTCCAGTCAATTCTGTCCAAGCGAAGGAAAGAAGAACATGAGAGGCACCAACAAAAACTGAGGCAAGAGCGTCTTTCACAGAGCTTTCCTACCGACGATCTTTCTCGGTGCATAAACGAGGCTTAGCCTTCGAAGTACCGCTAAAAACCATCGTCTTTTCTTTCTTTGTATCACCGAGACATCCTTTTGAATGGGGACTGCCCGCTTCTATATAAAAGCCGTTTTGCTTCCACCAGAGAAAGGCAATTTACCTCACTTCTTACAATTCCAGTTGAACCCGCAACAAAGCCAGCAGTCCGAATACGAGAAGTGTCTTAATCTAGACACTCTAAAAGTTGATAGGATCCAAATGAAAAACGATTTTCTCTTCGAGAACACTGGCCTCGTCGATTCTTCCCCTCGTTCTTTTTATCTTGGACATTGAGACACTTGAAGAATCTTTTCCCTTCTTTGGTTATGTCTGGAAAGATCGAAATAAAATGACCACAATTTTAGGTATTCACTTAATCAATCACATGAATTGTTCAACCCATCTGAATGAAATGCAGGAATATACCCTAGACAATGGAAGAAGTCTTGCACTCTGTCTTGTGTAAGGTAAATCAACCTATCGTATCGACGAGATGCAACAGAATCAATTACCAGACGGACTGGCTTTCCAATTTCTCTGCTCCCGTTCTTTTATGGGGTCCTATCGGGATAGGTATACACTCTAAAAAAAGAGGCTCGATAAGCCTTCGTGCTCTACAAAAAAAAAAAAAACAAAAAAGAGAAAAGAGTCTTTCCCTTCTATCCAATGATTGAACAAAAAAAGATAAATTCATTCTTTTTCATCCTCTCTGTCTATGGCCTATGCCAATTGGTCTTATTCGGATGAGTTGCATTTCGTTTTCCTTTTGTTAGTTTCTCAGTCAGGGCCCTCTCTCTAGGATATGGCACTTCACTGCTCGGAGAGGAAAGAATTCGTCCCAGTGACGTCAACTCAAGGAAGATTCGAGGGGGCCTTCCGCTCCTGTTGAAACTAAAAAAAGATAAGAAGGGACTTGAAGCTTACAGTCCTTACTCAACTACAAGTACTTCTTTTTCTCGAAGAGGGCGAGTCTTCGTCATCTTGAGGTTCGTGCGGTTGGTTGACCTAGCCCTCTCTTCTCTCTCTTTGTCCACGCGAAGATTCCATTCCTTTCCTAGCCTGGTCAAAAATATAGTGAAATAACCTTCCCTATTCTTTCCCCGGACCCTGCGGCAACAAAGGCTGGAACTCTTCCTGCCAAAAACAAGGGACCTACTTCGGAAAGAAATGAGATTATCGCGGATACACACATTAAAAATATTAACCAAATTTGCCCGACGTAGAGGCAATCAAGAAAGCCGCATAAGTGAATATATAACCTACAGAAAAGTGAGCTAATCAGATTCTCTTTCAGTTGTGGAAACAAACCCCTTATGCGGGGCTGGTTGTCCAACAATTCGTCGAAAGGGAGTATGTTAGTAAAATAGAGGGCTCTCACGGGGGTGTAGTCCACGGCTTTAGCTTCAGGAAAGGTGAGCAGATATAGCATCATTGTTCATCATCCTCTAACTACCGGATGAGTGAACTCTACCCGCCTATGCTGGATGTTCGGATAAGTCAAGTTCCTTCGGTCGCTTCGCTCAGGCGGTCTTCCCTTATCTTCCCTTAGTTAGTGATAGGAATGGAGACAGTTATTCCATCTATTTTGATATTGAAAATCAGATTTTTGAGATTGACAACGATCATTCTTTGATGGTAGGTAGGCAACTCTTTTCGGTTGAGAAAGATTTTGTATTGAAACCCTGTGTTGGCTTGCACCTCTACTACTTTTATACGAGATGGATCGGCGTACTGGGACTCGCACTTCTAGGCCCCTTCCCGGCTACTGGATCACTCCAGTGCCCGTAAGGCCTTTGTCTGCATTGCCTCCCAATTGTGTATTGGAAGAGATTCTAAGGGCAAAAGAAGACGCAAGATCTGGGCAGCTTTATTATAACATTAGAGAAGCGGAACCCTGATTCCTATAATACATTACTCCAGTCGAGTCGAATGGAATTTCAAAATGAAGGTTCATCGGCTTAAGCCAGTCAATCTATCCAAAGAGCCTGACTGAAAGAACCGAACCATCTAGAATCCACCAATTAGTAACCCAAGATTCCAGACATTTATTAACTGAGAAGAAATCAATTGAAGCCATTTTCAAACAAAGAAGAAAGAAGGCCAATTTGCTCTTGAACAGAGTTGGTCTGCTGATAAGAAAATCTATAGATTAAGCCATTACCAAGGAGCTAATTCGTTCAGAACCTTTCTTGCCTCTTGAATCTTCGTATTTCCTGAGAAAGATGAGGGAAACTGCTTGTCAGACAACGAGGAGGCATTTTTCACGTCAAGTTGGCGAATGGGCCACTCCGGCGCTCCACTGAACAACAGTTCTCCGCCTGCTCCCACTAAACAAAACAAGCTTAAAATGGGGCGTATTCTTGAACTAGTTCATTCTCGAGTTCTTGAATCGAAATGGGACTGAAAAACAAGAGATACTTTTTATCGAAATATGGACAAACGGAAGTTTAACTCCGAAAGAAGCACTTCATGAAGCATCCCGAAATTTTCCCTCCATGAGATGAGCCCAGTGCATTGGACCGATGGATAAGAGAACTGAGCCGGCCTAAGCTTGGTCCGGAAAGACATGGGGCTTTTTGGGCGTAAAAGTGCTTCTCTTACGATATTTCGAGTTGGATGAAACCCCATAAACCCAGTCCACTTGCAGCCATGTTGATCAAAATGACTAAGTTTAATGACTTGACCAGTCACCGACGATTGTTCGTGGAGGTTTCTACAGAAAGACCCCTTGGTTCTGGCAAACGGATTCAAAAGCATCAAACCTCTCTTGTTCGAAAGAATTGAAACACATCGAAATGGTATTCTTTCTTAATCGAGGGACTTCCTTTTCGTTAAGCGCACATCTCCATAATAGAAAATGGCAATAGTTAGGATTCATTAAAAAAAACAGAGACTTCTGGAAATAGGTCGAATTCTTATCTGGTCGGAAGAGGTTCTGAAAAAAATAACGCCCCCATTCTTTCTCAGGAAGAATTTTAGTAATAGAATTACAGGGTTTCGGAATTGATTAACAGGGATGGGGAACTCCGCCTTCAAAGGTCGTAGTGCTTTCCTAATCAAATGACTTGTTTACGGCTCTAAGATGCCATGCTTTAACTATTTCCCGTGTAAATATCATGAGTTCTTGTTCTTGTTTAGAATTCTCGTAGATGAAGTTCGAACGAGAGCTTTGATGCAATTCAAATTAACTATCCAAGAAGACACTCGAAACTGGAAGGATAAACAAACCCACCCGGTGGACTGCCGAGTTCTCACGACCCTGCTACATCGCGATCGTTTATTCCCAAGGAATAGAGAATACAAAGCACACAAGGCGCCTGCCCATCAAGCTCTTCGGGGCGACCGCCTATCGATTTGAATTTGCCTCCTCAGCCGGAGGCGGAACCGGCTCCCCCTGAACCATCCTCGGAAGAGTAAGAAAGGGGGAGATTCATCCTAGATTATTCCAGCAAATAGCAGAATCGTGGCTAGCCTTAGATGTCCTTTCATAGATTCTCGAACCTCCGACAGACACCGATCTTCTTCGTATAGAATTGTCTCTGCTTGGTCCCATCTAAGTCTAGATCCTTCATTAAGCTCTTCAAGCTCAGCTTCGGCAACAGCAACTCGAGAAAGCAATTCAGTTTGTGAGGAACCGTCCACTTATTTATATACGTCGCCCAAAGGAAAGAAAGCCTCTAACTTCTAACTCTTCTCTTAAAAAATTCCCTATTCAGGAAAGTTCTGCACTCCCCTAGCAGCATTCGTCCGTCTGAACATTGGAACAGTAACGAGAAAAATGCCCCACTCCTCCACATTCATAACAGTTACCAGATCCCCTCTCGCTACCTACTCCTTTTGCAAAAAGGCTTTGGGGATAAGATCAGACTCGAAAAAGAGTCTACTTCAAGGCTGCAGGGAGATCACTCGACCCCGACCGGTCAATCTCCTGTCATTGCTATCTCGTGCGCGAAGGGTTGCTCATGCTTCCCAAACGTCACGCATTTTTTAGGTCATTAGTCAACAGCTCCCTGGACGGCCCGACTTTCCCAAATTGCCCCACCGGCCCTTCTCTTTTGGGCCCTTCGCCCTTCGGACCAACCCAACCGGCGATTTCCGACAAGTCTTTCTGAATTGGAAGAGCAAGAAGCGGAACTTGAGATCTGAAAGAAAGATCTCCAGAACTTTCGGCGTCAGACAAAGTTTTTGGCGCAGGGAGCGGAGTTGGCAGGTAGCCCAAGCCTATGTTTTCCCAATATCTCAATAGCACCTTTGTCTAAAGCTTCGAAGGAGACTTCATATCCGAAACGCAGGAACGATCTGACTAAAAAGTCATTCAAAACTTGATCGAAAAACCAGTAAAAGGTGGCCGGCCATTCGTCAAGGCCCAGGAATCCGCTGGACATCTCAACGGCGTGGGTTCATCTCTCTCGACCAGTTCAGGTTCAAGGGAGGGTGATCGAGGGGACCCCAAGCCAAGGATGAGTGCCAAAGAGAAGATGGGCAAGCTGATTTAGGAGACTAAAAGTCTCTTCTGGAGATTAAAGTGATGAGGTCGCAAAGAGTTTTGGAACCCCTCATCTTTCATTATTCATATTTTATGTCCTGGGACATAGGTAATGATTCTACTACGGTGCCACAAATTCGCAAGCTGATCCTAAGTAATCGTTGTTGTTCATTGGATTCCGGAGGAACTACTTCGTTAGGATTGGGGAATTCATAGGCCGACTAACGAGGAGGTTAACCCTTTCTATGGGGTGGGACAGGCTTTAAAGGATAGGGGAGACCTTTTTTTGGGTTAGTGCGCGCCGACATGCTAAAAATGACCTTTTGAACTTCTTCCATATTAGGTCGTTGCCGGTCTAAGCAGAAGGTTGCTAAGTCAGATGTCTGGTGAACACATTCGTTATGAGTATGGGGATTTGTTTGATTTCTCTGGCTAGGAATAATAAAAAAACTAGGAATAGCGGATTCTAGATCAATCTCAATAAAAAGCAGGTTCTTGTTTGGTCATAAGGATAATAGTTCTGTCCGCTTGGAAGATTATTCTTTCCTCCTCGGTGAAGTGAAAGAGGGCAAAAAAGGTGTGTGGTTAATTTACTTCGCCTAAAGGGAAGAAAATTTTTCGAACCCCGGTCCAATATTTGTTCTCGAAGGTCTTCGTTTCCGTGTAGAAGCTCTTTCTTTCCCCGGTCTCCTTTCAAGGAGAGGCCTTCGCGATTAGAAAGTTTCAGGAAATACGAAGATTCAAGAGGCAAGAAAGGGATTGGATAAAGACTGGTTCCAGTAGGGGACTGGAGTGGAAGCCAAAGGACGGGGCCGAGAATTTGTGATCGATCCGAAGAACCACTCCCAGATACGATTCCGCTCCCCCTTCGTACTACCATTTGTGACCGACGGTTGCTTGCAAGAGGTGGCGATCGGCAGTGTTCCAAAGCGCCATAACGACCAAATTAAGCCTTTCAATGAGGAAGAGTCGATTAAAACATTCAAACCAAAGACCTGCCCTTCCTTCTCTACCTTTTTCTTCAAAAACTTAAGCTACTTAGACTGATGCTGGCGATCTCGAAGGGAGATATCTGGACCTGGAGCTACTCGTCTTGATCTTTATTATATTAGAAAGCTGATGGGAGTACGGCTTTCTTCAAGGAAGTGTCCCATATGATATTATATTAGTAAAGAGCTTCGATCAGATAGTTCTGCTTCCGGTGCCGGAGGAAGGGTAGTTTCAGAGTTCGAGATGTCTGAGCTTGGGGGTTCCGAGTTCAACTCCCAGTCTCAGGTCAAATGCAGAAGAGAGACTTCGTACTTCGGGAAAGGAGTAAGCATCAGTGGGAACTTTGCTTTCTGGTTGGGAAGTGTCGCTTCCTATGCTGCATTGCTCACTTTGACAGAGTTCCCTCGTGCTTTTCCTCAACGGGAAGCACATCGAGAGCCTTCTTTCTATTAGAAAGGAGCGTCCTAAGACCTAAGACGAGGATGGTCGGTAGGTCCTTCCTCTATTTCAAGAGTTCTAGCGACGGCATCTGGAACCACACTGCTGCCGCTGCCCTTCGGGCACGCCTCCTAAATGTGAGCAATTAACCAACCAACAAAACCACTTGTTACAAATAAGATCTTGTTGTTGCATCGAAAAAAAGTGGATTCAACATTCGGGCTCATGTTCGAATTAATTGAATATTAATAATACAGGAATACTTTATAGGGTAGGAGAAGGTATCTCAAATCTTTCCACTGGAGAACCAAACCAGGACTAGGTTAGGGGCCGTTCAAAAGGTCATTTTTAGCATGTCGGCGCGCACTAACCCAAAAAAAGGTCTCCCCTATCCTTTAAAGCCTGATGGCTTTTCGGATTCTTTTTAGATAGAAAATCTATGGCAACTGGCCTTAGAGTAGTGTATCGAACTAAAGGACAGGAGCGACCCATAATCATTGAGCCCCTGTTCACTTCAGCATGCAAGGAAGACCTTCGGGAAGAATCAAAGTTTTTCTCCTCTGCAAATGCCCGATCAAGTACCAGTTGCTTCGCTGGTAGGCCTACTTAGGTTAGGTTATGAACCCTCAGTTCTTACCAACCTCCGGTGTGTAATCTACATCTTTCTAGCTAGAACTCCATCTTCCTCCTTTTTCCCAAGAAGTCGACGGCCTTACACCATTGGGATACTAGTGATCCTCCTATTCAACTACTTCGACCATTTCCGAGCACCTCATATCTTTTTCGGGGCGTCTGAAGATTCGATCATCACTTTAGTTGGTTGTTGACCAACGGAAAGCATGGGAGAAAAAAACGAAGAATTTCGAATCTAAAAGGAGATTCTAGTCATTGATGGCTCTTTCAATCCGCCGAAATGATTCGTTTTCCGCCCCCAATGAGATGGGGAATTTGTAACCCCCTATTTAGACTTTTGGGCCCTTCGCCCGAAAAGCTTCCATTAGGTCCCTTCTCTTTTGGGCCTTTCGCCCTCCTTTAGTTGGTTTTTCTTAAAAGCTTCAGTAATAGCAAAAGCAGCCTATCTGGAATGGCCTACTCCTTACTCTTTCTTCAAGATACGAAACGAGCAGCCGAAAACGGCTGTCCCTATTGTATTTTAGATGGAGTCATCTACAGGGCTAGCAACTTCGTCACTTTCGTGTACCCATCGGACGGCAGCCCTTTCGGGGGTTCCTTAGGGACCGATTCACTCTGCGTAGATTGACTAAAGGATCATGAAAGAGGCGATCAGAATGGTACTCGAATCCATTTACTATCTCGAGTTTCCAGACACATCGCACTTCCGTTATTGGCTTATTTAGAAAATGGTATCAGCATTTGAGACGACTCTCCCCGGCCAATCCTCAGTCGTCCGTCCTTGCTTAGGAGAAAAACTGATCGATCGAGATAACATTTCCACCAGATGCCAGAAAGAGGAAGACAGATCATGAATTAGTAACTGCTTCCAATTTCTAAAAAAATTCCCAATTGTGTCGAACTTTCCATTTTTGGAATAGTTACGCGTGCAAAACAACAGAGCCACTGCTCTTCGGGGTGATGAGCCGGTGTCCATCATTGAAAGTGGCATCTCTGTTCTTTTATTTTGAATTCAAAGAAAGAGGCTTCCAGACCGTCCGTCAATCGAAGTGGTCTTCCTATTCCATCTTTTCTCGAATCTCCTTTAACGGAAGAAATAGAAGCTCGAGAAGGAATACCAAAACCTATTTCACTTGGTCCCGCTTATGGGGTCAAATCAATACGTTCTAAGAAGAAAGATTGGAATATCAATCTGATCGAGATCATCGATCTCCCACCAGCTTCTTTTCAATCCAGGAGCTGCATGATAAGAAAGCTCTCGATCTCGGCTAGGACATGGATTCTATATGAACCAATGGATCGTGACAAGCATTTGCTTGCTAATCTTATACCTTTCGTTTGAATTTATTCCCTTAACTGATTCTGAAATCCCACGGACCTAGACCTTTTAGCTTTTTATTTAAACCAAGGGCCAGCCGAGAAGACTAGTAAAATGAAGGATCAAGAATGTTATATATTTCAGGAGCTAGATTAGTTGGCGCGAGTCACCTTCTTCTAGGCTCTGCTGGACTAAGCGGGTATTCAATTTTGGGTAATGAAAAACTTGTTATTCTTAACTTTCCTTCTTTGGGCTCGGGTCGATAGTCGCCGTGGTAGTAATGCCCCGGAGCCCAGCTACCGACCTGAGGCGCCGATCTCTCCCCTTCCCCGGTAGCTAGGAAAGATTTCTAAATATATTTCCTTCCTTCCGTTCGATCTCTCTCTCTCCATAATTGATATGGAAGTTGGAAAAAATCAACCACTCAAAGCTGTTCACAAGATTGAATGGCCAATTCTCCTCCGAACCCTCGATTCGATTGTTTTCTCGTTGAATAAAATGCAAACGAAATGACTCCGGGTGGCTAATTGATCGCCCCGGCGGGGTTGCTCTGACGCAGAGGGCCCTGAGAAGCGCAGTACTTCCGTAACTGATCCGCTAAGTGAAGTTTAGGATTATGAGTTAGATCTTAGGGTTTAAGCCGCCCAATTGGGCTTTCTTTTTTAAGTCGAGAAAGCCCCGAGGATTTGGCAGAAATATGTAAAATTGTCCCTCCTAAAAAGATTATTCCAGAATAAATGGGCAAGCCGGCGGCTTAGGCACTTCTGACGCGCGGAGTACGTTTCAACCAATTAAACTATAAGCCCCTACGGATCTCTACATGCAATTCGCTGCCGAGCCTGTAGTCAAGTTCAAGGGTCCCGCTAAATATATTCAATTTGTGATAACGATGGCGGATAAACCAGATAATAATCTTACTTGTCCCCAACGCTAAAGTGTTTACGACGTGTAATTAAATAAAATTAAATAAAAAAAAAGGCGAAATGATTTCCCTTTCAGTTGATTTTATTCAACGATTGACCAAAATATTCTTGGTCTTGTTTAATAGATGTCGAGTGCCGCTTTTCCCCGTCCGAGAATCTTCGCTCCGCGAATGAGAGAGAAAGTCAGAGGAAAAAACACGTTATCTCTTTGACGCACCCGAGGAGTTTGATTTCTACGCTTCTTCTTCCTTTCTGAAGGGCACTTTCTTTCTCTTGAAAGATTTGATGCGCCAAGTGGTTATGGTTGCGGAAAGCGGAGAAAGTCGGGAACCGTCGGTTACCTTTTGAATCAAAGTAGCGACAAGCCGTTTCAAACTGACCTTTAGGGATCGGAGTTGCAAACTGAGTTTTCAAAGTCAAGGTGCCTTTCCCTTTTCTGCCTTACCTCTTACTGTGCTTGTGGAAATTATCGAGTAATCGGAGATGAAAAAGAAGACCCTCGGTCGGGATGGTCCTGTCGAAGAACTTGATTCATGCAGAGAAAGTTGAAGCGTTCAACGTCGGCCTACCACCTTTTTTTTTTCAAGGTTGAGCTTGTTCAATTGAAGCTAATGCTATGCTGCCCTTCCCTTGTTCAAGAGAATCATTTAATTGCTTCATTATGGATTCCAACTCAAGTGGAATCAGTTGCAGTTGGCATATATAAAGAAGTCTAATATCCTGTCTTCTTTTATTAAGGAATTCTTTTTTGATGTCAAAGACCAGAAGCTACGCGCAAATTCTCATTGGATCTCGGTTGTTCTTAACAGCGATGGCTATTCATTTAATGCAAACTAGAAATGCTTTTTCTTTTTAAAGAAAGAGATTACTCGATCTATTTCCGTATCGCTCATGATATATATCAACACCCTATTCTCGAACTCGATCAATTGGTTAGATTCCTTTTGGGAGGACTTTTTCATAACAAAGCTTCTTTTCTTATTCTTCCTCTTCTGTCGGAGGTTCGAGAATCTATGAAAGGACATCTAAGGCTACGAGACCCCTGTAAACCACCCTCAGCCAAGAAAGACAAGTCCGTCCCGTCCATAGAAAGTCCACACCCAAATGTCTCTATCCCTAGTCCCACAGTACTCTCGACTGCTGAACAGGCATTATTATCCTACCTTGGCAATGAAGACGTCATTGACTGATATATTCATTGCATGGAATGCCACACTCAATTGTCAGCGACTGGGGACAGGAAGGTTGTAGTATTCCTGGTTCTGTAAAATCTGTATGCGCCGATATATATCGGCTTCGAAGGAGAAGAGGCGAGTACAGTTTCACTTCAGTTTCACTTGAGAATTTCTCTATTCAGCCCCCCCCTATTACAAACTTTGGTTTGACCGACGAACTACGTGGGAAAATAGACCTTCTTTCACTGCTTCAGACCATAAAGACTTTTTAAGATTCATCTCAAAGCAAAGGAAGTTTCTGATTGAGAAGCCGCATCGGATAGAGAACACGAGATCTTGCCCCCATTGTTGAAGATTTGCTCTTCTCAGGCGTCTCCAGGGAGATTCCTTTGCTGTCGATGCAGGCGAGTTGGGCCTATTCTCGTCTCGAATAAGAAACTATGTTGACTCACTCCAAGAGTAGAATCAGCAGCTCACCTCACGTTTTAGGAACCAAATGAGGAATCACACGTGGCTTTCCAATTTCTCTGTCCTAACAGCGTTCGAAGCCTAACATCCTAGAATTTGGTTCTTTTTACGAACTTGATGTCGATAAATCTGCGAATCTAGAAATTCATTTCGGCCAATTGAACCTTCTCGAACTCTTTCTTAAGAATCTCTTTCTAGTTGCTCTGGAACAATTAGGAGATTCTCTAGAAGAAATACTTCTGCTTTTCCGATGAACCGGCTATTCCTCCCCACCATTCCGGCCTATTATTGATAGGGATTTTACCGATGAGTATTGTTTCAACTTTCGGAAGTCTGCCGACTTCACAAAGCTCTTTATGGACTGAAGCAAGCTCCCAGAGCTTTTTTCACTTGTTTCAGCACTACCCCGCCTGCTTTAGTCTCAAATAGGGCGCAAATTGAGGTGAACAGACTGGACCGAACCTCCCTACGTCAAGCCTCTCTCTGCTTCTCGACTTTACCGATCTTTTTGACATTCCATATAAGGACTTCCGAATGACCTAGAATATAGTCTACTAGACTAGCCAACAGAACTCTTTCTAAACCTCTAGAGAGAATGAATCTTTTTCTCGAAGGATCAGAAAAAAATGGGTCCGGATCTCCTGACTAACTCCCGAAGGGGGTGGCGAAAAAGGCTCAATTGCTGGGCTCTCGAGACAGTTTCCTCGGCAATTCATCCGGTGACTTCACGGTTGCCAAAGAAGCCCCAAGAAGCATCAAACATTTGGAGCTCAATATGAAATCCTATTTTCTTGCAAGACCCGTTCGGATAAGGGAAAACTCCCATTCTCTATGCAAATTGAGCCTCTCCTCCATTTCCAATTGGGCTTTCCTTTTTAAGTCGAGAAAGCCCATCATAAACTGACACTGTGCTGCCATACGTGACAATCCCGAGTCTTGTTGTTGGGGGTAATGAATCTACAAATGCATGCAAGGAGCTTTGTAGATGCTGGAGCCGAGTCGAGGGGGCTTGGCTGGTACCAGGCTCTAAAAGAGTTTTGTTCGAGCGAGCGGTCTTTCTATCTTTTTGGGTTGCAAAAAAAATCCCAATTGTGTCGAACTTTCCATTTTTGGAATAGTTACGGAATCTCGTTCCTAAAAAGCCTTTCCGATTGCCTCCGCCCCTATCTCTTAAAGCTACGGCATCCCACCGATCCCCGAATCGGCTTCACTGGAACAAGAGTCACCTTCATCTTCTCGGGTTAGGCCACTGCCCTTCCATAGTGAAGACTCTTTCCAGGCCTAACGATAAGATTCCCTAGTAGAGCTTCAAAGGGGGGGTACGAGGAATGGAATGAGGGACAAAAAGGAGTGAAAAGGGAAGTGGAATCAATCCCGTTTGCTACAGGATTCTTTCGATCTGGTAAACCCAGAATTGTTCCCTGGGATTTTTTGGGGAATCTGCTCCCATGCTGCAAACAGTCAAATCTGAACTGAACCCTGTTGTAACTAGTGGCCGGTTTCCCGTCGCGTCAGCCTTTTCCCAGTGCGCGGAGCCCCAACGAGGAAAGAAGGGCTCTTTGAACGACTCCGGTGCTATAGAATCTCTTTCCAGAAGAGGGCTAGTCTAAAGGCCTTGCCTTATGAAAGAAAGGAAGGACTTCAAACAAGAACCTCAGGGCATCCAAAAGAGGTGAACCTGAGAAGAGCAGTAAGTCGTGTCCGCCCCGGGCATCTGCAACGTCCTCCTTTGAGATTCGAATCTGGGAGAACTAAAAGACTGACCGGTGGCTGCTTCTAGGCAAACCTCCTGGCTGTCTCTGCACCTATCTCAACACTTTTTTTTGTTACTCTTATGCGGGGCTGGTTGTCCAACAATTCGTATTTTTGCGTCTTTCTTCCGAAAACTTACGAGATGCTATTTTTCGTAATAGAACAATTAATTCCATTTTGGTCATAAACTGGTATCTTTAAAAAGGATGAAACTAATGGGTCGGGGAATCGGGCATCGGCCCTCTTGGATCCGGTAGGAGCAGGGGAAAGAGAAGACGTCCCTCAAAGCCCCATTAACACAAAAGAAGTCGATTCCTACGTTTTTAAATTACCAGAAGCTCTTAGCTACTCAGCTATACTATAGGCTCTAAAGGCATTACTTTCAGTCAAGTAATAGGACCATCGAGAGACGGTTCTATAGCTCCATTACTGTGGAGAATGAGTAAAAAAGTTTGGCTTATTAATGACTAAGCGTAGTCAGGAGTCGATCGAGCCTTTATTAGATATGTTCTATTTCATTGGCAGTTCTGATCCGATAAAGACTGGAAAATCCACCTATTTCTATACCGGTTCCGGAAGAGCGAAGAAAAAGGGGATGTTTTGTTAGTAAGCAATCCGCCAAAAGCAACCAAAATATTCCTTGGTGAATCGGGCGAAGAAGTTCATAAGATAAGAGAGATGAGGCAAAGAAGGAATTGATAGAGGTGCGGCGAGAAGTTCAATACCTTCTTGATCGAGAAAATGTCCTTGCTTGTACTTCTCTTTATTTTTCGAGATTGGGTTTTTTTCGATTGAAGAGTCGGACTCCCTGGAAAAATAGCGTGTAGCCTAAGTCTACCCTTCGATTGGACTTTCTCCAGATCCTTTGACACCCGCTCATCTTACCCAATTAACCAAAAGTATAATCGATCGAGACCGAAGCTTATGCAATTGTGGAATTCAGATGAGTTAGGTTCTTTACGCAAAGAAGCCAGGCGAAAAGCGCACACGAAGATTCTAAATAATATAATCGAATCATCGACAAGATGTTTATCAGAGAGATTTTCTTATGGGATACAATCGAAGGGCTCATAAAATTCAAAACTTGAGAAGGATCACTCCTCGGGCAGTCGCTAACCGTTGCGCCTTCCCTTCTGCTTACACCATTTCTTTGTGAATGCTCCGCTTTGCTCTTTGTCGCGCCTCTCTTATTACTTTTTTGTATCCCCCTGTTCTTCGGATACAATTCGATCCTTCTACGGCCAAATCTCTTAGTCTTAAGCTTCTGAAAGCTAGACTCACAGGCATCGGACCACAGGAAAGGAACATTCTTCTGGGTCAACTTCGTCAGAGGTGCTGAAATAGAAGAAAACCCCTCGACGAACCGCCGATAATAACCTGCCAAGCCTAAGAAACTCCGAATCTCTGTAGGAGAAGTAGGCCTAGGCCAACTCTGAACGGCCTCTATCTTCTTCGAATCAACACACACCCCATCCTTGGTCACCACGTGACCTAGGAAAGATACAGAACTGAGCCAAAATTCACACTTGGAGAATTTGGCATACAACTGCTGATCCCTCAGAGTCCGAAGAACAACTCTCAAATGCTGCTCATGCTCCTCCCTGCTCCTCGAATAAACCAAGATATCATCGATAAACACAATGACAAAGGAGTCAAGGTAGGCCTTGAACACTTGGTTCATCAGATCCATGAAAGCAGCTGGGGCATTCGTAAGCCCGAAAGACATCACCAGAAACTCATAGTGGCCATATCGGGTACGAAAAGCAGTCTTGGAAACGTCCTCGGACCGAATCCTCAACTGATGATACCCCGACCTCAAATCAATCTTCGAGAAGAAGGTAGCACCCTGAAGCTGATCAAACAAATCATCAATACGCGGCAAAGGATACCTATTCTTGATAGTAACCTTATTCAGCTGCCGGTAATCAATACACATCCGCATAGAGCCATCCTTCTTCTTCACAAATAATACCGGGGCACCCTATGGAGACACACTGGGCCTAATGAAGCCCTTATCGAGCAAATCCTGAATCTGCTCCTTCAGCTCCCTCAACTCAACAGGAGCCATACGATACGGGGGAATAGATTTAGGCTGAGTGCCTGGCAATAGATCAATGCAAAACTCTATCTCCCGCATAGGCGGCAAACCCGGCAAATCATCAGGAAACACATCCGGATACTCACAAACAACCGGAACTCTATCAAGGGATAACTCCTCTGCCCGGACATCCCGAACTGAAGCAATATATCCCTCGCACCCACTAGATATCATCCTCTGCGCCTCCAAGAAAGAAATGATCCTACTCTTCGGAGAAGGCCTGGAACCTCTCCATACAACCCGAGACTCACCCTCTGCCCCGATCGTCACGGACTTGGCATGGCAATCCAAAGTCGCATGACAGGAAGCCAGCCAATCCATGCCCATAATGACATCGAAATCAGACATATCGAGCAGCATCAGGTCCACTAAGGACTCTACACCACAGATGGAGATCATACACTGCCGATAACCCCTATCTACACATATAGAAGACCCGACAGGGGTGGCAACCATAAAGGGATCATCTAAGAAGACCAGGTCCCTGCCCAAGCAAGGGGCAAATCCCGGAGACACATACGAATAGGTAGACCCCGGATCAATAAGAGCATAAGCATCGCGGCCACAGACAGAAATAATACCTGTGATGACATCATTGGATGCCTCAGCATCCTGACGAGTCATAGCATAGACCTGCGCCGAGCCTCCTGAACCCGGAGCTCTCTGAGACTGCTGTCTAGGAGGAATCTGAGAAACGGGCCTGGCGGCCTGAGGACCAGATGGTACCATAGCTGCGGATCCCTGGCAACCTGATGAAACATAAGGGCAACTCCTGACATAGTGCTCTGGAGACCCACACTCAAAACATCCATCACCTCTACCTCCTCTACCGCCTCTACCACCTCTGCCATGACCACCTCCAGACGAACACCTCCCATGATTCCTCTGATGGCACCTCCCGCACTTCGGCGGACCAGACTGCGAAGAGCCACCCCGCCTCTGGGATGACTGAGGCCTCGGGGTCTCTGAAGAAAAATCCTGGGCAGGCAAAGCAGCAGCCTGGGGCCTAGACTGAGAACGGCCCTAATGACCCTGACCCCTCTGAGCGGATCCACTATACCCACCAGACTGACACGATCTCTTGGCCGCCCTCTCCGCGTCAGCCCTGGCGAAGATATCCTCCATCCGCCGCGCCACATCAACTATCTCAAAATATGACTTGTTGCCCATATCAGGGGCAACAGCTACCTGCAAGCGGGGATGAAGACCCTCAACAAACCGGAGGACCTTGTCCCTCTCCTGAGCCACCATAGCCGGCGCAAACTGAGACAACCACAAGAACCTGGTGTCATACTCTAAAACAGACACGTTTCCCTGCCTCAACCCCTCAAACTCGCGCCTCTGAGCATCGTGCTGACTCTGGGGCACGAACCTGCTCATGAACATAGACACGAACTCAGCCCAAGACAAAGGAGGGAGGTCACTAGACCTCTGCCGCATCATGGAGACCCACCATGTCTCCGCATCTCCCGATAATCTGAAAGAAGCACACTGCACCCCTAAGGTGTCTCTAGTACCAAGAACTGTCAAAATCTTCTCACACTTCTGAATGTACCTCTGGGCAGTACATGTAGCTGAGGTACCGTCGAACTCTGGAGGCTGAAGCTTCATGAATGACTCTATCCTCTTGGCAACCTCCTCAGTGCCCATAGGAGGAGTAGAAATAACAGGACCTGCCTGAGGAGCAGAAGCAGAAGGCTGGGCAATATGATCAGGAGCAGCCTCAGAAGTAGGCGTGCTCATAACAGGTGTGGTCGGCTGAGGAGCCGAAACAGAAGCTGCAACATCATCTCTGACAGGGACCTGATGGCTAGACAAGGCCATCAGTCTCATATACTCCTCTGAAGAGATCACAACGGTGCCTGGCACAACAGCAGGCACAGGGGGAATAGATGCTGACAGAGTCGCTGCGGACACCGCAGGGATAGCTGTGTCCTGCCTAGTGGCTGACGGGCGACCTGCCCGAGTCTTCTTAGCAGCTGGCGGCTGCGTAGGTGCTGATGGCTCTCCCGCAGACGCGGGTGTAGAAGATGCAGCCCTCCTGGCTGAGGATGCTCGCGTCCTCGCCATCTGATACAATACACGAAAAAGGGTCAGCACCTATATAAGCTACTCAGCACGAATAGAGATGAAACGAAGGGAAAACATTTCCTAACATGCCCTTGTAGCCTCTCGCTCATAAGTATGGTCGACAACATACCCATAAGCAAGACTCTACTCAGACACTGCTCCAAGACTCCTAAGACTCGAATTAGAACCTAGGGCTCTGATACCAAACTGTCACGACCCAATTTCCAAGGGCTCGTGATGGCACCTAAACAACATTTGCCTAGGCGAACCAATGAAACAAGATGCGGAAAAGAACAATAATGTGAAAAGATCATAAATGGATATATAAATATAAAAGGGTGGAGTCCAAAAGAATATATCCACAAAAGAATTGGAGCATTCTAAGAGTGACTCAATAAAGTATGAATATACATCAAAGAAATTTGAGTCCTATCTCTAAGTGACTCCGGCGGTATGCCACCACGGTCTGTGTGGTCGGCTCACCTCAATCAAAAGTCTCAGAAGCCTCGGGAACCGCTAACGTCCGGGCTGCTGACTGGATGAAGGACCTGCGCACGTAGCAGAGTAAGTTATGAGCCGAAGCCCAGTAAGATCACCGACAGGCCCGCTAAGGTACCCTTGCGGGACAAGTCGCTACATGCATCATAAGCAACAACATACTATAGTAATCATACAATAAAGTAGTGAAATCACAAATAGATGTAACACATTCCATACACACAAGTAGTAACCAGAAGTCTCAAGGATTATGCCCATCCAACGTAAGGCATAGGTCAACTCAGCGGCGGTTTGGAGGTCCAATCTCTACTCCCGTGCCGACTAACCTAGACCTACGATGGACTAGCAACACCACTACTAAGTATCAACCATATACCGTGACCCGAAGTCACTATCACAATCATGAATAAGTAGACCAACGACCCGTAGTCGTTGGCTCATCTCAAATCTGTCTACGATCGCACCACACCCCCTGTCAAGTGCGTCGTATCTCAATAAATCAAGTGACCACACCACACCCCCTGTCAAGTGTGTCACATCTCAAAGATCAAGTGTCCACACCACACCCCCTGTCAAGTGTGACACATCTCATAGTATAGGCGACACCACACCCCCTGTCAAGTGTCCCTCTAACAGTATTAATATCCACGACATTAATAACAATAACAGAAATAATAACAGAAATATTAATAACGATAATATTTCACAGTCACCGTAACCCAGGTTGGTTATGCTAGCTGAACGTAATGCGAAGGTTAACCCGACCACAGTTTGGGGGTACAATCCCTACTCCCATGTCGTCCAACCCAAGGTTACGTATAGACAGCACTACCCAACCCGGCACGTGAACAAATCAAGTACCAATATCATACAAAAGCCGGCAAAATCCTCAGCAAGACATTTATCATGACATGCCGGCAACATCCTCGGCCATGTCCCAAGTTCTTGCTATCTAAGCATGGCGTAGCAAGCGTTACTACGATATAAATTTAAGCTACCTCGACGTAGCGTTTAGACCGGCACATACCTCGGTCGAGTCACAATCTCGCTATTTATAACAAACAATAATAGCAAGTAATTCACATCATTAATCCTAACCATTGTTAGGTATATATATGCGTACATGAAGCATACTAGCATGAAGGAAGAGTCCACAAGCACAATAGAGGTCAAGTCTCACTTACCTCGAAATTCGGGCTCAAATGCCGGGAAGAATCTCCTTTCCCGCTCGCCTTGTCCGCGAAGGACTCTCCACTAGGTCTATTAAGACAAGATATAGCACATATGAGTGCTCAATTATAGCTATTTAAGCCTATAGGCATCCTAGGGTAAAAATTACCAAAATGCCCCCGGGTAGGGCCGAGCCCTAAATTTACAAAATGTACTTTTCCGGACTCCCCACGCTCCCGTGAGTCCAAAAGTACACTTAGATTCCACATGCGAGCCTTGCTCGATGTCTTTCCCCAATTCTTAAGAATCTAGGGTTCTAACCCATTTCCAAGAATCAACCCTTTGATTCTTGTGTTAATCAACATAAAGATGGATTGAAAGGGCTTACCTTAAGTGTAAGTATGATTGGGTCTTCAAGAAATACCCAAAAATCGCCTCAAGAGCTCACCAAATGATTTTTATAAGTTATGAACCTAAATGGCCCGAAATGGCCTTTTTATAGCAGTTTTTTGCCTCTGTGACAGCTTCTTTTGAAAAAATCATAACTTTTGATAGGAATGTCCAAATGACCTGAAACCGGTTCCATTAGAACCACAACTCAAAGGGATACAACTTTCAAGTTTTGAGTTTTTCCTAATTCCTTACGGATTGGCCGGAAAATCAGCTTTTATCCGGCTGTTTGCGCCAAAACAGAACAGAAAAGTCGCACCAGATTTTCTACTGTTTTAGGGGCAAAACGGGACCCTACGAAGCTCGGAATGATCCCAAATTTTGCACACAAGCCATAAAATACTTGGGTGACATGCTCGTCCAGACGGAACTCAATTCGGACCTCCAGAACTCAAAAAGTGGGTCCCACGGCAAAGGTTCAATTTTCGACTTTCGCCAAAATAGCGAAATTTAACCAAACGACCTCGGAATCCAATTCCGAAAGTTGCTACAAGTCACAAATGACTATACGAACCTAACGGAACTTTCGGATCTCTCATCGGAGCTCATTTGCTCAAATCGAGCTCGAAAACCTCTTTTAACTCTTTTAAACTTCCGAAACGGGGACTTTATCAAAAGTCCTATCAAACGAGGTCCGTTTTCAATTTTGAAGGTTGCTACATATCATAAATGACGAGACGGACCTAACGGTGCGCTCGGATTTTCCATCGGGGTTCGTTTACTCAAAACGACCTATCGAAACCCCAAATTCCTTTCCGGAATTTCATAAACGGATCCTTTTCTCGAAAACCTATCAAACGGACTCCGTTTCGACTCAGATTTCACAGACGGGTCATAAATGACCTAACGGAGCTTTTGGGACTGTCGACACGCAAATCGAGGTCCCGGATCCCGTAACGACTATTTGAGGGTCGTTACACAAACTCGATAGACCACTGTATCATTCACCACGGCATCAGCAAACACTACCAAATCAACAACACCAACCATAACCGCATCAACATCCCTACACCCATAGTCATCACCATTATTCCTTTTTCATATTAACCACTGCCTCACAAGCCATCGTCACCTCACAAGCAACTAGCAACAAATGAAGAACCTAGGGTTTTCTAATTTGAATAATTCTCCAACTAATTCAATTTAAACATAACCAGGTAATTCAACGCTAAAATAGCAGCAAATCAAATGCTTGAATAGAAGTAAAAATTATAAATTTTATGATGCTAATAATTAATAGATCTGAAACGAAAAATACATCATCAAAACAAACAAAAAATTACCAATATTTTACCCTAAAAATGAACTAAAAATACCTCTGCAAGGTTGCTGGAAAACACGGTTCACGGAGGAGAGAGAAGATCACGGCGGAGAACAGAGAAGTTCACGGCGGAGAAGCGGCAGAGAAGAGCAAACCCTAAAGTAGAGAGAGAAATAGAGAGAGGAGCTCGCTGCAGAGAGAGAAAGAAGTGGGGGGAAATGTTCTGATTTGGGAGGGGACTGTAGCGAGGGGTTGGGACGCGCGTGTTTTCTCAGGAAAAGGAAAATGTTTTCCCAACTATTTTTTGGGAAAACATTTTCCACTATTTGGAGGAAAATGAGTAGTCTAAGAAAATATTTTCCAAACCTCATATGCAAACCAAACAAGGGAAAATAGGAAAACATTTTCCAGAAAAATATTTTCCCCCATACCAAACACACCATAAGTGTTTAAATGGACGTAGGGATAGTTTAAGTGGCTAGATTAAATATGAGGACAAGTTTAACAGGTTGTATATGTATTTGGCCTAAAATCTACTTCCTCCGTTTCAAAATAAGTGTCTATCTTTCTTTTTTTGTTTGTCCCAAAATGAGTGTCTCTTTTCTTTTATGACAACTTTTTAAATCTAAGATTTGTTTTGGACCATAAAATTTAAAGACTCTGGCTCACATTACACACACCTTTCATTTTAAACCACATGATTTAAAAGTCTTCTTTATTTTTTTAAATTCTGTGCCCAGTCAAACTCAGACACTTATTTTGAGGCGGAGGGAGTATTACAAATAACAAAAATGGCACCTGGAGTCATTGAGGCCCTGTGGTGCCGTTCGATTCTCATGTGGCACCTCCTATTTAATGACCATACACCGATGTTGGGATGTCCCACCCTGGGCATCTCTTTAGTTCTTTTTTTGTTTCATATTGTTTTAAATCTCTCCTTATTTTTTTCTTTTATTTTCTTCTTGTTAATCTTTTTTTTCTTTTGTTACTATTTTTTTATTTTATTTCTACCATATTATTAACTACTTATTTAATAATTTTAATAAATATAATGTCTATCTTTATAACATATATTAATTCTTGTCAAACAAAAATATAATAATTAAGTTATGTTTAGGTAAAATTTTTAATCAGTGTATTCTTTCTATATTTTTGGATAATGTTCTTCCATAATATAGAAATTAAAACAAACGTGAAAAATAAGAATGAATTAACTTAAGTTATTTGTCTATTGCGATTAAAAGACTTAATCATCTTAATTGAATTAATAAAAATCTTACTAACTCGACCCGCATTCCTATTCGATCTTTGGGCTAGGGATAGATAAAAAAATGTGGCATCCGTAATCAGGGAGGGAGCCAAAATTTTATGTAGGGGGTTCACAAATATCACACTTTAGATTTGAATATGTGGTCTACCACTATTTTGTTAACACCTTTGTCACTTTACCATAATGTTTCAATATTTCAAGAGGGTTCAATAGCTTATATGCATAATAAAAAGACTAATTTTTATCCTAATTATAGTAATTTTTTAAATAAAGGGGGTTCAACTTGGAGCAAGATGGCTCTGCCATTGCCCGCAATCTTCAAATCATGGATTCGCCCCTACTTATATATCATTTCGCAACTAAATACATATATTTTCACTTAAATTGTCACCACTCTTTATTTTGGTACTTTTAACTGATTTGGTTTGCCTAATGAAACAATCCACTTGTCAATTGTTGCGTCTGTTGAACCTTAAGTATTCACATGACAAATGACAGGCATCACACTTGATATTGGGCGCGTAAAGTCACTACACTGTTGACAATCCATAAGGGGTCGTTCGGTACGAGGGATTGGATTACTTATCCCGAGATTAAATTTGGGATTATATTTATCTCATGTTTGGTATTAGGTATTAGCTAATACTAGGACAAATTTTATGCCTAAATTGTAGGATTAGTAATCCCACATAGAAGGTGGAATTAACAATCCCGGGATTATAATTCCGGGATTATAATCCCGGAATTATTAATCCCGGGATAACTTAGGGATGAACTGAACGACCCCTAATAGCTTCCGCTTCTCTAATTCTAGCTCTTCGAATTCATCCTTCTTTCACTCACAAACTTCTCTCACCCCTCCACTGTAATAGAGATTCGTACTAATTTCAAACACCAATATAATTTTCACAAATAACCACAATAATCTTCCTTTACACTCCAATAGAAGCAAGAAATGGGGCAATAGGAGTTTATTGGTTTAGGGAGAGATTAATGGTGGTCATTCAAGTTTTAATTTATTATACTAAAGTTACTTAACTTTATTATGTTACCAAAAAATCACTCAATTTTGCTCCGACTATCACCAAAGCCACTTTTGCCAAAAACTATAAAAGAAACTACTAATCAATAACTCCTAGATAACTAATTAATCTAGTAGGTATTTTTATAAAATAGTACACATAGAAATGCAAGTTAATTCCCGAATGTTTTATATTAAGAGAAATATTTGACCGAAAATATAGTAATTGAAATACAAAATATTTATAATATTTGATAAATATTTTTGTTTCAACTTCTTGATTGAGTACAAGGATTGCTTCCAATGATACATACTTATTTGATGAGTTGGATATGATAGTTAATAAGTTGATATCTGAAAATTCAATAGGCACCATGCATTTTATTTATACATAAAGCAAAATTCCTTATTCCTTATTAGTACTCTATTTTCTTACGATTTTGTCTTTAAAATTTTAATATTCTAAAATAATATATTTAACTTCGGATCAACCAAATCATAACGAGGTAGATTTTGAGTTTTTAGGCAATGTGCCTGGAAACCTTGTACTCTTCTAACAAATATATATATATATATATATATATATATATATATATATGTTTATTGATAATTGGTTATTTAGAATTAAAAGTGTATTTATGTTGATTGATAATTGGTTATTTAGGACTACTTGTGCGTTTTCAGTGAGAGTGAGGTGATAATCGGAGTAAAATTTAGTTATTTTTGGATAACAAAATAAAGTTAAGTGACTTTTGCGTAACAAATTAAAAGTTGGATGACTACCGGTGAAATTTACTCGTTTGTGAAGTATGTTTGGAGTTTGGGCAGTTAAACATGTTATAAAAATAAAGTACCATATATTATTAACCTTTTTAGTTGACGAGTTCAACAAATGAAAAGCGGGGTTCGAGAAAGAATTTGCGAACTAGTATTCTAGAAGATATAGGGGTGGGGAGAGGGATGAAAATGATTTTCTGGTAAGGTCTTTCATAATTTTCAGGGGTTTGGATTTCCTCCATTTTTTTTTTCATTTTTTAAATAAATTAATAGAGGAAATCTGGACCCTTTGAATAATAATGGATAAAAAACTAATGGAGAAAATCCAAACTCGTTTTCCTCGAAGTGTATCCAAACATGAACAAAACCACAATCTATCCATTATTATTTGATTTTTCCTACATCATGAATTCCAAGAACCCATAGTATATGTTTTCAACGATCTACAACAAAAGATATAAGATGCAAATTTAAAATTTAGAGAGCATATATAATAGGCGAACTCAGAATTTGAGCGTAACACGACACCATTATTTTTATCATCAATATGACAACTACTAGCAATAAAGATTTGACATTTTTCTATATATACATACAATTTTTTTGTCGAGTTCTACGGGGGCACATGTCCATCTCTTAACATAATATTTTTCTAAAATATCTATTTATACCCGACTTCACCAATATAGATTTAGTAATAATATATAATCATTACTCAACAATATGGATTTCCTAATGAAAATCTTAAAGTATAGAAAGGAAAACCTTTATTTATTTATTAATTTATTTAATCTTTCTAATTAACCCCTTGGCCATATTATATTCTGCTCGAGATACTTAATTATAAAATAATATGATACGTCACAACAATATTAAGAAACCTAATACATATCACTGACAATATTTATTAAAAACATCATATATTAATAATAAAAATTATAATAGAGTACGACTTGTAGCATCATCAAAATAAATTAACAACAAAAAAAACAAAAGAAAATAATCTCACATCCCAATATTATGAATCCGGGATGATTCACTTAAGAATAACTAGATGCATTATCTGCACTTCTTAAAAGGGCCTACATTGAAGATGAAGCCTCATTTTCCAACTGTTTCAGACGACGATCCATATTAAAATCAGTAGCTTTTAACCAAGCTTCAAATTTTATTATTTCATCAACATTAAGCTGTTCAATTGACTCCCACCAACTTTTTGATAAATTTTTTTCATTTTTTTTTTTGTATTCAAATACTTGCTTATTTGTAGCTTCTTCTATTTTGTCCAACTCTTTAGCCTCTCTCTATTGAGGTCATTCACTTTGTTTCTTGCATGAGCTGCAATTAAGCGAGTCGATTCATTTAATTGTACATGAGGTTCCAAAAAACGGTCAAAAACCACTGCAACTGTAGGGTGAAAAAATGAGAAAGGATTATTTTTAGGGGAGAAGAGGATTATTCCAATGTCAACGTTGAATTGACTCACAAGTTCACCTGCATTTTTATAAATACTTGATTGACGCTTCGAAAATGTGGTGTATCGATTATCTTCATTTTCTATTTTCACCATGGAAATATTTTGGCTCCCTCGTGTCTTCTTAGCCTCCATGGTAAAATTATAAGAAATGAGAACAAAATAAATATTTATTGCTGAATATATTTTTCTTCAGAAAATGTTACTTATGAAAAATGAAATATCATGACTATTTGTGTACTTCAAGAATTTCTTCCCAAAAAGAAATATATTACTAAAGAACATTATTATATTGTTTGAAAAAAAAAGTTGTCTAATATAATAATGGTTTTATTAATATTGACATTAATCTAATTAATAGTAATAAACTTTTACAAAACTAAAGGAAACCAATTGTATAATCCTTAAATAAATGAATTATTTGTAATGATCTCTCAAAGTTAAATAAGAAAAACTTCTTTATTTACTACATTTCTAACTTTATTCATTATGTATTCTTCATCATAAAACTCTTCAGAATCCCTCTCTTCTTGTCATTTGTAAAGCTCGTAGCTGTCTTTTACATATATGTACCCACAATTCGTTTAATTGATAGAACATATGTAACATTTTATTAGTAATAGAACATATGTATATATTTTAATTCTTAGTAATAGATCCGTTCAAGAATCCTTGTTAATCTATATATTATTAAAAACAAAGAACGCTTAGGACAAAATGTAGAATAAGACATTAGGACAACAATTGTAATGACAAAACTAAGCTAAGATAACTCTAAACATTTAAATTTGAAAGCTAATTTTAATTTTTTTATTTGAAAATTTGAACTGGAAGATGGTAAATATTTTTATATAAAAGTTACTTCCTTATCTCAACAAAATTATATTGGCAGGAATACTAATATATTTTGAACCAATAGAGTGATTATCTTATTCTTTCATCATTTAATATCATTTGAACCTAAAAGGATAAGCATTAAAATAGAATGAATTTGTTTGAATGTTATTTCGAATAGTTCGGAATGTCAATCGAATATGGAGTAAAACAACCTAATGACAGCCTATTTGGTCAATAAAAAACTTTTTGAATTTAAATTGGAAGACAACATCTTAAATTTGAAAAGAAGTATGAAATCTTTTTGAATTTGAATTTATATTCCTCTATCTTTACTAAATCAAGATAAGGCTAAATCTGCATGTTCTTTTAAATATTTAAAATTTGAATTGCTCTACCAAAAATAAACCGCGTGGTTAAATATTTTGAATCAAAAAATAAAAGATAAGGTTGCAGAGAGTCAATTATATAAATTGTGTCAATTGAGAGAGAATAAGAGCTTTATTTGCTCCATGAAAAGCTTATTTCTTTTTTATATTATCTCTCTCTCCCCCTCCTTCTCTCTGTCTCTCTCTCCATTTTATATATATATATATATATATATATATATATATATATATATGTGTGTGTGTGTGTGTGTGTGTGTGTGTGTGTGTGTGTGTGTGTGTGTGTGTGTGTGTGTGTGTGTGTGTGTGTGGGGGGGGGGGGGGGATGTAAAGCACAATAAGTATTTTATGATGCTCGGGCAATATTTATATTGTTAGACATGAAATATTTATTGCTTTCAATAGTTTTTGAGGTAAATTTTGATGATTTCTAAGAAAAAAAATGTTATGTTGATTTTGTTGCAGGGACGAAAAAGTTAGAATGTCAAATGGAAATACTATGCTCTGAAATGGATCTTGAGGAAAACCTGTATACTTATAAACCTAAACAAATGTAACTTAATGTTTATCAAGATTTCAGTTTATATACATCTAACATACTGCAAGGCACATTTTGATAATTTTATTATTTAAATTTAATTTTTATCGAGATTTTAGTTTGTATACATTAAAACATATTGTAAGGCATGTTTTGGTAGTTTTATAATTTGAATTTAAATAAATTCTGAGCAGGGATATTATTTCAACTTCTTAATCTCTTATATATACTCTTTGCATGACAATTTTAAATATCAGCAATGTGTCTTTCACATATTAATCTATGTCTTCTGTCTTCTTCATAGGGTTTTTGTTCTCAACATATAATCTATATATTTTTGTAATGTTTGGAGAATAAGCTAATTAAAGATAATTTTGTTTATAAAGAAGGGTTGCAAACCAAATTTATGTGGTGCTTATAATCAGTAACTTTCAGCATTTCTTACAAAATTTTATTTTGTTTGATTTTGTGAAATAAAAAAATTGCCATTCTTATTTAACTTTTTCTAAATTTTTGTATTTTCATTGATGCAGAGTCACAGTTTACCCCCAAATAATTCATGTTCCGCAAAGTTAATTGTTATTCCCTTCTATATTAAATCCTAATTGTCTTTATTCCCTTATCTGTAAAAGTAATAATGTGCTAACATATATATATATACATATATATTCAATTGTGTTGTATCTTTTATATTTAAAAAGTACTATAAACATATTTGATGTAAAAATTAAAAACATAGTATAGTTGCTTGCTAATGGATTTGATAAATATACTATTGTATTTATTTGCTTATTGTAGAGATATCCCTATTGTCAGATCTGTGCACCACACCATGAGAATAGTTAGGGTCATCATTTATCAGGTATGTCTTATTTCATATACAGATATAGAGCCGATATTTCTCCTGTGTATATTTAGCTTGATACATTATCAAAATTTTGACATTCAATTATCTTTTTTGTTCAATATAAAAAGTAGTTTGTTTGTGCTAACTACCTATAGTTTAAGTTTAGGCAAAAAGTCATCAAATAATTTTATGATTCATATATTTTGACTTTAAGTAAGGTTTTTTATTGGGTATATTGACAGTAAAACGAGATGTCACGTGAGATTTCAGATTCAGTTTCAGTTTAATACGATCAAATGAGCAAATATCACAATTTGCTATGATTAATATTTTTTGTATTGTCCGCACAACTGAGAGTACTTTAAAATAAAAAGTGAGTTTTGTTCTTTTTTTTTTTTTTAAGTTATGAACGAATCAGTTTGATTTCGAAATTCAAGTAACTTGGTCACATCCTATTAAAATATTTAGCTTGGTTTGTTATCTTAAGCTTCAGATTTAAGGGATTCTATGTATTTTTTTCTAAATTAAGAATTTGGATGATCTTAACAAACAAAATGGAAAGATAACTCTAAATTTTTAAATTTGAAAGATAACTTTAATCTTCTGATTTGAAAATTTAGAAAGATAACTTCGCATCACGACTATGTTTTCGGCGAACCTGCATTATGTATTAAAGGTGTAACAGATTATTTATTTTAAGAAATGTCAGAACAATGCAGTTATACACTATCTTTGTGGTCAAAAGTTAATGAAAGAAGGTGGATAATGGATAAAAATATGGGTAGTTGTTTGATAAGAACGTGGGTAGTTAACCTAAAATTCATGTTTTAGCCGTGTGAGAGGAACAAAATAACTCATATTTAATCTAATATTTTGAATTAAAAATGAAATACCATTCTTATCTTGATCATTCTCGAACTCTAAGCTGAACTTATCTATCTGTTTTAGATATAATTGCACTTTGTCAATTACTTCCTTAAGATCTGATATTCAAATATGTTATTGAAACGACCTCGGTCAGTCGTTTCGGAAGTTAGGACTCCGATTGGCGTGTCGATAATTTTAAAATATTCGTAAGGTCCATTAGGACATGTCTGTAAAATTTGAGCTAAATCAGAACTCGTTTGGTAGGCATCGGAAAAAGGTGTCAGTTTTTATTGTCGATAAATATTAAAAAAAAAATTTCGAGCTCGGTTTTGGCGAATGAGCTCCGATTCGAAATCCGAAAGCGCCGTTAGGTTCGTATGATTATTTGTGACTTTTGTATACTTTTGAAAGTGAATTTCGATGTTGTTCGGCTAGTTTTCGCTAAAATGCCGAAAGTTAAATAATTTGACTTTTTCTATTTAAATTTGCATCTTGAATTTCAGGAACCCGATTTGAGATCCGCCTTCACGAGTATGTTATATATATTTTGTATACCTTGTATGCAAAATTTAGAATTATTTCGAATATCGTAGGGTACTGTTTTAATTTTTACCATAACAACAAATTTTAAAAGAAAAAAAAAGGGAAAAGAGGACAAAAGTTAGGCGGCAGGGGCAATCCTTAGCCTTATAAAAGCTAAGGTCAATCAGAGAGAGCAATATAGAATAGAATGCAGAGACAACCAAAAATAAATACCAGAAAATGAGAAAAGAGCCAGAAAAAGATAGAATTTTCACGCCGAAAGATTCAGGTAATGATCCTAATATATTATTTGAGTTTATTACGTGTGTTTGAATATATTTTAATGGTAAAAATTGAGATATTATACATCGTTTTAATAAGTTCAACTTATAGTTTAAAGGGTCAATTGGACCCCGATAGTGGAATTGATTATATATTCGTACTTAGTGATTTATGGGCAACATACAAATGTAATTTATTTAGGGTTTGGTTATGTGAACTTAAACCCTGTATATAGGCCTGGCCTGCGTATTGCGTATGCGAATAGGGTATCAGGTTCCTAACCGGATTGCTCTAAGATGTGAGGAATGAAGCCTTTAGCCTAATTTGATATATTGTTCTGCTTATTGAATAGAGTGAGATCGTTTGGCAATGAAACCAAAGGACAAGCGGTTATTGAGTGGATGTACTAACTTTGTAACAAGGTAAGTGTTTATATCCATTTCTTTGGAGACACCTGGCCTCGTGGATGTTCTACCACGTGTTCCTTACGTGTATAGCTGCTGATAGGCATACTCCTTATGCCTTAGCTTTGGATTTACATTGTATATTATATTTTATGTCCTGTTGTTGGTATTGCATTGAGGATCTGAGCATTTTACTCTGGCTGTGAGTTGGCATCTACTTCCCAGCTGTCGATGAGAGTCCCGCGCCGGTGAAGGGTTATTATTGCATCACATTGCATTCATATGCATTATATGTCATTAATATGCATTACATTGCATATCATATTGGGTGCAGGAGTATTCCGCCCCAGAAGCAGGAGTATTCCGCTCCATTGTATCATATTGAGGGTAGGAGTATTCCGCCCCAGGAGCAGGAGTATTCCACTCCATTGTATCATATTGAGGGTAGGAGTATTCCGCCCCAGGAGCAGGAGTATTCCGCTCCATTGTATCATATTGAGGGTAGGAGGATTCAACCCCAGGAGAGTGCAGGAGTATTCAGCCTCAGCTTTACATTATATCGGGTGCAGGAGTATTCCGCCTCTGGTTTATGTTATATCGGGTGCAGGAGTATTCCGCCCCAGGAGCAAGAGTATTCCGCTCCAGTTGGTTATCGGATTGGATTACCCTCGAATGCAGGAGTATTCCGCTTCAGGATGGGATTACGGGCACTTGTGACCCTCTGTATCATATTTCATTTCATTTCATTTCATTTCATTTCATCTCACTTCATTTCATTTCATCTCAATTCATCTCAATTCATAACATTGTGTAGACTTGCGGTACATGACTACTGTCCTGCTTATATGTGCATTGCTTATTTGTTGATATGTTTCTGGCACGCACCCTTGGTTGAGTTCAGAAGTTTCTTACGTGTTTCCGGTTGTTATATGGCTCTGCCTTTTTATAATTTAAATAAAAAAAATTTGGTTTATCTGTTTCTTCTCCCTTGCTAGCTATCCTATTCTTTGAGGTGGCTAGTCTGCCCCCACTTATTGAGTCTTTTTGACTCACCCTTGTTTGTTCTTTGTTTCTTGTTTATCTAATTCGTTTCGGCAGTTTCGCTCTAGGATTGAGTTTGCCACGTTGTGAAAGAGCGAAGACGACTTCAGCTGTCAGGGTGAGCCAGCTTTTATTCCGGATGGCCACCAGTTTATTAGTTATTATTTCAGGTTCATTTTGCTCCCTTCAGGAGGTATCTGTCTCCTTTTGTACTCTTAGATGTCTAGTCTGGATAGCCCTAAACCTAGTATGTGGGTAGTCAGCTGTAATTTCTTTTTTACAGCTTAGAGATATCATTATGTTTGTACTTTTTCTAAGTCTTGTTATTATTTATAAATTGAATTATATTTATTTTCCTAATTTAATTGATAAGGGTTCGCTCGATGGGTCTAGGGAAGGATGTCGGGTGCCCGAACGTCCTAATCGGATTTCGGGTCGTGTCAGTTGGTATCAGAGCCCAGTTTAGAGTCTATCCAGACTAAGACAGTGTCTACTAGAGTCTCGCTGATGGGTACGTAGACGTTCGTACTTATCTACGAGAGGCTATGATGGCATTTAGGAAGTTTCACTTCCTTCTTTTCTGATCGTGCGTCGGTCTAAGATGCAAAAGTATTTTCATTAATTCGTTCGTGGTAATTGTGAACTCTCGTGTGACAAATCAGCAAATGATACGAGTTCAAGACGAATCAGGCTAGACTGGGGCTAGCACTGACGAAGCTCGAGAGTTTGATCATGCTTACGATTATTTACGGATGTCCCAGCTGTACGAGCTCGCGATAGGCAAGGGAGCAGGGCTTTGTGGTTCCCTTGGCTCTCTACAATGCTTTTACGAGAATCTTGGCGACGCAGATACCGCAAGCACCTATTATTCGCTAGAAAGCTTATCAGGTTACCGCAGATGGAGACGTTCGGTCTCAGGGAGTCCCTATTCCAGTCCCTGGTTTTGCCTTAGTAAATTTTGTTCTAGAAGCAGCATGTGTTGTGCCACTAGTTATTCTGGATGGTTAGTTAGCCTGAGTAATGGCTCGGTCCGAGTGTCCGAAGAGGTTGCATTATTTTACGCGGTTGAACCTTCCGACATTCTTAAGCAATGCATCAGATAAACCTCGTGATTTTTTTTTTTAAAATACAATGATGTCAGCGTATCCTTTAGGCTCTTGATTTTATCGAGCGGTATGCTGTTGATTATTCTTCTTTCCAGTTTTAGGGTCCAGCCTTGAATTGGTGGGCCGCTTTCTTATTAACTAACTTGGTTTGATTTTTCTTCTAGATTCGTGGAAAAGTTTCTTTTGCGCAGCGAGTGAGATGAAAAGAGCCGCTAATTTGAGTGGATTGGATAGGGTAGCTTGTCGGATTTTAGAATATGAGATTGAATTCTTTAGGATGGCTGGATATGCACTAGAACTAGTACATGAGCTTTTCGAGAGATTTAAATATTTATGGATGACCTTTCTTTTTCCTTGAGATCCCAGATGGCTCGAGAGATTAAGGTCGGGATTTCATTTGATGTTGTTGTTGATATTACCCGAAGGTATGAGGCATACCATAATTTAGAGCGGGAGAGCAAGAGATCTCGTGGCCCTCGTGGGCAACCATGGTACCTCATTTGGAGGTAAGAATTCCGATTATTTTAGGAGATCACTTTCTAGGTTATCTCAGCTTTTGTCACTTGATTCTTAGAGTGCGCCAGTAGCTCATCAAGATCAGATTCAGACTTTTCTTTACAGCTATCAATAATCTTTCCAACTTCCATTTCCAACGAAAAGGTGTTATCATTGTCGTGAGTCTGGCTACCCTTTGAAAAGTTTTCCCTTACTCCGACAAGTAGGCAACAGTCATTTCTCTCGTTATCGGGCACCTGCACAGTCGCAGGGGATTTCATTTAGATTTCAATCAGCCAGAGAAATGCCACCATCCAATAGAGGTCGGGAGCGTGGTGGTTGTGGTTCTTATGGAAGTAATTATCGGGGTAGTGGCTCAGCTCAGCTATAGAGGCAGCTCTATGAACTGCTAGTCTGGCAGGATGCTGAGGTATCCGATGTAGTACACCCATGTATTTCTTCTTCCTTTATATGTGAGTAAGATTTGATTCTTTCTGTTGAGAGCTGGTTTTGAAGTATGACAAACGAGAAGGACACTGAGGTTCAGGAGAAGAACCTTGTCCTTGAGATGAAGGACAAAGAACCTTGTCCTTGAGATGAAGGACACGCTTGATCGAAAAGATTACGGGTTGCAAATCCCTGTGGAACTAGGAGTAGTGGCGCGTGGTTTTTGACGTATCCTAGTCAGACTAAAAGAGGCGGTGTCCAGGCTGTATCTTTGAAGTGTGGACAAGAGTTAGACTTTAACATGGAAAAGAGTTACTGCGAATCTGATATTGCCATAATTAAGAGAATTCCCAGCAGGACTCAACTAGGGTTGTAAGACCTGTATAAAAGCAAGTAGAAGAGACAGCCGCAATCAGTTTTTCCACATAGAGAGTCGAGAGCATATAGAGGTGATCTGAAGAACTGTCTACGTTGGAAAACTGAAGAAGACAACTGGTTTGCATGCTGAGTATTTGAGTCTAGATCTCTTGTCTAGGTTCATCGAGTTGTAAGTTGTCTCTGTTACAAGTGTTCATTGTTTTGTCTATTAGCTTATTTCAGAAGCATATGTATTAGGCAAACTACATTGTGATTACTAGAAAAAGCTAGAGTTTAGCTTTGGTTAGTGATTAGGGTCTAGAGTGTAGCCCCTTGGTTACAGAGTCTGTAATCTGAAACGTTGCTCTTGTGTTAGTGGATTGAGATTCAAAATCCCAGAGTGTGGGTCGTGGTTTTTCTCCCTTGAGCAAGGAGTTTTCCACGTAAAATCCTTGTGTTCTTGGTGAATGTTTTGAAGTGTGTTCTTAAGTATAGTTTGCATAAAAGAGAACTGAGGAACCTTGTTCTACTACGGAAGAACCAGGTTCTTACAACAAAATTCGGAGGACACTATTCAACCCCCCCCTTCTAGTGTCCTTAGGAGGTGCTTAAAGTATAACAAGTGGTATCAGAGCAGGTCTTCTCTTGTAAGGCTAACACCTTGAGAAGGATCAAAATGAGTGCACCGCCTACTATTACTGAAGGACAGTCGGTTCTGAGGCCTCCACAGTTTAATGGGCAATACTACGCATGGTGGAAAAATAGGATGGAGAATTACATATGTGCTGAGGATTATCAACTCTGGCTGATAGTCTCTGAAGGAAACCTGATTCCCACCAAAGTAGTTGGTGAAGGAACCACTGCCACAAAAGAACCTAAGCTGAAAGAAGAGTTTGATGAGTCTGACTATAAGATGATCGAAAAGAACCACAAAGCCAAGCGGTTGGTTATATGTGGTCTGGGTCCAGAAGAGTTCAATCGAGTATCATCGTATAAGACGGCTAAGGAAATATGGGATGCTTTGCAAGTTGCACACGAAGGAACCACTGAAGTAAAGGACTCAAAAAGAAGAATGTTGAAGAGACAATTTGAGTTATTTACTATGGGCGAGAAGGAATCGATTCAGGATATGATGACCAGGTTGACCATGATTACAAATGAAATGAGATCTCTGGAGATGGAACTGCCTGAGGTGGAGATGGTTGACAAAATCCTGAATGTGTTACCTGAAGCATGGGAACCAAAAATGACGGCCATTATTGAATCCAAACCCTTGAAATCCATCAAGCTTGAAGAACTGGTTGGAAGTCTGAAGACGCACGAGATGATGAAGGACTCAAAGGCTAAACCTGCAGCAAAGAAGGAAAAGACCCTTGCACTGGAAGCAACAGAAGAAGTTGATGAGTATGTTGATCTTCAATCAGTGGAAGCTGCAATGGTAAGTGCTCTAAGACAAAAACTCAATCTGGGAAGGTTTAAAGGATTTAAACGAGGGAACAAGGAGAGCTCTAGCAGGAAGAACATAGTTGACAGTCCTGACTACTCTGGATGCTTCAAATGCTTCAAGAAGGATCATGCTGTCATGGATTGTCCAATGTGGGAAATAGAGTGGATGAAGAACAGAGCTGCTAAGGAAAAGGAAAAGGAAATCACAAAGGAAAACGATGTAGATAGAAAGAAGTCAAGACGGCCCCCAAACTTCAGAGCAGAACGAAGGAAAAGGAAGGAAGCTTTCTATGCCACATGGGGACCAACTGACAGTGAGTCTGATCACGAGAAAGAAGCTGACGATGACTCACCGCTAGCATTAGCAGGGATGACGGATGTTAGTTCTGACGAAGAACATCCTCTTGAAGTAAAATGGGGAAGAGATCCATCAAAGCTACCAGTGTTCAATGGGACTCATTACAATTACTGGAAGAAACAAATGAAGAAATTCTTGCAGGCAACTGATTATAGTCTGTGGCTAATTGTGAAAAGAGGACCTCATGTTCCAGTGAAGAGAGCAGCAAATGGAGTCCTGGTACCCAAGAAAGTAGAAGAACTAGATCCACAAGATCTGGACTGGCTACAAGCAAACTCCAAGGCTGAGGGCTATCTAAGAAGAGGACTTACAGATGATGTGCTTGGACAGATACTGGAATGTAAATCAGCCAAGGAGATATGGAAGAAACTGAAGGAGTTGTACATAGCTGACAACACCAAGAAGGACTCTGCCCTCATGGCAACTGAAGGAAAGGAAGCTGACGGTTCAGCAGAGGTATGTTTATCTGATCTTAAGGAAACTTTACATACATACTCTTCTGAAAATCTAATCCTAATCACAGCCACATTGATTGAAGGATATGAAAAAGAAAAGCTTGAAAAAGATAAATTAATTGAAGAATTGGGTGATCTTAGAACTAAGCACAAGAGTCTCCTAGAACAGAACATTGAGCTTGAAGAAACAAATGCCATCATGAAAGGACAGACTCTTGTGTCAAACTCTAAGATCACTGAGCTTGAATTAGAATGTAGTCAGTTGAGAGAGAGTAAGAATGGTAAGCAAGTTATGAGTGAAGTTCAAACCTTTCTGGAAGATGAATTGAAAAGGACAAATGAGATTTTATACCAAGAAATTGAAAAAAATAAGATGTTAAATCAGAAGGTTGAAAACTCAAAACTTGAACTTACCAGGCTTACAAAATGGAATAAGTCTTCAGAAGCAATGCATTGGGTTCTTGAAAATCAAAATAAAGGAAAACAAGGTTTAGGATTCAAGAAGCCCTTGCCTCCATATAATCCTAAAAGCAAATATGTGGGATTACCTTGCAACATGTTATGCACTTTCTGTGGTCAAACCGGTCATACTAAACAAAGGTGTGTTAACATTACCAAGGCAAGGGCCAAGAATAAAAATTGTGTTTTACCCAAATGGGCCAAACAAGATCTGATTTATCCATTTTCTCATAAGAAGGGACCCAAGCTTGTCTGGGTTCCTAAGGCTAACCTCTAATTGTTTTGCAGGCTGGAGTGAGGGAGAACAACTCAAGCTGGATTCTTGATAGCGGTTGTTCTAGGCACATGACAGGAGATAGAAGAAACTTTCTCTCACTCGCAGCATTTCAAGGAGGCAGTGTGGCCTTCGGAGGAGGAAAAAGTGGTCAGATAGTAGGCATTGGGAAGATTGGGAGATCTCTTGAGCATGCAATTGAAAATGTGTATTGTGTGGATGGTCTTAGACACAATTTACTGAGCATCTCTCAACTATGTGACAGAGGAAACGAAGTGAGCTTCTCATCTGTAGGGTGCATCGTGAAGAACCTACAGAGTGGAGAAGTGGTAATGGAAGGAAAAAGAGTGAACAATGTGTACAAGGCGTCACTGAGGTCCTTACCTGAAAACAACCTGACATGCTTGAATGTACAAGAAAGCGACTCTCAGCTGTGGCACAAAAGACTGGGTCATGCAAGTCTCACTCAATTAAATAAGCTAGCCTCGAAGGAACTGGTTCGTGGATTGCCAAACAAGAAGTTTGAAAACATAAAAGTGTGTGATGCCTGTGTAAAGGGAAAGCATGTAAGAACGTCTTTCAAGTCAAAGAAAGTGGTCAGCACATCTAAGCCACTGGAGCTGGTACATATGGATTTGTGTGGACCTATGAGAGTAAAAAGCAGAGGAGGAAAGAGGTTTGTGTTCGTGATTGTTGACGACTACTCAAGGTATACATGGACCTTGTTCTTGGCCTCTAAGGATGAAGCTTTTGAGAACTTTAAAGACTGGGCTGGTGTGGTTCAGAAAAGGCTAAGTCTTGAACTCATCAGTATTCGATCAGATCATGGAACTGAGTTTGAAAACTCAAAATTTTCTGAGTACTGTGCAGGGAACAACATAGATCACAACTTTTCTGCACCAAGAACTCCCCAACAAAACGGGGTGGTTGAGAGGAAGAACAGGTCGTTGGAGGATATGGCTAGAACCATGCTGCTGTCAAGTGGACTAGCAAGAAACTTCTGGGCTGAAGCTGTAAACACTGCATGTTACTTGCTAAATAGGTGTTCAATCAGAGCCATTCTTGACAAAACTCCATATGAGTTACTCAGAGGTAGAAAGCCAAGCATTGCCCACCTAAGGCCTTTTGGGTGCAAATGCTTTGTCCACAACAATGGCAAGGAACCCTTGGGAAAGTTTGATGCTAGGAGTGATGAGGCAATATTTCTGGGATACTCCACTCAAAGTAAGGCATACAAGGTACTCAACAGAAGAACACAAGTAGTAGAAGAAAGTATACATGTTGTGTTCGATGAATCAGATAAGGAAATAGGAGAAGATGATGCAGATGATCAGGTGATCGGCTTAAGAAGAGAAGAAAGCATAGATGAACTGGAGGACTCGGATGAAAAGGAGAGCAAAGTCATGTCTGATGAAGGAGTCAACTTGACAGGGGGAACTTCTGATGAAGCTGAAGATCAAGAAAGTCAAGAAGAATTTACTCAAGACGATGGTGCAGGTTCTTCTAATCAGATCCAGATCAAGCCATGAAAATATCAAAGTTCTCACCCTTTGGAGAATGTTCTATCTGAACTGGATACAGGAATTATGACTAGGTCAGCATTAAAGAACTTCTGTGCATTCTTTGCTTTCCTCTCAGCCTTGGAACCAAAAAATGTCAAAGAAGCTCTAGAAGATCCAGATTGGATTATAGCTATGCAGGAGGAACTTCATCAATTTGAAAGAAGCAAAGTGTGGCACCTAGTTCCTAAACCAAAGGACAGATCCATAATTGGAACTAAATGGGTGTTCAGAAATAAGCTGGATGAACATGGCATAGTTACAAGAAACAAGGCAAGGTTGGTTGTTCAGGGCTACAGTCAAGAAGAAGGAATAGACTATGATGAAACCTTTGCACCAGTGGCACGAATGGAAGCCATTAGAATGCTGATTGCTTTTGCTACATACATGGAATTCACACTGTATCAGATGGATGTGAAGAGTGCCTTCTTGAATGGGTACCTAAATGAAGAAGTCTATGTAGTACAGCCTCCAGGTTTTGTGAACAATGAATTCCCTGATCATGTGTACAAACTGGACAAGGCTCTGTATGGTTTGAAGCAAGCTCCTAGAGCCTGGTATGAAAGACTCTCAGGGTTCTTGATGAAAAATGGCTTTTCAAGAGGTAAAATTGACAACACACTATTTCTCAAGAAGCAAGGAAAGGATCTGCTGGTAGTTCAAGTGTATGTCGATGATATCATCTTTGGAGCCACTGATGAGGAGCTGAGCAAAGGTTTTGCTGACCTGATGGGAAGTGAGTTTGAAATGAGCATGATGGGTGAATTGAATTTCTTCCTTGGGTTGCAGATAAAGCAGACGCCGGAAGGAACTATGATACACCAGCAAAAATATGTCAAGGAATTGTTGAAGAAGTTTAACATGGAAGGAGCTAAGGAGATGACTACTCCTATTGCTCCTGGAACAAAGCTCGATATGGATGAACTTGGTCCTTCGACAAATGAGACCAAGTATAGAGGAATCATTGGCTCACTTCTTTATCTCACAGCAAGTCGACCTGACATAGTCTACAGCGTAGGGCTGTGTGCCAGATTTCAGTCAAAACCTAAGGAATCACACTTGACAGCTGTGAAGAGAATTCTGAGATACTTGAAAGGGACTCAGGATCTATGCCTTTGGTATCCCAGAGGTGGAACTTTTGAACTAATTGGTTTTGCTGATGCAGATTATGCAGGTCATTTGGTTGATAGGAAAAGCACTTCGGGGATGGCACACTTCTTAGGTCCTTGCTTGGTGTCATGGGCTACAAAGAAACAAAACTCTGTTGCCTTGTCAACTGCTGAAGCTGAGTATGTGGCAGCTGCTTCATGCTGCTCACAATTGCTATGGATCAAGCAGCAACTGGAGGATTTTGGAATCAAGTGTGGGGCAGTGCCAATCTTTTGTGACAACACTAGTGCTGTGAACATTGCCAAGAACCCAGTCCAACACAAAAGGACCAAACACATTGATATTAGACATCATTTTCTGAGAGACAATGTAGAAAAGGGTCTAATCACTATGAATTCATGCAGGACTGAAGACCAAATTGCTGACATATTTACCAAAGCTTTGAACAAGGTGCAGTTCGAGAGGAACAGGTTGGAGTTAGGGATGACCAAAATACACGGATGACCCAGCAGGTAATCCCCTGGTGATTGGCTAGTTTAGTAGTAAAAGTGTCTGTTAGGAATTTGTCATTACGATCTGGACTAAATTTGTACTTGAGTAAGTACACTCGTTTTTAGTGTTTTGAGCTTTAGGTACAAATAATGTGATCCCATGAAGAACCTACTGTGTACTGAGGAGGAACCAGTCTTAACGTGAGGAATCGTGTCCAGGTACAGTAAACCTACTCTATTTGTTAGTTGTCACAACTGGAATTAAAATTGTCTATTGTACGTGCATCATGGGAGATTCTCCATATTCTCATAACTGTCCAAAATTATAGGAACACATTCCTTTTTAGGATAGAACTCCTTTTAAATTGCTTGGACCCCACTTCTTGAAAAGGGTATATTTAAATTAAGTTCATAACCGTCAAATCTCTTAACTTCTCCCGGTTCTCAAAAAGTTCAAAAAGCTGCCCTTCTTTATACTCATTATTTTTTCTTCCCTAGACATTGTCACTTCACCAAAACCCTCTCTCCTTCTACAGCACTCCTTCAATCTCTCATAATCTCATCCACCACTTCCAATTGAACATCAAAATTCTCTCAAGCCCTAAAATAGATAAACCGTCAACAAACTCAGAAATCTTTACAAAATTCAAGATGTCTGAAAGACCACCTCCATCCACTCTTGCTGAAAGAATTGCTAGGGCTCGCCTAAAATTTCTCAAAAAGGGGGACAAGAAACTGGTCAAGAAGTTAAAATCAAGAGCCGTTCCTTCAACACCCACTACTCAAAGTTCATCTCAACCGTTACCTGAGGTAATTCCTGATCCTACTCCATCTACACCTGTTGGCTCAGTTGATATAGCCAGTCCTGGCATTGTAGAAACTGAAACCCTAGTTGCTGAATTAGATAAAATAGTAGATGTTGAGCAGAGGGACAATATAGATAGGGGGAACCCACGTGAGGAGGAACAAGTAACTAAAGAGAATGAACCTAGAGAAGATGTGCAGGATGGTGTAGACGGTGTGTCTAGAGGCGAGTTAAATATAGCCGAAAAAATAGAAGAACAGTTGAGGGAACTGGATAATGATGAATCTCTGAGAAAAGATGTTGGTGAGTCAAGTAAAGATGTGAGTGGAACAGGGGTGTGTTTAGAGGATTCTGTGCCTAAAGGTCCTGAGGGTGATGGAACTGCTACTGCTGAAGTTCCAGGGGGAGAGGGACAAGAACCTGTTACTTGTCTAAACCCTACTAGAGCTGATGATGCAGATTTTAGCTGGATAGAATCTGATGAAGATGGAAACAAGGAAGTTGTTGTTGAAAAACAAGAGAGTGACAAGGAAGAGAAAAAATTAAAAAGGAAAAGAAAATTTGGGGCAGAAGATGAGAAGGTGACAGGTGAGGAAGAGGAGGATGAGGTGGTGTTTGTAAAAGAAAATAAAGTAGAACCTGAAAAAAGAAGAAGGTTGGTGAGAGATGGGAAACCAGTGTTGAAATCTAGACTGGTAGATGAAGAAAGTGAAGGAGGTGACCAAGAGGCTAGTGAGCCTGTGGTCAGGAGAGTTGGTACTAGGTCGGCTTTCAAAATGCAGATGGAGAGGATTGAAAAGCTAGGAAAGACAGTAAAAAATGTGAAGATGAGGGAAGAAGAGAAGAAGAAAGAAGAAGAGGAGAAGAGAGCTGGTGAGGAAGAGGAGGAAAGTGAAGCTGGGAGTTATGTGGAACCCAGTGATTCTGATACTGACAGTGAGGTGGAGAGTAAGAAGAAAAGAAAAGAAGTGGATAGGGAAGCCTTCTTTTCCAGACATCAGGTGCTGCCAGGGAGTATACTGTATGATGAAAAGGAGTTTCATATGAAATCCTTGTTGAGAATGATAGGAGATCAGGGTTGGTTGAGCTTGTTTGGAAACAATGACAGGAAGCTGTTTGTGGATGAAGTCAGGGAGTTTTATACAAATTGCAGGGTAGTAGCCAGGAGGGTGTTTACAACTGTGAAAGAAGTGGAGATTGAATTTGGGAGACCTGAACTGGGAGTAATTCTGGATGTTCCTGCTGAAGGGTATTGCAGGTATGTTAAGCTAAAATGGCCAAAGAGAACAGATAGAGTTACTCCCTTAGATGTTGTGAGAAAATTTTCAGGGAAACCCAGATTGAGGAAGGAGAGGAAGGTTGAGAAAAAGGAGATGGAGCCTGCACATCAGCTTTTGTTTGAGTTTGTGCATAGGTTTCTTCTGCCTAGGGGGGAAAGGAATTGTGAGGCTAGTGCTCTTGATCTGACCTATATGGATCTGTTGGACAGAGGGGTAAAAATAAATTTGCCTGGGCTCATTATTAGGCACATAAAGAGAATCTGTGATACTGATCAGAAGCCACACTCTCTTGTGCATTCTTACATCATCCATCAGATTCTTGAGCATTTTGGAGTGCCTTTAGGTGCAGGGAAGAAGCCAACTATCCATCAGAGGTTTGGGGTTAATGTGCTGAAGAGCTGTGACTTCTTTCAAGAAAGCAGGGCTTCCAAAAGGCCAATGCAGGTCAAGCAGGAGGAGTCAGAGGACAGTGAAGAGTTTGGACCTGATGAGGCCATCGGTGCTGTGCAGGAACTGGAGAAAATGGTTCTTGAA